>JXTC01000290.1:334089-404841 GCA_002914845.1 Trema orientale
ATATATATATATATATATATATATATATATATATATATATATGTATATATACTAGCTTAGATACGTGCCTTAGGCACGTGTTTCTCGTTATTATTGTTTTTTTGGGTAAAAGGAGAGGACACGTATTGGAGTTGAGTCAAAAAGGTAAAGACACGTATTGAGCTTCTATTAGGAAAAAAGGTTAAGGGGAAAAAGGTTTTAAAAAAGAAAAGAAAGAAAAAAAAGGACACAAGTGAAGCAGGATAGGCAGAGGAACTGCCCATTTACACGTGCAGATGGGATTTCTGTTTCTACCGGAGCAGTGTGGTGGAGCACCTTGATGGTCATACAGATATTATTCACAAGCAGTTATACAGCGACTGGCTACCTTGGTCAGACCTGGAACCCTCGTGTGAAGAAATTCATTCCCTTAATAATATACTATTATGGTTTGCAAGGGGGATGCAAAGAAGAGATTTACTGTTGCGTCGCTATTGGAGAAGGGAGCACGATGGAACATGTGGTAGTATACTTCTAAAGGATTTTAAAAATCATATCAGAATGATGTGGAGCCATTATTTTATCCAGTCCTAACTTTCTTTACCATGATGTCGCGGTAATTCTTTACCATTCTGTGTTTCACAAGAAGTTTAACATTTAGATTCTCTTTATCTTCTCCTCTTTATAATGCTTTGAACTTGAATGTGAAATAAGTTCCTTACTAATTAAGGACGTCCTTTGGATGACAAGCACTCCCACCTCTAATGGGCTATAGGGGTAGCGGACCAAATGCTGAACCCTGTTCAATAAGTGTTACACGTTTTTGTGTGTGTGTATATATATGTATAAGGTCAGTTTCATGAATTGTACATTATTTAGTTAATTCTATGTATTTGAGTGTCCGAGGTTGTTTGAAGTCTGAAACTAGTTGTAATCTATTATTTTTTTTTCATCATAGTGGAATACTAGCATCACCAGCAACTGGATGTAGATTCCCACATTGGGAATTGAACCAGTATAAATCCTTGTGTGTGCTACTGAGAAACATTGAAAACAGAGACGCCTCTATTGTCTAAAATAGTCGATGAGTTGTTTTAGGAAGGGTCTCAGAAGTTGGAATCAGGGGATGAAATTTTAATTAGTGAGGATAAGAGCAATTCATAGTAGATTTTCACGAGATGAATTAATAGTAGATTTTCAAACTTATTGAAATCAAAATTTACATTTAACAAATTAGAGAAAATAAGAAGGGAAGAAAAAAAAAAAAAAACAAATTAGAGAAAATAAGAAGGGAAGAAAAAAAAAAAAAAGGAAGGAAAAAGCAATGTATAAGGAGCGAATGAGTACCCGCCTTTTAGGCACATAAACAAGCAAAGCTGGAAACATAATCTGACCTCGAAAGTTCTATTACTACATACAGTTCTGTAAGACATGCTTGGTTCCTTTACTTTCTGGTGCTACTTTCGAATTTCTAAGCTCACCATTTAGCACTGCAAATATTAATGGGGTAAATAAAGGAGGTATGGTTCGTTAAAGTTAGTTGTCATGATTCTTGTTATCTGATCACACAAAACTTAATGAGTTGTTGTATTTGTTTATATTTATCAGCCATAACTATATTAGAATTTTATCTTCCATTTTATCATCCGTAGAAGAACACATGCGTTCTATGCTTTTCTTCTCTTTTTCTTTTTACTTTTCTTTTTTCTTTTTCTTTTTTCTTTTTACGGATTAGGTATGCATTTCTATGTCTAATTTGTAAATCTTATCATTTTCTTGATCTCAAAAATGAATTACATCTCCCATCATCCTCTTTTTTCTTTTTTCTTTTTTTTTGTAATTTTAGTTATTAATAATTTCATGATAATTATAGGCATTAATATGTTGGCTTTTCAAAATCCACATTTGAATATGGTAGAGTCAAAGACAAATTGAGAAGAAAAATCTAGACTTTTTTTCTTTTTTTTTTCCTTCGCGAGAGACCATTGCAAAGGAAAAAGTAGCGTAGATAGAAGAGAACTAACTAGACCCCTGGATTTTGGACAATGTGCAATGCACACGTGATTTAAGGGCAAAAACAAACAGAAACCGAAAAAAGGGACTAAAGTGTCACGAAAATAGTAAGTTTGAGAAGTTAAAAGCTATAAAATAGAAAATATATAGTTTTAAGTGATATATTTTGTAAAGGTTGGGGACTCTAGGTTTATTATTCATTCATGAAGGAGGGATGAGAAAGAAAAAGTTGGCCATCCATTTTGTTTTCCGTTTAGAGAACTCTTTTTTCGTGAGTTTTCTTTTGTCCACCACGATGTCAGAAACAAAGTTCTTCTCTAGGAAGATAGCCATTCGATTGGCCATTAATTTTAGCCCATGAAAGTAGGCGACTTTTACATGTCATCTTACGTACGGCAGTGATGACATATATAAATTATACATGAGTTAAAAATGTAGAAACTGAAAAACGGGGATTCAATATATGCTCTTATTAAAAGATTTCATAGAGGAAAAAAAAGGTGGCAATGCAGGCACCAATTTTTATTTTTAAAATGCAATGAAATTTCTTATTATTTATATAAATTTACATGATTTCATATGGTCATTAATTAATTTTTTTTTTCGAAATTTATTTTTTCAATTTTCAGTTTTGTAAAGTGTTAATAAAAAAAGGAAGTCCTTCTATATGAAGAAAGCAATCAGTTGGATGTTAATTTTAGCCCCATACAAGACTGCAAGTATGGAACTTTTACATGTCATCTTATGTACGGGCTACGGCGGTGCCGACATATACTGAATATGAATGAAGGAATCTTGAAAAGAAAGATTAAATAAGCAATGAATTTTTTCTCTCTTTTTTTCCTGCAAATGTCCTTTCTTCAATGCGAATAGTAAAAAAATAATATTATATATCTTAATTTTTGTATCACATATAGCATATAAGTTATCACTATCTGATTAATGTGTTAAAATTTATTTAAAATAGATTAAATATTATCATTAATTAAGTTATGACAAATCACATGTTACATATGTTAGTATTAAAAATTTGGTACAAAAATTAATACTTCAAGTATTATCCATAGTAAAAAGGCAAATAACATCTTCTCTTGGAGTTTGGACAGAAAGGAAATCAAACTTAGTACAACATATAACAGTTTCATTTGTGAATGCAAATATTGGCTCATATTTCAGCTTTTGTTATCTTACGCGGAAATTTTAAAGCAAGTTAAAGCTTCAACAGTTTCATATTATGCTATGTTGTTGTTGTTGCTGATCACAACAGTCAAGAGATAAGACTACTTAGTCAAGAAGAGAAACAACGCCATTGGCTGGCTCTATCTCTCTCTCTCTCTCTCTCTCTCTCTGTCTCACATTTTTAGCCTGCGGCATGGTTTCAAATAGATATGCAGACCTATGATGTACAAAAGCAACAAAAACCATCAACAAACAAATCTCTCTCAATGTCGTGTCCCAATATCTTAACTCCTAAGCTCTCTCCTTTAAGTTTTCAACTTCCAAAGTTATTTCGAGCCCAGTAAATTCTCGACTTTCTGTAACTCTATATATCGCTATACCACTTTAGTCATTCTCTTCAACAATCTCACTCACCACTAAGTTCTCGCTACTGAACATTTCTGACTCTACTCTCTCTCTCTCTCTCTCTCTCTATATATATATATATATATTCAAGAAATGGGGGGTGAAAAGCTCAACTCTTTTCACAACGTATCAAATAGTTCTGATCTTGATCATCATGATAAAGGCTCATACGAAATCGTTAAGGTAGATGATCCTAATGAGTTACCACTGCTAGCACCAATCGTTTCGTCCTACAATGACCGAATCCGTCCGGTGCTCGATGCCGTCGACAAGCTCCGAAACCTTGCGGTTATGGAGGAAGGGATCGAGCTTCCTACCATTGTCGTCGTTGGCGACCAATCCTCCGGCAAGTCCTCTGTCCTCGAATCACTCGCTCGTATCAGTCTTCCACGGGGCCAGGGCATTTGCACCAGGGTCCCCCTCATAATGAGACTCCAAAACCACTCAAATCCTCTACCAGAGCTTTATTTGGAGTACAACAATGGCAAAGTTGTTCATGTGGACGAAGAATCGATCTCAGAAGCTATAAATCTCGCAACAGAGGAGATTGCCGGAGGTGGTAAGGGAATATCTAAGACCCCTTTGACTCTTGTTGTTAAAAAGAATGGTGTTCCGGATTTGACAATGATTGATCTCCCCGGGATTACCAGAGTCCCTGTTCATGGTCAGCCAGAAAATATCTATGATCAGATTAAAGATATTATTATGGAGTATATAAAGCCTGAAGCCAGCATAATTCTCAATGTGTTGTCTGCAACCGTTGACTTTCCCACCTGTGAGTCAATTCGGATGTCACAGAGCGTTGACAGAACAGGGGAGAGGACACTGGCTGTCGTTACTAAGTCCGATAAGGCGCCAGAAGGGCTTTTGGAGAAGGTTACTGCTGATGATGTCAATATTGGGCTTGGTTATGTCTGTGTCAGGAACAGGGTCGGAGATGAATCCTATGAAGAAGCTCGGTTCGAGGAATCCAAGCTTTTCCAGACTCATTCTGAGCTTTCGAAGATCGATAAATCGATTGTGGGAATCCCTGTTTTGGCTCAGAAGCTTACGCAGATTCAAGCCAAGAGTATAGCTAGAAACTTGCCGGACATCGTTAAGAAGATCAATGACAAGTTAAACCAAAATCTTGCTGAGTTCAAAAAACTCCCCAAGGCGATGAACTCTTTTGCGGAGGCCATGACGGCTTTCATGAGGATCATTGGGCTAGTCAAAGAATCATTGAGGAAAATTCTCCTGAGAGGGGAGTTCGACGAGTACCCAGATGAGAAAAGCATGCATTGTAAAGCTCGGTTCGTTGAGATGCTCAATGGTTTCTCTGATGAGCTTCAGAATTGTCCTCAGAGCGACCAAACCCGGAATTTTTTAATGGATGAGATCAAGCATTTGGAGGAAGCCAAGGAGATTTCTCTGCCTAATTTCCTTCCTCGGACCGCTTTTCTCTCTATATTACACGAAAAGATTAATGGGATTTCGAGCATTCCCATAGATTTTGTGGCAAAGCTTTGGGATTACATAGAACATGTGGTGATTACTGTTCTGATGAATCATGTGGAAGACTATTACCAGCTTCAGCTCTCAACCAGAAGAGCAGGGCTTAATCTGATAGAGAAGATGAAAGAGAAATCAATGAAGTGGGTTATGGAGGTCGTTGAGATGGAGAAGCTTACCGATTATACTTGTAACCCGGACTTCGAATCCGAGTGGAACAAGTTCATGGCTCAAAAGGAGTCATTCATGTCATATGTTAAAATCTATGATACGATAAATATTGGAGGTTTTGGCTCGGTCGACGCCATAAATGCAAGGCAGTTTCCACATCTTTCACAACAAGCTTATGACTTGAGGATGAGAATCGTTGCATACTGGAAAATTGTGTTGAGAAGGCTGGTTGACTCCATGGCTTTGCACTTGCAGCTGAGTGTTCATAAGCTTGTGAATAAGGAATTGGAGAAGGAGATTGTGTCTGAGTTAATGGCTTCTAATGAAAATGTGTTCGAGAGATTGATGGAGGAATCCCCTTCAGTTGCTACAAAGAGGATCAAGCTGACTGGGAGTACTAAGAAGCTCAATGAGTGTAAGGAGATTTTGGCTACAATCATGGACCGAATTGCTACGTCTAGTTGTGGTGACTGATCGAGTTTTGGCTTTGGCTATATGACGTTTCCTCGTCCCCCCGAGGTGACATTATGTACCAAGTTATATATGGTCCGGTTGCTGGTCAAGTTTACGTATAAGGGGTTTTTTTTTTTTTTCATGTTTTGTGTTTTGTTAAAGTGTGCTTGAGTCCTTTTTTTTAATATTTTTTTTTTTAATTTTATGCGGTCTGTTCTTATATTTCTAATAATCTATAAATATGAAGTGGATAATTAGTTTATGGTATTTTGATTATGTAATTTGCTGCTAATACAACTTTCCGGTTGACTCTGAGACCTCTTCTTCCCATAGAACCTAAAGCCCACATAGCCTCATTGGCCATTAACTCGTTGATCCACAGAGACACCATATTACTTGAGATAAATAATGTACTCTAAATTATTCAAAATTTTCCGCTTGGAATCAGCTTTCACAAATTAAGGACTTTTGAGCTGATTTTGAAACATGACTTCAGTTTGTTGCAAACCATTACCACCAAATAAGTTCTCCTTCGTTGTTATAGTTGGCAATAATTTCAAAATCCTTTATCTATATATATATATATATATAGATTTTTTTTTTCTAAAAGAGCAAAACACAGCCTTAATTTATTTATTTTGAACCTACTTTCGCCCAGTTTTTCATTACGTTACCGTGTTTGGAGAAGAAACTTCTTACGGTCATTGCAAACTAATAAACCATGCATGATAAGCTCTTCTAATTAGTTTGGCATATTAATTATATTTTAAGTTTCCCAATCCAACAGGTTTTTTTTTTCCTTACCTATTGATAAATACATTTTTTTTGCCATTGAATCATAATAATTTAACGGATATCATAATTTGAGTAGTTAGAAAAAAATAATAATAAAAAAAATAAATACACATTATTTAATATTTTTATCTCTCCATCTTTTTCCATAAAAATGCGTTCATGATTAATTTTAATTGGACAAATTAATACTTAGAGATAAATTAAAAAAAAACCGACAAAATTGGTGCCCATATTTTAATAAGTAAAAAAATACATGTCTTTGATCTATTATCTATCATTGTTATTCCAAGCGTGTTATAATAAGCTGTATGTCGCAAAAAGAAAAAAATTTAAAAAAAGAAAAAACCAATGCTAATTGGCATGCTAAGCACGTAGTTTGAACCGTTTACTCGAAATCCAAATTAATGAACCCAAGTTGGTGGTGTGATTCATAATTGCATACTAAGATTAATATACCACATACCGAAAATTAGAGAAACAAATATGAAAATATTGTCTCTGTAAATATACTGAACTAATCACTTTTGCTTCTATCAAATTAAGATGAGGTTTTGGCTTTGAGGTGTATTTGGAAAGAAACAATTAAAAGTGAAGAATTAAATTAATCAAGCACAAGAGTTAAAAAAACCTCGCCACTCTTCTCTCCTCTACAAAATTCCCTTTCATCCCATATATCAGGATTCACTATAAGAAAAGTACGGATTAGCAACATTTCGTTTAATGACATTTGCGGAAAAATGTCACTATAATACTACCTTAGTGGTATTTGCTTAAAAAAGTCACTACAGTTTATCTTTATTAGCATTTATCAAATGTCACTAATATTTTAGTCTAGTGATATTTAAGCAAAGACTACTATAATTTATCTTAACACTAATTTTTAATCTAATGACGTTTTAAAAAATGTCACTTATTCACTTTGAGTATTATTGATCATTTTAGAAATAGAATAAAATGAAAGGTATATAATTAGTATTTGAATAATTTGAAATATATATATATGAAGATATTGTTTAAAAGGATAAAATGAACCGTTAAATGGTAATATAAAATTCATAAGGACACATGTCTTAAAATTATTTAGTTATTATTATTTTTTTCCTTCTATAATAATTTTTTCTGATTAGATATATGTTATATTATATTTGAAAACACTTTCTTTTTTGCTGGAATGAAAACACATGCATGCACACTTAAGCAACATGTTTTGTTTTTTTTTTTTTTAAAAAAAAAGGAAAGATACGGCTCCTAATTTTAATAGAGCTCGCTTTCTTTTCTTTTTTTTTTTCCTTTTTCTTTTCTTATTTGTAGACCTTTTTCTAAAAAGCTAAAAAGAAAGACACGTATGGATCTTATCTCAAATAAGATTGCTAAAACATAAGAATTTAAATTTAAAATTTTTCTAGATTTTCAAATTTTTAGAAGTCCTAAAATTCATCCCAAATTGAAACAAATTTTGAACTAAAAATAACTCATCCATCACTAACCTATATCATTTCTCATCTATCTAGCAATGTACCTTCATCCATCAATTATGATTATCTTTAAATTAAGTAAAGTTCTCATGATTTTGCCTGTGCTTATGTTTAAGCCTCCATCGTTTTTCTTCTCTAATACTTGTGTAATCTTGTGAGTCATCTTCAAATTTATCTCTTATAGTTCTTTTTGTAAACTAATGATTTCTTTTAGTTTTATAAATATTGTTAAGTTTCTCTTTGAATTATTTGTCAGGTTTAACAATTTAATTAAAGGCTTCATCTAATACAAGGCTTTTCTAGAGAAGAAAAAAGAGCATTTGAGGAAGCACAAATTAAATAGGGGAGGAAAAGGAAAACGCAAGCATCTAGGATTTGATCTATAAGTTAATCTTTCTTTTTTTTTTTTTCTTTTTACTTCTATGAGAAACTTTTAGATTATTTTCTAATAATAAAATATTACTTATTTCTCCTTTATTTGTTCATTTTTCAGGATGAGACATACAGATGAGATGGGTGTGCTAGACTATCTAAGCAACAACAATAACTCAATTCACAATTTTCGAAGATGATCTACAATTTTGTAGCCTTAGATTATTTACAATTTTTTTGATTTTAAATTCTTGTAAACTGAATTACTTCATTAATAAATATTTTCTATTTTGTAATTTTTAATTCTATGATCGATATTATATTGTAATTATTTCTTCATAATGAAATGATAATGAAAAACTACGATAAATAATTCAACAAATTCACATACGATAAGTATCTACCTAAGTATAATAATTAGGAAGCGAACGTTGATAACAATTTTTTTTGTAGACAATTAAAGTAAATAAATGTAAATTCTTATTATATAATCTTTTGATATAAAAAAAAAAATAGCCATCAGAATTTTTGTAACAAACAGAAAACTTTTTTTGTAGTGACTAGATTAGTGACATTTTTCCAAATATCATTAATTTGTTTTATAACATTTTTAAAATGCTACTATAATTTCTTTTTTAACTTTTAAAACAATTTTTGAATATTATTTTAATAATTTGGTGACATTTGAAAGTGTCATTGATACAATTTAATAGCATTTTATAAATGCCACTAAAATGGATTAATTAGTGACATTTCAAATGTCACTAGGACTTTTAGTCACACGAGCATATTTTACATTTATTTCAAATGCCACTAACTCTATAGATGTCACTAAAACTATGTAATAGTGGCATGTTTAAATGCTACAAATCAAGATTTTTGTTGTTCTCTCTTCGACAGGAATTTTTCTTTGTTGTTTTATTTTTCTTTTGTTTTTTTCAATAATCATTCACTATGTGTGAAAGCATGAGTTATCCTATATTTAGAGTTATATATATTATGTCTTACTTGATTATAGATCTGTGTGAGATTTATTTATTTTCTTTATATTCATACAATTTTCCTTTGCTATTTTTTAGATCTGAGACTTCTCTAGTTCAGATCTGGAAGATTTTTTGCAGTTCAAGATCAATTTATGCAAAAGATCTGTCACAGTATCACTCAAAAGAACCAACTATGGTAGCGCGCTACGACAAAAATTCTAATATATGACATTTTAAAATGTCATTGTTATATACTTTTAGTGACATTTGTCACAAGTGTCGGAGATACCAGTGTGACTAAAAGTCCTCGTGACATTTGAAATGCCACTATATCATCCTTTTCAGTGGCATTTATAAAATACTATTAAATTTTATTAGTGATATTTCTAAATGTAACCAAATTATTAAAATTAATAAGTATATAAAAATTTTAAAGTGTAAAATAATATCTTAGAGGCATTTTAAAAATGTTATTAAATCATAAATGACTCATAAAGCTCCAATTATACCTCTCGTTGGATTTTGTGTTTCCTCCTAGATCCTTAGTCATGTAATATTTGATAAAACTAATGACTCCTCTAAGGACAAAAGCATAGATAATATTATTGTAGGAATAGTACAAAGCTTGAATGATTAGATCTTAACGACAAATCAAAGATGATGATCAAGTTTAACTTCAACATAAAAAAGATGAAAAGATCTTGGAAGGTTGGAATCTTTATCAACCAATCAAAGTATGTCTTTTTGGAAAAAAAAAAAAAAAAGAGAAATGTTTGAAGATATCGAAAGAAAGAAAATTTTGTATGGATGTTATTTTTAAATGAATTATTATGAGCCTAAATTTGATTTGCGTATTAATTATTCATATATGATTCAAATTGCGTGCACAATCTATATTACTTAAACTTTTATATTTATGCAAATGATTGATAATTTTTACATGATAAATACCATGCATATTAATTGAATTTTTCTATTATCTATATTAGTGATACATTTGAACTCAAAATGAAATGTTGTTTGAATTCAATGTTTATATTTTATAACTTTGTCATTTTAAATATTTATGATTCTTCATCCTATGACATTTATATGAACAAATTTTGTTGATGAAATTACATATGAGGTTCTCATTAGCTTTCAAGACTTGGATTAATATTCTTTAAGATTCAATGATAGTTTAGACTCTATATTAAGATTTTATTATCTAATGAAGCCTTTCTTGAATATTTTTCTTAGCTTTGATGTCTTATGCTTAAGATTCTTTCATTTGGCATTGATATCTCTCATGTATGAATGATCTTTACTCATTTTAATTTGGTTATTAACATTTTGATCATGATTCATATTTTGAGATGGAATATATTTATGATTTTTTTATGCTAAATGGTCATATATCTTATGAATGCATCTTTTTTTATATGCTCTTTATAGTTAGGTGGAAATAAAGAAAAAGAAATTATTTCACTATTGTACTTGAATGATTTGAATTTCTCCTATGCTTTGTGATGATTATACTTGGAGAAATATATTTTCAACAAGTAAAATATTAAGATTTAGAGTTTTTATGATCTTCATTTGATTCAACTTCTCTATTTTGAATTTACTATATTTGTCATACTTATTATCAATAGAGGAAGTTTTGCCAAAAATTAAAAAGAATGCTCTTATTTTCACTTTGACATCATATTGTTGTTCAATCTTTTGTTTGATATTATTATTCTTATTTTGAAGATTGTTTAATTCTTGTCCCTCCATATCTCCTTATTGCATAACTTGTCATACTATTTTTCACATAGAAGAAAATTGTTTATGCATTGCTCTTCCATATACTTTTGTCATGATTTCAAACAAGAAGAAAAATATAATGAATAAATGTGCGTAGATATTTTTTTTTTGGAAGATATTTTTAAGAACTATTCAGAATTTTTTTTGATGTATTAGATTTTCCTGGAAATCTTTTCAACTTTATGCTTATTTTGAAAATATCTTGAAAGATTCATTCCTTACGAGATATCTAGTTTGAAAATTGTTTATATCTTTTTAATGAAGCCAAAATGGGGAGAAGAACGGTGATTTATGAATATGAGGAGAAAAAGATTTATTTATGAGTATGTATATTTTAAGGGGGAGAACTTTGTTTAGCACACATTTTTAGTTTTCTCATAATATACTTATAATGCTCAATTGAGTTAAAAAAGGAGAGCAAGTCCTTTTTACTTTCTCAAGCATATTTTGAGGTGGAGTTTAAAATATGGTAAACATTAAGGTAAACCTATCAAATTTTATATTTTCATATCCTTATTATATATTTCTTTTATCTCGTAAATCAATATTTGTCATTATCAAAAAGGGAGAAATTATTTAAAAATTAGGATTTCAATCTTAGTTAATCTTATTTTGAAGATAACAAACATTTGCTTTAATATTAATAATTTAACTTGAGTGTATAGTGAAATAGTTTTTAAAGTTTTAACTCAAGTTGATCAAGGAATCAAGCTTAAAAATGGATGCATATTGAACTTATTAGAATCAAACTTGAAGCTGGACAATCAAGATAAAAGACCATACTTAGATAGGGTATATTTCATATTTAGTCTTGTATTTGATTTAGTTCATTGCACATAAATTTTCTTTGTATTGGCTCATACTTTCAAAGGAGTTTTCAAACTATCTTAATCTTAAAATGATTATTTTATTTAGAAGTTTGAAAATAGAAAATAATGATTTATTTAAATGGGCGAAATATTGACGAAGTGGGTTGGCTCAAGTGATAAGAGCATTCACTACCTAGGACCTCGGTCCTAGGTTCGAGTCACACCGGGAGTAGACGTGAAAGCCTATTATCCCTAATAGGGCGGGATGGGAATTGGGTAGTATTAGGTACTTTCTTTTAATTTGTAATAAGTGGAGGTCATTAGTTAAGCACCACTTTATTTAAAAAAAAAAATGGGCGAAATATTCTTTTACACATGATTTCATAAGTTTAAATAAGTTGCAAATATATTTGAAATCATGATTATTTGAAATAGGCTAAAAAGAGATTTTTTATTTGCAAACTAGAATATGTTTTGGTATGAACACTTTTTAAATTATTATTCTTCTGCCTGCCTCATTTTCCATGTCCATAATCTCTTCAAATTCTAAGGTCCAATTGATTTTCAACCCTCAAGCCATTTTTTGGACCACTGGTTGTTGCCCACAAGTGATTTTCTTTTGTTGATTTAGGAGTGAGACTATATTTAAGAAGAATGGAGGTTACCTAATATAAATTAGTGCATTTACAAATCTGGTTTCGATCTTCACAAATTTCACGTTTATCTAATTTATCTTCTTTCTGGTTAAAAATGGAACACCATTTTCTTAAACAAATAAATTTAACTTGACAATAGATTTTAACACTTGGTTAACTACCACATTGAATTGTTGTTCAAAAGAAATTAAGGCATGAGAGAAGGACATTGTCGAAGAAGAACATCACCGGAGAAGAAGATTGATGTCAAAGAAGAGAGAGAGAGAGAGATGATTATTGCTGTTAGAGGACCCTCATTGGTATGAACCACAACGTCAATAGCTTATGGGCTATGGCTATGGCGGTTCTTCTTTTTCATGGGCTTTTACTCCTTTCTTTTTTTTTTTTAACCTTTCACTTACTTTTTTTTTTCTTTCGGATTTTTAGTATTTTGGTTTAGAATATAAAGAATATTAGTGTATTGTCAAGTGCATCATAAACTTTTTTCATAGAAAATGTATGAGTCGTAGGATAATAATCCAACAATTTGGAGTAGAAGGTACTCTTGTATGAGATTAAAATTAAGGGTTCTATCATAACCTTTCCAAAATAAAATAAAATAAAGACAAATAAAATAAAATAACATAGAATAACTAAAGAACAAATAAAATCAATTTATTTTAACAAAAACATAACAAAAATATGTGAATTTAAGCACAAAAATAATTTTATTTTATAGACTTATCACAATACCGGCTTGAAAATTCTTATTTTAATATGTCAATTATGTCTTGATTTCCTTTTTTCTTCTTTCATTTTTAGATGTGTACATTTTTTCTTGTATTACACACAGACGTTTTTGCCTGAGATCTTTCATAGTAAAGTCTAAAGTATAGACTGCTTTTCCTTAAAAAAAAAAAAAAGAAGTACACTGCTTTTTGGAAAGAAAACTATTTATTCGGAGGTTTGTTTACGTAGAAAGCACCTTGACTCTTTTATTTTATTTTATTTTATTTTATTTTTTGTCTCTAGAGGACTTTATGTCAGTTCTGCTGACGACAATATTAATAAGAAAGTCCTTCTCTAGGAAGAAAGCAATTCCATTGGCTGCTAATTTTATCCTATGCAAGTATTTTTTACACATCATATCATACAACGTAGGCAATCATATAAGAGGATCGGAATCTGTTATCTCATTCTATTATACTGTCTGATCTACTCAAATTAGATAATTTAGCCCAAAATATAATCAAAATTTTATATATTAATTATTTTTAGGACACGTGGTTACTAAAATATATTGATATGTCCATTTTTAAGTAGATTGGGCAATAAATGGAACAAGGAAATGAGAACTTAATAAGTGGGAAAAGGGTTAAATATGCAATATAACTTCTTTGGTTAATGTTTTTTTCCCATTGCAAATATGCCTTTCGGCAGTTCGCTTGGAAAAAAAAAAGCAAGTAAATCTTTTCTCTAAGCTAATAGACACTAAATACTAATTACAACTTACAAGGATTTCCTTTCTTAGTGGAAACGTTGACTCGTACTTTAGGCGTTGTTTTACGTGGAAAGATTTACAGCAAGTTAGCTTTATATATATATATATATATATTCTTTTGTTGATTACGAAAGACTACTTAGTCGAGAGAAATGAAACAACTCCATTGGCTTTCACTTTTAGCCCCTTGTGGAAACTTTTCCTTCCTATAACATACGAAAGCAATTAAAACATCAACATACGAATCTCTCTGTCCCATTATCTTAACTTGTAAGTTCTCCCTAAAGTTTCCAACTTCCAATGTTATTTCGATCCCAACTCCATCCATAACAACAGTGTTACATAATTCTATATATCCCTTAGTAATTCTCTTCATCAATCTCACCACTCACTAATTTCTTACTCTACTCTCTCTCTCTCTCTCTCTCTCTCTCTCTCTCTCTCTCTCTCTCTCTCTCTCTCTCTCTCCCTCTAATACTACTATAAACTACATATAGATGCGCATAGTACTAGAAAAATAATGGGGGCTCAAAATAGTTCTTTACACAACAAATCAACAAGTTTACGAGAAAAAGAAAAAAACAAATCAACTAGTTCTGATCTTGATCATCATGATGACCAAGGCTCATACGGACTCGTTAAGCTAGATGATCCTGATGAGTTGCCTCTGTTAGCACCAATCATTTCATCCTACAATGACCGAATCCGCCCCGTGCTCGACGCTGTCGACAAGCTCCGAAATCTCGCAGTTATGGAGGAAGGAATCGAGCTTCCCACCATTGTCGTCATTGGCGACCAGTCCTCCGGCAAGTCTTCTGTCCTCGAATCACTCGCCCAAATCAGTTTACGTCGTGGCCAAGGCATTTGCACCAGGACCCCCCTTATAATGAGACTCCAAAACCACTCAAGCTCTCTGCCAGAGCTCTACTTGGAGTACAACAATGGCAAAGTCATTTATGTCGATGAAGAATCAATATCAGAAGCTATAATTCTCGCTACAGAGAAGATTGCTGGAGGCGGCAAAGGAATATCTAAAACCCCTTTGACTCTGGTGGTGAAAAAGAAAGGGGTTCCAGATTTGACCGTGGTTGATCTCCCTGGGATTACCAGAGTCCCTGTTCATGGTCAGCCCGAAAACATCTACGACCAGATTAAAGATATCATTACCGAGTATATACAGCCTGAAGCCAGTATCATACTCAATGTGTTGTCTGCAACCGTTGACTTTTGCACTTGTGAGTCGATTCGGATGTCGCAGAGCGTTGACAAAACAGGGGAGAGGACTCTTGCTGTCATTACTAAGTCCGATAAAGCTCCAGAAGGGCTTTTAGAGAAGGTAACTTCTGATGGTGCCAATACTGGGCTTGGTTATGTGCGTGTTAGGACCAGGGTTGGAGATGAATCCTATGAAGAAGCTCGGTTCGAGGAGTCAACGCTTTTCCAAACTCATTCCGAGCTTTCGAAGATCGACCAATCGATTGTGGGAATCCCTGTTTTGGCTCAGAAGCTTATGCAGATTCAAGCCAAGAGTATAGCCAGGAACTTACCGGACATTGTCAAGAAGATCAACGATAAGTTGAACCAAAATGTTGCAAAGTTCAACAAACTTCCCAAGGCCGTCTCCTCTGTTGCGGAGGCCATGACGGCTTTCATAAGGATCATCGGGTTAGTCAAAGAATCACTGAGGAAAATTCTCTTAAGAGGAGAATTTGACGAGTACCCAGACGAGAAAAACATGCATTGTAAGGCTCGGTTGGTTGAGATGCTCAATAGCTTCTCAGATGAGCTTCACAATTGCCCTCAGAGCGACAAAACCCGGAATTTTTTAATGGATGAGATAAAGCATTTGGAGGAAGCCAAGGGGATTTCTCTCCCTAATTTCCTCCCTCGGACCGCGTTTCTCTCTATACTACAAGAGAAGATAAATGGGATTTCGAGCATTCCCATAGATTTTGTGGCAAAGCTTTGGGATTACATAGAAGAAGTGGTGATTACTGTTCTGATGAGTCATGTGGAAGACTACCAGCTTCAGCTCTCAACTAAACAAGCAGGGCTTAATCTGATAGAGAAGATGAAAGGAAAATCTATCAAGTGGGCTATGGAAGTTGTTGAGATGGAAAAGGTTACAGATTATACCTGCAACCCGGAATTCGAATCTGAGTGCAACAGACTCATGGCTCAAAAGGACTCATTCATGTCACATGTCAGTTGCAATAATACGATAAATATTGAAGGTTTCGGTTCGGTTGACGCTGTAAATGCCAGGAAATTTCCACATGTTTCACACCAAGCTTATGACTTGAGGATGAGAATGGTTGCTTACTGGAAAATTGTGCTGAGAAGATTGGTTGATTCCATGGCTTCGCACTTGCAGCTGAGTGTTCATAAGCTTGTGAATGAGGAATTGGAGAAGGAGATTGTGTCCGAGTTAATGGCTCCAAAGGGAAATGGGTTCGAGAGATTGATGGAGGAATCTCCTTCGGTTGCTACAAAGAGGGTCAAGCTAGCCGGGAGCATCAAGAAGCTGAAGGAGTGCAAGGAGGTTATGGCCACAATCATGGACCGAATTTCTACGTCCGATATTGGTGATTGACAATAGTAGTGTTTGGGTGGTTTGGGTCGACCCTTTAATTCCACATATCCTCCTGAGGTTAAGCTATAGTGGTATACCATATTATAGTACGGTTGCTGGATAAGTTAATGGCCTTTTCTTTTTCTTTTCTTTCCTTTTTTATTTTTCTTTCAAGTGTGCTTTTAAATATGCTCTTATATGTTTCTAAATTACTGTAATATTAACGGTGGGGGAGAATTGCTTTGCTTTTAATTTGGTTTGCTTGCTAATAACTACTTAAATAATTTCTACATCCTGAGCTATTATGCATTGTGCATTCACTTTTCTTTCTTTTTGGTTCCCCTTTTCTAACTTGTATTTCATTCTTCTTCCTAATTTTCACCAAACACAAGACCTACTTAATTTCCCTCAGACAGTAAAAGAAAATAAAAACTGCAATTCAAAATTGACAAATATAGCCTCCTGTTCTAATCCAATTAAAGGCTAACTGAACTGAACAATTTTCCTTTTGCTACTATTTGATTCGCTTAACAAAGAATTTTATTTGGACTTGCAGTTTACTATAGCCGGACTTGTCCATTTAAGAATTAGGGATAGAGTTTACTCATGTATTTTGTCCAACTTGTACACACAAATGAGAGGGACACGCCTCATTTTTTGGAGAAAAAAAAAAAAAAATTGCCGCATGATGAGCAGCTCACCTTTCTAATGCAAGGAAACATTGTCTCAAGAGAGAGAGAGGATTGTCTCAAGAGTACTGCTCTGAAAAGTAAAAAATAAAAAAAGCTCGTCGCCAAAAAGTTGCTCATTTTAAAATCAATGTCCCGATTTTAAACGTAATAGCAAAATGGCCGGACCTATTAAACATTAGAAACCAAACAAGCTGAAAAAGATGAACCTAAATGATTTGTGCCTAGTGAAAAGCGAGGGCAAATAGAATGAGAAAGATAATTTGGCATGTAATTGAAGGTAGGTTTGGACAATATTGGAACTGAATGGATACGCTTGGCCTTTGACCTTCAATGGAATTTTACTAATAGAGAAGATATTCCGCTTTTGGAATTTTGTTACTTCTTATTTATCAATAAAAGCTCTCCCATAAGATGGCTTTGGGGAAAAAATAAAAATAAAAAATAAAAAACAACTCTCCCATAAGAGTTTTGGTGCTTCTCCTTCACGGCTATAACTCAATCATTATACCCTAAGGCTCTGTTGGAACCTGGATTTTGAAGGGGAAAAAAAATTACAAAGAAAAAATCATGAAAAAAGAAAGAGAAAAATATTTTTTCTAACTTTATTTTCACGTTTTTTCTTTTATTAATTAATGTATCAATTCTATATACTGAAAAATAAAATAAAATCAAACTCTTGTTTTTCTTAAAAAAATTTTCTATCATTTTTTGTTTCAATCCAAACAAGAGAAAATAGAATTCTTTGGAAATTTTTTTTTTCCCCCCAAAAATCCAAGTTCCAAATAGAGCTTGATTTGAATAGTGAAGGCTTATGCATTTTCCACCCTTCTACCACGCATAATGCATATTAAAAATTTAGATTTGTTTTAGGCTCCGTTTGTAACCTAGATTTTGAAGGAAAAAAAATCGTAAAGAAAAAATCATGGAAAAAGAAAGAAAAATATTTTTCCTAAAGGTTTATAGAATTTTTACTTTTACACTTTTGCTTTTATTAATTCATGTGTCAACATTCTATATACTAAAAAATAACATCAAATCAAACTTTTATTTTTCTTGAAAAACAATTCTATCGTTTTTGTTTCAATTCAAACAAGAGAAAATAGAATCTTCTGGAATTTTTTTTTCTTTTCCTCCAAAAATCCAAGTTCTAAACGGAGCCTTAATAAATTTTATTCCCAAAGTACGTCTAATAATTAGGTTTTAGTTAGGCCACTAAAGTTTCTTTAAAAAATATGGATATATCGAGATTAAATATTGATGTACATTCTAGTTAATTGAATTTTTTTTTTGTTACTACAATTTTATTTTGGTGTTAAAAGTTTTTTTCTTTTTTGTTTTTTCAATGTTAAAAGTCTTAAAAAAAATTTAAAAAGAAAATAACTAACGAAAGAAAAAAATAAAAATAAACATAAAAGTGAATGTTAAAAATGATGACTTTGGGGGAACAAAAAAGAAATAAAAAGCCAAAAAAAGGTAAAAAGCAGCTTTTGGGGGGGAATATCCATTAGATGAAAAATAGAAACTCAAGTAATATGAATTAAATAGGTGATATAGTAATTTTACCTCACGAATAAGACATTACATTTCGAAAGGTATATTTCTAGCTATAGCATATACAAAATTGATTAAACTAATTAAAGTGTTAATTATAACAAATAAATGATATTTATCTCTCTATTTATTTTTAACATTGTTGAAATGTTAATGTTATCTTTGTAATTGGGTCTTCTAAAATTATTTTTATATTTTCATTTCTAAAAACAAAAACACAGTAACTGAACACTTTTTCCCCCCTCTAAAAATGGTTGATCAAAGTAAGAAAAAGTGCTCTTTTTTTTAGAAAAAAAAAAGTATAATTTATGACACAAATGGTTCACGAACTATTCAATTTGTAACAATTTAGCCTTCAAATTTCTAATTTTGGAAATTATGCCTTAAATTTTATGATTCTTTATGATGACCTCTAAATTGCAGCTTATTATTAAATATTTAATGTAAACACACATAAAATGCACGTGGTAGTGTATAAAATGCATGTATTTTTAGAGGAATAAAATGAACAGGAGGATTGGGCGGGAGGAACGAGATTTTGATCTCCATTTTTAGGATTGTTACAAATGCATATTCAAATTTTTTTTTTTTTAAAAAAAAGTGTGCTTGTTCCTTTTTATGCTCATAATTCCTGAATTATCCCTCAAATACTCTTTCAAATGTTATGACATTCTGCTCGTACATTTTTTCTATCAAACATTTAATTATCACATTCTCCTCAAATGTTTTTTCCAACAAACATTTAACAAGAAGTTGCAATTTGGACTTAATTGTAAGGAATCATATTGTTAGAGGCTTAATTGCCAAAACTAGAATGGCAAGGCCCAAATTATCACAAGTTAGATATTCCAGGGTCCATTTATGCTACAAACAGAAAATAAAATTATGAAAAATGGTTAGAGTTAGCACAATGGATTTGGACTTGGAATAACAAAAAAAAAAAAAAAGAAGGATTATATACTGTGTTTTTTTTTTCCTGAGTTTTATCTACCAAAACAAAGGATTATATATTTGGACTTCGAAGAGAAAGTGTCATTTCCAAAAATGATTATTATTCGAAATCAGAAATTAATTTAGTTATTAGTTTCAGAGTAGTCAGTTAGAAAATTGATGATTACTTACTAGTTTTCACCAATCTAGTTTTAAATTAAAACAAAAAATATATATATAGGTTGCCAATCTAGTAGGTATTTTTTTTTTTTACTTATGTGTAAGTATCTTTTTTTTAGCCATCGGATCATCATCTAATGGTGATCCAACAGCTATAATAAAGTACATGAAAAGACGTGCATCATTAATGTTATTTCTCTCTCTTATTTTTTAATATAAAAAATGTACAAGAAAAATTTTTATTGGCCAAAATGATATTTATGTATAGGTAAAAAAAAAAATACGTACTGAATTGGTGCCCATGTATATATATATATATATGGGTTTGGTTTAAATGGTTACAACAATATTTACCCATGGATGTTACAATGGTTTAAGCCCTTAGATCTAATATCCTACGGTGGTGATTAGTTTGGTGGTTGGCCAAAAAAATTTAATGCTGACCAAAAAATTTTAATGCTATCACTACTTTTTTAAGTACCCATCCATGGTCACAAAAAAATTGTAACCATTGAGAAGTCTTCCATATATATATATATATTTGTTCTGACTCTCCTTATTAGGGACTTTCGACGAGCCACCAGTGAGTTATACTTTCACCAAGCTAGTACATCTTAATACTCTTAAAATGTTCCACTTTTTTTTTCTCTTTTATATGTACAAAATTCTTCTCTCACTCATCTACACAATCAAGAATAATGCATTTCTTATGTCAGTTATGAGTGTACATACACAAGTTGTAATCCAGTAATTAGTGATCCAAACTGATATTTAAATTGAATTTGCAAGCACTATCTACCAAAACTAATCAATGAAATATTTCAACAAATATGACAGACGTATGCATCAATTATCAGTAACATCCCAAAACTTAACCCTATTGTTCTCTTCCTCTAGATTTTATAGGTTTCAATGATGTTACTTAACCCTATTGTTCTCTTTCCTCCAGATTTTATAGGTTTCAATTTGAATGTGAATTGGGATTCAAGTGTAAAGATCTCTCTCAGCTGCCAAAGGAATCGTCCACATCCACGATGTATGCTTTGATCAGCTACCTATATATAATGTACCTCCAGTCTCAACTCTCTATGATGAATATTTTATATATATATGTATAGCACCACTCTAGTAGGTATTTCTTTTTTTTTTTTTAAATCTATAGTTATTCTTTTTGCCTAATTAAAATTCATCGTACACATCTTTTTATACTAAATAATAGAGAGAGAAAAATTATTAAATAATATGTACATTTTTTATACAGCTCTTTTCAACTACTTAAATTATTATAGACATTAAATAAATAATCAATAGATAAAAAAAATACGTATTAAATTATGATCCATATATATATAATTATTTTTTTCCTTAAAACAGATCAAACAAATGAAAGTTTTCGGCCAGCTAATTGATCATCACTTATTCATCCCAAATAATTAAAAATTAACACCATAAAATTCTGGAAATCAATATTAAGCTTAAATCAACACGTTCCAAGCTGATATGCAACGAAATCTCTTTCGTTAGTAATTCTTCTTATCTTTTTGCAGCTAACCTCTTTTTCTTTTGGCTACGTTGTTGTGCAGCTGAAGCACAACTACTCCAAATGCTTATATTTAATACTAAGACAATATTAAATATAAACTATCAACTAGTTACTGAAATTAACGAAAGCAGAAAATGTGCAGAAAATACTAAATGAAAAAATAAAGGAGAACACAAAATTTAGCGAAATTCGGCAAATTACCTACGTCCTCAGGGCGTTGCTAACCACTTCACTAATTTCAAAAGAGGAAATACAAAATCTGGGCTATAATGCAAAAACCCAGAAACAAATGAGAAAAAAGGGCAAAAACAAAACTATGGAGGTCCTTAGGAATAAAGGTCCTCACCAATAGGGAAACTAATTTTGGAATGATTAAAACCAATTACAGAAGGCTTTATTTATAGCCAACTACAGACCCCAAATACTCATACATAAGCGATGTGGGACAAAGTATAAAACTATTACAAAAGCTAACAAGCCAAAATTCTAACAATGTCCACCTCTGAGGAATGCTTAACAACAGGAGAAAATACCTCATTGTAATCATTTCCTTTCAACTGAGCGTAGCCTTTCGCCACCAATCTTGCCTTGAAGCGAACATCATTCTTATCGGGAAATCCATCTTTCTTTGTATATACCCATTTGCACCCAATTGCCTTCTTATTCTTCGGTAGTTGAGCTAGCTCCCAAGTTTCATTCTTCCGAAGAGACTGCATTTTTTCTTCCATTACTTTCTTCCACTGTTCATTTCCTGAACTTTTGGCTGCATCTTTGTATGTGGAAGGAATATCATCATCTATAATGGGAAGTGCATAGGCCACCATATCAACAAATCGAGCAGGTTTACGAATTTCACGTCTTGGCCTATTTTGTGCAATTGATTCTTGCTGCTGTTGAGGCTCTTGGGTCGGAACCTCTTCTTCATCTTCAGTGTCCTCCTCTGCCAATAGTGTGTCACCACTATTTTCAACAACATTAGTTAGGTCTACTGTTGTCGTTTTCTCAAACTCCACCTGCTGCTGACTAGGCTCCACCTGCTGCGGAATACTAATGGTCTTCTCTTGGTCTTCTGTTACCTTCTTCAACATGGCAGACTCATCAAAAGTAACATCCCTGCTAAATAAAATCTTCCTTGAACTTAGACACTAAAGTCGGTATCGCTTTACACCTGAGCTGATGCCCATAAATAATGCTTTCTTGGCTCTCGGATCTAACTTGGATTCTTTCACATGATAATAGGCAGTGGAACCAAAGACATGTAAAGAATCATAATTACTAACAGGTTGTCCAGACCATATCTCAAGAGGAGTTTTACCTCCAATTGCAGTCGATGGTAAACGATTAACAAGATGACATGCATACATAATTGCCTTAGCCAAAAAAACTTTGCCCAACCCAGCATTGGAGAACATACATTGAACTTTCTCCAGCAAAGTCCAATTCATGCGTTCTGCCACCCCATTCTGCTGTGGTGTTTTTCTGACTGTAAAGTGACGTACAATCCCTTCAGACTGGCAAACTCCCAAAAATGGATCGTTCCTATATTCTCCACCGTTATCGGATCAAAGTCGTTTGATCTTTCTGCCCGTCTGAGTCTCAATCATCTTTTTCCATTTAAGGAAAACTTCAAGCACGTCATCCTTATTCTTCATTACATACACCCAAACTCTTCTGGAAAAATCGTCAACAAAAGTAACAAAATAGTGCATATCTCCCAAAGAAGCTGTCTTGGTAGGTCCCCACACATCTGAATGAACATAATCCAGAATACCCTCAGTATTGTGAATTACTGTGCTGAACTTTACTCTTGTCTGTTTCCCATAACACAGTATTTACAAAAGTCCAATTACAGAGCTTCGCTCCTTTTAGTAAGCCTTGCTTCACTAAACTAAAGAAAGCTTTTTCCCCTGCATGTCCCAAACGCATATGCTATAACCTGGTAATTTCTAAAACTTTATTATCTTCAGAAACCACAACAACTGATCCAATAACTGTACTACCATTGTAGTAATACAAGTTATTTCTTCTCGTACCTTTCATCACCACCAAAGAGCCTGAAGTGACTTTGAGAATTCCATCTCGTATAGTCATAGTGAAGCCTTTGGATTCAAAGGCTCTCAAAGAGATGAGATTCTTCTTCAATTTCGGTACATACCGAACATCTGTCAAAACTCTAATCGATCCGTCATAATTCTTCAATCGAATTGAATCAACCCCAGCTGTTTTACATGATTCATCATTACCCATGTAAATAACTCTACCATCTAGCTCTTCAAAGTTGAAGAACTACTCCTTGTGAGGACACATATGGTAAGTGCAACCCGAATCTAAAATCCACTCGTCACGCTGAGATGTCGTCGGCTGACTAACTAGAGCAAAATCTGACTCATCATCTTCAACTTCAGCTACATATGCATCAGAAGTAGCCTTGCCCTTGCCTTTATTCTGTAACTTCGGATAATCTTTCTTCCAATGCCCTTTCTCATGACAAAAGGCACATTCATCCTTACCAGGTCTTCCCTTCGAACGAGATCTATCCCTTTTCTCCTGCTTACGACTTTGACTACGTCTACTAGAATGTTACTATTCTCCTTCTGATCTTTCTTCTGAATCTCATGATTGTACAATGCAGCACTCACTTCATCGAAGGACAATTTTTCCTTTTCATGAAGTAACATAATACAGAGATGATCTAACTCATCAGGAAGGGACCCAATCAGCAACATTGCTTTATCCTCATCTTTGAAGGTTTCATCCAAATTCAACAAGTCTGCAATCAACTGGTTGAACGTATCAATGTGGTCACCAATAGTTGTACTAGGCTTCAACTAGAGGCGGAAAAGTCTCTTCTTCAAGTATAGCCGGTTCTCATTGCTCTTCAAAATGTATTTGTTCTCGAGCGCATTCCACAGCTTACTTGCAGAAGTCTCCTTCATGAATGGATACTTCTGTTCTCTACAAAGACATGAGCAAATCGTAGCACAAGCTTGACGATTGATCCTCTCCCATTCTTTATCATCCATCTTCTCCGGTTTCGTCTCCTCTAGAGCAATATCCTGATCTTGTTGACATAAACCATCCAATACCTCGCACTGCCACAAGCTAAAGTTATTTCGGCCATCAAATTTCTCCACATCGATTTTTGCACTAGTCACAATCTTCGTTTTTGCCGGCGTTGACGAAGATTCTGATATTTCTGCTAATATTTCAAATAGCTACCAAACAAAGTCTAGGGACGAACCTGGCTCTGATACCACTTGTTGTGCAGCGAAAGCACAATTACTCCAAATGCTTATATTTAATACTAAGACAATATTAAATATAAACTACCAACTAGCTACTGAAATTAACGAAAGCAGAAAATGTGCAGAAAATACTAAATGAAAAAATAAAGGAGAACACAAAATTTAGCGAGGTTCGGCAAATTACCTACATCCTCAGGGCGTTGCTGACCACTTCACTAATTTCAAAAGAGGAAATATAAAATCTGGGCTATAATGCAAAAACCTAGAAACAAATGAGAAAAAATGGCAAAAATAAAACTATGAAGGTCCTTAGGAATAAAGGTCCTCATCAATAGGGAAACTAATTTTGGGATGATTAAAACCAATTACAGAAGGCTTTATTTATAGCCAACTACAGACCCCAAATTTTCATACATAAGCGATGTGGGACAAAGTACAAAACTATTACAAAAGCTAACAAGCCAAAATTCTAACATACGTGACTTGACTTATAAAAAAAAGCTAATTAAAACTTCTTCTCTAGGAAAAAGGCAAATAGAAGAAGAGAAACAACTTCATTGGCTATCTTGTGGAAAATTAAAGTGTCTTCAACACACTATTTTATTCTTTCTTTCTCACTTTAAGACTCGCGGGAACTTGTCCTTCCTTCCTATGATTTACGGTAGGAATCATAAAATCAACAAATAGTCAATTACAAAAATCTATATATATATATAGTGACTCTTGTAAGCTTCTCTTCATAGTTTCTAACTTCCATCATTATTTTTTGGGTCCTTAACTTATTATTATTTTGGCATATTGGTCCTTAACCTATTTTTTGTGGTATTTAAGTACTAAACGTTTCTCTTTTTAGCACCATTAGTTCTTTTGGCATATTCCATCCAGAATTCTGTTAAAATTTATTTGAATGAGAGAAATTTTGCACCATTGATCTTGATTTTTCAATTATTTAACAATTTGATCCTAATCTTTCAGAAAATTAAAATTCAAAGACAGATATAAAACAAACAGTTTATTTAAAAAACTAAATTTAAAAAAGAGAAAAAAATTATTCTAATAAACCTTAATTTATGTCAAACTATAGTAATTTTATGAACAAAATCAAATTATAGTAACTTTATGAACAAAAAATAATTATCTTACTATTTTTAAAACTAAAAAAATTTCACATACACGTTTTTATACTAGTCAAACTTGACTAAAAATTTACTATATCCATTAAATATTCATATAATTATAAATAGTTATTCTAAAAACTTAATTAACTATTTGCAGTAAATAAACTTAAAAAGTTTTATAATTTTTTATTAAATATTTATTTCTTTATATAATTACATCCGTGAATCTTTCTCTCCCACTTTAAGACTCGTGGAAACTTGTCCTTCCTTCCTATGATTTACGGTAGGAATCACAACATCAACAAATGGTCAATTACAAATGACAATATATATATATATATAGTGACTCGTCTGTTAAAGTTTATTTCTTGCCCAACTCTCTAAGGTAAAGGTTGTACATTCCTCTGACATCTACTCATTCTTTCTCTCTCACTTTAAGACTCATGGAAACTTGTCCTTCCTTCCTATGATTTACGGTAGGAATCACAACATCAACAAATAGTCAATTACAAACAACAATATATATATATATGGCGACTCGTAAGCCTTTCTTTATAGTTTCCAACTTCCAACGTTATTTCTTGCCCAACTCTCTAAAGTAAAGGTTGTACATCCCTCTGACCTCTACTCATTCTCTTCAACAATCTCACCACCAAATATTTTTCACTATCAACTCCTTCTCTTTCGAAAATGGAGTTTGCGACTGTAACAACACGTAATCCACGATATCATGATTATGATGGCTCATGCAAGATCGTTAATCTTGATGATTCTAATGAGTTACCACGGGTAGCACCAATCTTTTCCTCCTACAATGACCGAATCCGTCCCGTACTCGACGCCATCGACAAGCTCCGAAGCCTAGCGGTTATGGATGAAGGAATCGAGCTTCCTACCATCGTCGTCGTCGGCGACCAGTCTTCTGGTAAGTCCTCCGTACTCGAGTCTCTCGCATGTATCAATCTTCCCCGTGGCCAAGGCATTTGCACCAGAGTGCCACTCATAATGAGACTCCAAAACCACTCAAGCCCTGATCCAGAGCTTTACTTGGAGTTCAACAATGGCACAGTGCTTCATGTCGACGAAGAATCGATATCAGAAGCTATAAATCTAGCTACTGAGGCGATTGCAGGAGGTGGTAAGGGAATATCTAAGACCCCTTTGACTCTGATGGTGAAAAAGAAAGGGGTTCCGGATTTGACCATGGTTGATCTCCCTGGGATTACCCGAGTCCCTGTTCATGGTCAGCCCGAAAATATCTATGACCAGATTAAGGATATTATTATGGAGTATATAAAGCCTGAAGCCAGCATTATACTCAATGTGCTGTCTGCAACTGTTGATTTTCCCACTTGCGAGTCAATTCGGATGTCGCAGAGCGTTGACAAAACAGGGGAGAGGACTGTTGCTGTAGTTACTAAGTGCGATGTGGCTCCACAAGGGCTCTTCGAGAAGGTATTCGCTGATGATGTTAATATTGGGCTTGGTTATGTCTGTGTTAGGAACAGGATTGGAGATGAGTCCTATGAAGAAGCTCGGCTCGAGGAAGCTAAGCTTTTTCAGAAACATTCGGAGCTTTCAAAGATCGATAAATCGATTGTGGGAATCCCTGTTTTGGCTCAGAAGCTTATGCAGATTCAAGCCAAAAGTATAGCCCGAAACTTCCCAGGCATCGTAGAGAAGATCAACGACAAGTTGAACCAAAATCTTGCAGAGTTCAAGAAACTTCCCAAGGCCATGGCTTCTGTTGCAGAGGCCATTACGGCTTTCATGAGGATCATTGGGCTAGTCAAAGAGTCAACAAGAAAAGTTCTCTTGAGAGGAGAATACGACGAGTACCCAGATGAGAAAAACATGCATTGCAAAGCTCGGTTGGTAGAGATGCTCAATGGTTTCTCTGATGAGCTTCACAATTGCCCTCAAAGCGACCAAGCCCGGAATTTTCTAATGGACGAGATCAAGCATTTGGAGGAAGCTAAGGAGATTTCTCTCCCTAATTTCCTTCCAAGGACAGCTTTTCTCTCTATATTAAAAGAAAAGGTTAATGGGATTTCGAGAATTTCCATAGATTTTGTGGAAAAACTTTGGGCTTACATAGAAGAGGTTTTGATTACTGTTTTGATGAGTCATGTCGAAGACTATCACCAGCTTCAGCTCTCAACCAGAAGAGCAGGGGTTAATCTGATAGAAAAGACGAAAGAGAAATCGATGACGTGGGTTCTGGAGGTTTTGGAGATGGAAAAGCTCACAGATTATACTTGTAACCCGGAATATGAATCCGAATGGGAAAGGCTCATGGCTCAGAAGGACTCATTCATGTCATACGTCAATAGGTATTACCCGATAAATATTGAAGGTTTTGGTTCCGTTGATTCGGCATATGCGAGGCAGTTTCCACATCTTTCACATCAAGCCTATGACTTGAGCATGAGAATGGCTGCATATTGGAAAATTGTGTTGAGAAGATTGGTTGACTCCATGGCTTTGCACTTGCAGCTGAGAGTTCATGAGCTTGTGAATCAGGAATTGGAGAAGGAGATTGTGTCTGAGTTAATGACGTCCAGTGGAAATGGGTTTGAGAGATTGATGGAGGAATCGCCTTCGGTTGCTACAAAGAGGGTCAAGCTGGCTGGGAGTATTAATAAGCTCAAGGAGTGCAAGGAGATTTTGGCCACAATCATGGACCGAATTACTACGTCTAGTTCTAGGGATCGACAATACTAGTGTTTGGGTGTGTGTTTGGCCACAATAATGGACCGAATTACTACGTCAAGTTACATATATATATATATATATACACATACATATAATATTATGTTCTTGGTCTGATTGCTGTATAAGTCTATGGTTTATATATATATGGGGTAAAAAAAAATACATACCGGATTGGTTTATATATAAGTCTATGGTTCAAGTTTGCTTTTTAATTTGCCTTTATATAATCAGTTATTGTATTTCTAATTGCTATAAACTGCAAGGTGGGAGGATTGCTTTGCTTTTACTTTGGCTTGCTTGCTAATAGCTTTTTAAGTAACTTCTACAGCTATTAAGCGTTATGCATGCACTTTTCTTTCTTTTTTGTTCCTCTTTCTAATTTGTATTTAATTCTCGTTTCTAAAATTTCTTATCCCCAGTTACAAGACCTATTTTTCCTCTAGAAACTAAAAAGAAATTATAACATTGATTCAAGCTAAACAAGTTTAAACTGGTTAGAACACCAACACAATCAAAAACATAATATTTATCTAAATTAAAAAAAAAAAAAAAAAAAAAAANAACAAATCTTTAACAAGTATGTCAAAGAACATAATGTTATAAATAGGAATCTATAACTACTCAGGATTAAGATTGATCTACATATGATCATCTAGTGACATTATTTGAACTCTCAACAGTTAACGAAATTTATGTGAGATTCAAATCATGTCTGGTCCAGTCCTATATAATCGAATTATATAAAGTACCTACATTGTGATGTCAACACATCAATAGTCCGGATAAGACTATTACATTCTCAATGTTAATGGACCGTACTAATAATATTTAATTAAAGATCCCAAACTTTAATTAATTATTATGGACTATATTTAGTTTATTATCCATAAATTTAATCCTCATGTATATAACACTTATATACTAAATTTGTGGTCACATAAATAAACTAGGAATTTTCTGATATTTAAATACATACCAATTATGCACAAATTCAAATAGAAAAATGTCATTTTATTAATTCAGCAAATATCCAAAATATACGTGCTTTTAGGGCATAAACCCTAACACCGTTACAATATCAGCCATCTAAAAGCAAAACAAAGAAATCAGTTTAAATGTCTACTAAGCAATCAAACCATAATAGTGCTACCTAATACTCCCATTCGAGAATAAAAGAACCACCGTGAAATGACAAAAATTCAATAAAAAAGAATTGGGAGAGAAGAAGTATATCTCTTCTTATGCTTTCATCCTTCCATTACGCTGCAATTTAGAATCAATATATGATTATAACCTCAATTATTTCTTTTGCACAAATTCCAATATCCAGCCTCTTTCTTTCCGTTTCGTGGACATTCAACCATTAATGATTGGATTTCTAGGGGGGAAAAAACAATATAATAATAAGATTTCATTTGAGAGAGAAAAAAAATGCAAGAACATTTATCTACTTTACAAACAAACACTTCTTAGCCTAATTAAAGAAACATTATTTTCATGAATAGATTTAACTCTTAAGATCAAAATGAAAAAAAATATATATATATTAAACATACATACATATGATTCTACAAGGTTTCAGAACTCATCAATGGCATGAAAAAACTTCTTCGGTATATGATTATTTTGTCCATTTTTTAAAGGAAAACTTAAATGGCCTTTTCTTTTGCAGATCTCTGTGAACTAAACCAATTGTTTTTTCTTTTTCTCTCTCTTGGATCTACGTTATCTCTACCTTAAACGAACAATTATACCCTCAATCATTTTGGGCGAGTATGAGTTCTAAATCCAAGAGTTTGGACAACCGATCCCACAAGCGTTCTAACCAACATCATCGACGACAAATTATTAAGAATAAATACTAAGTGGTTACCCCTTATTGATTAGTTGAGCACATATGGGCTTAAGGAATCATACTTGATTCAAATGCAAGAGCGACATGCCTTCCCTTCAAATAAATGTGTTCTGCACAAGAAAGATTGGAGTAATTGGTAAGTGTTGGTGTGAAACATAGGGCCATAAAACGAATACTTTTGAGGCAGCCACAAATTCTAGAGTATACGGCGGAGAACAATATGAAGTCTCATAATGTTGCTTTCTTGATGAGTTTGGGCATCCCAAATTCCAGAATTGGACATATAATTGTTGTTGCTCCATGCATGATGCATCCCTCCTTTCGTATAATGTCAAAAATTAAACCCACTGTGAGATACTTGATTAAGGACGTTGGTATTAAAGAAATGATTTTAGAAAAAGTTACACGCATGCTATGCCCTCAAATCCTGGTTCAGGGAATCGCTCTATCTTGGAATACTCTCTATATATTTTTCTTTTCAAAGGAAATAGGAGCACCCAGATATAGTATAGTAATATGGTTACGAAACATCCCCAGCTCCTCCAGCACATCAATGGTGATAGATTCATTGCCCAGAAACATCCCCAGCCCCTCCGTTATTGCCCAACAACTATAGTCCTCCCTAAATTAACTTTGACGATTTTACTCTCTTTTTTTTTTTTTTAACGATTAAAAGCAAAGAAGACAAATACATATGGGCCCCATATTTAGGACCAGCCACCTCTGCCCGTAAAATTATCCCGCTCAGGATTATTAGCATTTTTCTTTTCTTACGGCTAGTATATATGTCCCTTAACCGATATATCTCTTATGTAATTTCCTCAAGTATAAAATTCTGTATGTGTATATGAATGAAAAAAATTAAGTGCCTCATTTAAGCTGACACATAGGAAAACTTTCAGAACTGAATATAATTCCTATGCTTGGTTAAATATTAGAATTAACGCATGAATTATAATAACTATATTTGATTAGTAATTATTGTACAAAGATACTCCTAGATATTTAAGGGCTAATATTTTTAAAAATTAACAAGTTATTTAATTTCAATATTTCATCTGGTGAGTCTTCATTTGCTAATGAGATCAACATCTATCTTTTATTATTTGTGCATTATATATTTTTACACTTTTATTTTGTTCAAAAATTCTTTTCATGTCTCTCCTGAGAATCAAATCATAGCCTCGCTCCTGCCGAACAACATTGAGGAAAAATATTTTTCTTTCCATCACACATTACATTTTTTTTTCCCAAAGTAATTCTTTCCTTTCTTCCATTAGTCTTTCCTTCCTACCAAATATATAGGTAAATTTAAATGTCGTATCATATCACGACTAATTTATACCAGAAAGAAAAATATGTGTGTGTAAAGAAAATCCTGCATGATTTGAAACATCCGCTTCTCTATAATATAATTCCTAAACCTAAGTGAGAAATTTCCTAGCCTCTTCTCTATTACCTTTCGTACAATTTTTTTTTTTACTGACTTTCATGGAAAAGTTTGGTTATGTGAAAGAAAGTATAGTAGTAGAGATTCCTTTTTTTCTTTTCTTTTCTATTTCGTTTGTTTCTTTTGCTAAAGCATTCTTTTCTATTTTGTTGACTGAAACAGTATGACCCCTTCCCTTAGAAGGGAACGACTCTATTGGCTATTACTTTTAGCTTTAGCCCATTGAGGCTTTTTACCTGCTACTAGTTGTACCATATTCATATCCTACGCACCATCTTCATTCATTATTCATCTATCCACACTCAATAATGATCATCCCACTAACTTTTGGACTATATCGTGAGTCTGGTAAGTAATCGTGAAAGAGACTATCATAAATAAAATATAATTGTTTTTCCTTTGATGATTATTAGTGCTAAAAAATTGCTATTTAATTACCTAGCTCAACTTTATATAGTACAACATAATCAATTACTAACTTATTATATGAAAAATTGCTAAACACCATCATGGTAAATTTGCCATGCTTCCCTATGTAGCTTATAATATAATTAGTTAGTCCATGAACTGGTTAATTAAACTTCTTATAGTTATATGATATAATACTCAGAAACAAGCATCAGCAAGTGAATATTTGTATACGTCATTGCATGGGGGGACCTATTCGTACAACGTATGACACAATCTGTTGGGAAAACTTTCTGCTCTCATTCCAACTTCTTCGCTTTTTCCTTTTTCTTTCCTAAATTCCTCCATTAAAACACCTCCAAGCTCCACTCTCTGCTCGCTACTATACTACTCTCACTCAATTATAATATATACACACATATTTTATATTTACACACCCATAAACCAAAATCATTTCTTCACCAAGTCTCAAAACTATCTGATCTCTCTCTCTGTTCCAGAAAATGGGGAGTACCGGAAAGCAAACCTACTCAGACACCAAATCATCGAGCGATGTTGACTATGAAGAGAGCTCACCAGAGGTCGTTCAGGAAGACCCTCATGCTCCTCTCGTGGCCCCGATCGTCGCCTCCTTCAACGACCGGATCCGTCCTCTGCTTGACGCCGTCGACAAGCTCCGAAACCTCATGGTTATGGAGGAAGGAATCGAGCTCCCCACCATCGTCGTCGTCGGCGACCAGTCCTCCGGCAAGTCCTCCGTCCTCGAGTCCCTCGCTCGCATCAGCCTCCCGCGTGGCCAAGGCATCTGCACCAGGGTCCCGCTCGTCGTCAGGCTCCAGAACCACACCGAGCCGGAGCCAGAGCTTTCCTTGGAGTACAAGGGCAGAGTGGTCCACACCGACGAACTCCACGTCGCCGGAGCTATCAGCGTCGCCACTGACGTCATCGCCGGAAACGGTAAGGGAATCTCTAAGACCCCTCTGACTCTGGTGGTGAAGAAGAAAGGGGTTCCGGATTTGACCATGGTTGATCTCCCTGGGATCACCAGAGTCCCTGTTCATGGTCAGCCCGAGAACATCTACGACCAGATTAAGGACATCATTATGGAGTATATCAAGCCTGAAGCGAGCATCATACTCAATGTGTTGTCCGCGACTGTTGACTTTTCGACTTGTGAGTCAATCCGGATGTCGCAGAGCGTTGACAAAACAGGGGAGAGGACTCTGGCTGTCGTTACCAAGTCCGATAAGTCTCCAGAAGGGCTTTTCGAGAAGGTAACTGCTGATGATGTGAATATTGGGCTTGGTTATGTCTGTGTTAGGAACAGGGTTGGTGATGAGACGTACAGGGAAGCTCGAGCTGAGGAAGCCAGGCTTTTCGAAACTCATCCTTTGCTTTCGAAGATCGACAAGTCGATTGTGGGGATCCCGGTTTTGGCTCAGAAGCTTATGATGATTCAAGCCAAGAGTATAGACCGAAGCCTGCCTGACATCGATAAGAAGATCAATGACAAGTTGAGTCAGAGCCTTTCGGAGTTTAGAAAATTGCCCAGGTCCATCTCTTCGACGGCCGAGGCCTTGACCACGTTCATGAGGATCATCGGGGCCGTTAAGGAAGCGCTGAGGAAAATCCTTCTCAGAGGTGAATTCCACGAGTACCCGGATGAGAAAAAAATGCATTGTACAGCTCGGTTGGTCGAGATGCTTAATGCTTTCTCAGATGAACTCCATGGATGCCCTGAAAGCGATCCCAAGAGGAAGTTTCTAATAGAGGAGTTCGAGTGTTTGGAGGAAGCTAAAGAGATTTCTCTCCCGAATTTCCTTCCTCGGACAGCTTTTCTCTCCATTCTACAGTCAAAGGTCAATGGAATATCGAGCATTCCTATAGCTTTCATTGACAAGTTATGGAGCTATGTAGAGGAAGTGGTGATAGCCGTGTTGATGAGTCATGTCGAAGATTATTACCAACTTCAGCTCTCAACCCGAAGAGCTGGGCTTAATCTCATAGAGAAGATGAGAGAGAAGTCAATGAAGTGGGTCATGGAGGTTATAGAGATGGAAAAGCTTACTGATTACACTTGTAACCCGGAATTTCTCAAGGACTCGAACAGGCTCATGTGTCAAAAGGAAGCATTCATGAGGGAAGTAAACGACACGTCGCGCTTTAGGATGGACTTAGAAGGTTTTGGATGGATTGAATTTGAGAACTTGAGGCAGTTTCCTCACCTGTTGGACCAAGCTTTTGACTTGAGGATGAGGATTGTGGCTTACTGGAAAGTGGTGTTGAGGAGGCTGGTTGACTTAATGGCTCTGAATTTAAGGTTGAGTCTTGATAACCTTGTGAATAAGGAGCTGGAAATGGAGATTGTGAATGAATTGATGGGTCCTCATGGGAATGGGATTGAGAGGTTGATGGAGGAATCACCTGCGGTTGCTACAAAGCGTGGGAAGCTAACCGCAACTGTTAAGAAGTTGAAGGACTGTAGAGAGATTTTGGCCAACATCAGGGGCAGAATTACAAATTGTGGTGATTAAGTACCAAGTGTTATGCTTTTTTAGTTTTTCTTCGTGCTCAAATGTGACGTATGATAAGTTATGGTTGCTGGAACATAAATGTATGTGTGCTCTTTTTTTTTTTTCTTTTTTTAGTGTGGCTTTGATTTTCTTGTAATCCTTTCTGGTATTACTTAGCAGGAAAAAAAAATGATAAATAAAAGAGACCTTTGTGTTGCTATGGGAGATATTTGCAATGAACATACTTCAACTAATGAGATCACTGTTAGACTAAAAGTCCAATTTCATTCCGGAAGATGAACTTCGATATCCAGTACTTTTTTTGTAATTTTTTTTTCCTTTTATGGTTAAAGTGATAAGACACATATGAGTACGTGATATGATAAGTATGAAAAACGTAATAATTAGACATCAAGTGAATAAATATCGAAGTTCCAATTTTCCGATTAACTGAAAGAACTCAAGTACTAGAAGGGTACCGAAGTGGAAGAGTTCCTAGAGATAATCACCGAGAGTACTCAAAAGCCTTTTCTCTTTCCTTATCTATTTAAAACCGTGCTCGATTTATACTTTATTCATACAAACAATAACTTCGCTTGAAATCCAAAACGTTGGAGTGTTTCATAGACCCTTCATTTTCCCACCTTTTAGTTTTTACGTGACATCTTTTAGACGCATGCAAAACCTCTCTATAAATATATCCTCTTCATTCCATTTCTCCACTACTCTACTTCCTTGTACTTGCTTGCTACTCCCGGTTCTGTTTCTCTATCTCACTCAGTTTGTCTCTCATTTTTCTCTGTTCTCAAAACAATGGCCGGAACAAAGCCTTCATGTTCGAAGAAAAAGATATCAACTTCTCGAGTGCATGAAGAAGAATCACTCGCACTGGTTCAGGTTGATCCCAAAGAACCAATCAATGCTCCTATTGTTTCGTCCTACAATGACCGGATTCGTCCGCTCCTCGACGCCGTTGACAGGCTTCGAAACCTCATGGTTATGGACGAGGGAATCGAGCTCCCGACCATCGTGGTGGTGGGAGACCAATCATCGGGGAAGTCCAGCGTGCTCGAGTCCCTCGCCGGAATCAGCCTACCTCGTGGCCAAGGAATATGTACCAGAGTCCCTCTCATTATGAGACTCCAGCACCATTCGAATCCCGAGCCAGAGCTTTTCTTGGAGTTCAATGGCAAGGTGGTCAACACAGATGAGGAGAACATCTCAGAAGCCATTAACCTCGCCACTGATGAGATTGCAGGTAATGGAAAAGGGATATCTAATGCGCCGTTGACTTTGGTGGTGAAGAAGAAAGGTGTTCCGGACTTGACCATGGTTGATCTTCCTGGAATCACTAGAGTTCCTGTTCATGGTCAGCCAGAGAACATATATGATCAGATAAGGGATATTATTATGGAGTACATAAAGCCTGAGCAGAGTATAATACTGAATGTCTTGTCCGCAACTGTTGATTTTCCTACTTGTGAGTCGATTCGGATGTCGCAGAGTGTTGACAAAACCGGAGAGAGAACTCTTGCGGTGGTTACTAAGGCGGATAAGGCTCCTGAAGGTCTGCTGGAGAAGGTGACGGCTGATGATGTCAATATTGGTCTTGGTTATGTCTGTGTCAGGAACAGGATTGGAGATGAGTCTTATAAGGAAGCAAGGAAAGAGGAAGCTAAGCTCTTTGGAGCTCATCCTCTTCTTTCGAGGATCGATAAATCCATAGTTGGTATCCCGGTTTTGGCTCAGAGGTTGGTTCAGATTCAAGCTTCTAGCATTGCTAGAAACTTGCCTGAGATTGTTAAGAAGATCAATGACAAGTTGAACTTCAATGTCACTGAACTGAACAAGTTGCCTAAGAACATGTCTTCTGTTGCTGAGGCCATGACGGCTTTCATGAGAATTCTTGGATTTGTCAAAGAGTCACTCAGGAAAATTCTTCTGAGGGGAGAATTTGATGAGTATCAGAATGACAAGAAGATGCATTGTACAGCTAGGCTGGTTGAGATGCTCAATCAGTACAACGATGAACTGCACAAGTGTGCTGAGAGTGATCCGATAAGGAGTTTTCTGATGGACGAGATCAAGAACTTAGAAGAAGCGAAAGAGATTGCGCTGCCGAATTTCCTGCCTCGCACTTCGTTTCTCGCAATCCTACAAGGCAAGGTGAAGGGGATTTCAAGTATTCCTATTGCTTTTGTTGACAGATTATGGGATTACATTGGAGAAGTTGTGATTGCCGTTTTGATGCGTCATGTTGAGGACTATTATCAGCTTCAGCTGTCGGCTAGACGAGCTGGCCATAATCTCATTGCAAAGATGAAAGAAAGATCTGTCAACTGGATGATGGAGGTGGTGGAGATGGAGAAGCTGACAGATTATACTTGTAATCCGGAATTTCTGTCCGAGTGGAACAAGTTGATGTCTCAGAAGGATGGATTCCTACATGGTGTCTTACATGATGAGAATAGGCCCTTTAAGGTGAATTTGGATGGTTTTGGAGAGATTGAGGTTGAGAATCTCAGGCAGTATCCACATCATCTTCATCAAGCTTTTGATTTGAAGATGAGAATGATTGCTTACTGGAACATAGTGCTGAGAAGATTGGTGGACTGCATGGCCCTTCATTTGCAACACAGTGTTTTCAACCTCGTCAACAAGGATTTGGAGATGGAAATTGTTACTGAGCTCATGACTCCTCTCGGCGGCGGAATTGAGAGGTTGATGGAGGAATCTCCATCTGTTGCAACCAAGCGTTCTAAACTGACTGGAAGTGTTAAGAAGCTTCAGGAATGTAAGAGTGTTCTAGCTAACATTATGGACCGTGTCGCTACATATGGTGATTAGAAAGTGTCTGCGTTGCCGTTTTACTGCCCAGTGGAACAATTCAAGTAGAATGAAGATTAGGTTGTTGGTTCTGAGAGGCCTGTGGCTTCTGGTTTGCTTGTGTTTAAGGTGTCCTTTTGTTGTTAGTCCTTTTTATTTTCTTGGAAGATGTCTTTCCTTTCTGGTTTGCCATTTTGTTTCGTCGACTCCTTCAACTTTACTGCATATGTTGTCAGGGTGAAAATCTATCACTAAGCTGATTAAAATGTAACCTTTTATCAACTAATTAGCAGTAAAATTATCATTGACGGTTTTGAGCCATAAGTTTGTTGTTCTGTCCCCATCTCGAGTTATGTTTCGACCTTGTTTCGAACCAAACATATGTATCAGCTCATAAATATAAAAACAATAAAATTGTTTTTCTTAGTAAATAATATTTGGAGAAACTTCTGCAAGGAAGACGCATTTCATTATGTATTTACATTGTTATAGCACATATTTGTCACTATGTCATTAACATGTATAATTTTTTTTTTTTAAAGCAAACTAGTTTATTAACCAAAAAACATTGAACATAGTTTGGAGGGATTGTAATTTAGCCCAGTGTGCAAGAATTGTGTTGGCTCCCTAAAAAGGTGAGGAGCTTATGTAGAGGAAGAGCCAATCCGTGTCGTCGTGTTTGATGAATGAGTGAGGCTCTGAGATTCACTTGAGCTCTGTTGTGAAATCTGATCAAACTTGTCTCTCAAACCTGTGAACCTGAATGGATCATCTTTATTACTTGAATCCAGGATCAGTTCATGGACGGCAGTTCTGCCTTCAAGCATGCTCACGACTGTAGACATGGTGGGGCGAAGTGCAGGTGATGGATTTGTGCACAATAGAGCTACCTTAATCATTCTATTTGCCTCTTCCTTTTTGAATTTGGACCCCAACTTTGGATCCACCAGCTCCATGAGATTTCCTTTTTGTTGTAAGAAAATGGCCTGCAACAAGCACAAAAAAAGAAGAAGAAATCAACTAATCATTCATGAATTTTCCCTCACTAAGATGGGTACGTTTGATCTTCTAGATGATAGGTGATATACTAAAATTAATCATGAATAAAGGAACACATTCTTTGTTTCCCAGTAAGGACATTTGATTAAGAACTTCATTTGAAGTGTTCACTTTCCCATGAACTGATAAGAATGTGATGATGTTCTATCTTACCCAATCTAGAAGGCATACAAAGTTTTCATTTGGGCGATATCTCATGTTGTTTTTTCCAGCCACAATTTCCAGTGCCATGACCCCAAAACTGTAAACATCTGCTTTATCAGTTAAGTAACCCCATAATGCATACTCTGGGGCCATGTATCCTCTGCCAAAACAAAAAGGCCATTAAATTAAACCTAATCTATGAAAAAAAAAACAATGATTTAGACTTATTGCCAATTTGGCATGCTAATTTTCAAAGCTGCTACATCTAAAAAAGAGGGAAGACAGAAAGAAAGAAAGGTAGCTCACATGGTTCCTGCAACTCTGGTGCTAATGTGGGTGTTTTCCTCTTCATTTAATTTGGCCAGACCAAAGTCTGATATTTTCGGGTTAAGGTCCCTATCAAGCAGTATATTTGTCGCTTTGATGTCTCTATGAATAATTTTCAGTGCTGATTCGTCATGCATGAAAGCCAGTCCTTTTGCAATGCCAATACATATTCTCTGTCTTGTTGGCCAGTCTAATTTCAATTGACCTTCTTCAGGACCTTCTAATCAACAAAGATGTAAAAGATAATCGATTATTTTTGTTTTTCCTGAAAGATGATCAATTAATTCCCCAAAGTAGCTAGGTCTTTAGCTATACATTGGTTATATATATGTATATATATACATCTCGCTAAGCTCACCAAATAAGGAGTGTGCAAGGCTATTGTTCTCCATGTACTCATAAACCAACAACAGTTGCTTTCCTTCAATACAGCATCCATGCAATTTGACAAGGTTCGGGTGTTGTAAAGCAGAAATCATGCCTATTTCATTTATAAATTCACGATTCCCTTGCTTCGATTTGGAAGAAAGTTGCTTAACCGCAATGATAGTACCATCTAATAGCACACCCTGCAATGGAAATATGGCATGCATTCAGTTATACATTTCATCCTGCCATTAGGTATTTATGTAAAATAATGTAAAATAGCACATGGTGAGTAATAAATTAGAAAAAAGGTGAAAGCACCCATGTAAAACCATTGCAAAATAAATTTGATTTATAGACACCTTGTAGACTGATCCAAATCCTCCTTCCCCGATTTTGTTTGCCGGATCGAAGTTGTTAGTGGCAGCTTTAATTTGTCTGAAGGTAAAGAAACCGGTTTGCAAGTCTAATCCTCTCAGAACTGTCCAAGTAATAACAATTTTTTAAAGTTACATGCTTATTCACTTAAAAACTGATCAAGATAAAGATACTGGAAGAATGAGAAAGAAGTTATGAAACTAGAATAGACATGGGTGTTCTAGGTGATTATGTCAATCCCATACTACTTTTAGATCCTCTACATGAAAATTTAACTAAATTGAGCATGATGAAAGTATATTCTTTACCTTGTTCCCTAGATTCCTTGCGTCCAAAGTAGCCTTTCCACCAAAGAATACCTAAAGCTATGACAAGAAGGCAAAACGCTGAAACAACTCCAACAATGATGAATTTCGTTGCTTTGTTCTTATCAGGAGGTTCGGAATCTACAAAACAAAACATCGTTGGCATAATTTTTCACGAGAGATTCATGCATTATCTATTTGAAAAGTACAAAATACACATGAATTGCATGTGAAAGAAGAGGTGGTACAAGACTAATAAGGACCATGCTTACGTCCTTTTTCTGAGGGGTTAACAGTATCTCTAGATAATAATAACCTAGTAGATATATGATTCTCAAGACCTTAAGTTCTATTGTCTTTACTGTACACATAGAAAACAGAATTGAATGATCATCATAATCTTCCTTCTAAGTTAAATTCAAGACAAAATTAATTTCTCAACAAAAGAATGGCATGTTTATCACTGAGACGTTGAAGGTGATTGTGAAGATGTCCGTAGTAATGTGGTAGTGATAAGAGAAAATCCCCTACCATGAAAGGTAAAAGACAAAAATCGAAGAACTTGAAATTTTACTGGCTGAAGGACAAGCCAGGAAAATTTTCACTTTGCTCCTATCAGTTTATTCACGGTAACATATAAGTAAAGTTACTTACCAGACTTCACCGAGATAGCTGATACTAGAGAACCATATATTCCTCGCTTTGGAACATTCTTTGTCCCTTTCCCAGCCCATCGGAAGCGGATCTCCAATGTCTTATCACTCACAACTGCCTTAACTTCTTCGATCACTTCCTTATCAACTCCATTAGCTTCCTTTTCAATGTTGAAATCCTGCAGCTCCAGTTTTCCCTACAGTAACATCAATTAAATAACTGGACTAACTCCCATATTATTCGGATTACTTTAGTCGATGAATATTATGACTACCTGAACATAAACATCAAACATTCGTCTCCCAACACTGTAATAAGATCTGTTGTCTCTTAATACTATCTCTGCAAAATGAAGTTTCACAGTGTAATTTCCATTCGCTAAGCAACGAGCATAATAAGTTAGCGACAGAGGCGAGAGGCGTGCGGTTGTATAGAGCTCAGAATTGTTCATTCTGAGTACAGACACATTATTTGCTATGTAGTCCTTTGTGGTACTCCAAACATCCCAGAAATCACCAGTGCTGCTAAATCCCCAAGTGGGTACGTTATGGACAAATTTTGCTGCACCTCCTGGGTCTTCATCTCCTTCATACATGATATCTCCAATGGTGGTTTGTTTTCCACCACAGTTTATATATAGTGAATAGTGATCTACAAAACAATGCGGTCCCGATTAATTGCTAAGTGAAAGAATCTGTTTAGTCGTTCCAGTGATTAGTTTTGAGAGACTTATTTACCTTTTGAACATGGGGTCAGGCACTTGCTTAGTATTCTATGTTAATCACATACAAGGCAAGAATTAGGTAGAGTGAATAATCATTCTTAACAAGAATGTTCTTGTATTTGCAATAGGTTTTCGAAGCTTACGAGTTGCTTTTCTGTCCAGAAGAGCTTCGGAAGAAATTGCTGATGAAAAACACAAGTATATTTACCTCCAACATAATTGTGATGCATAAATGCAGAAAAAGAACAAATACAAAGAAGAAGAACTCTTACAAGGTTTCTCGACAAGTAGATGGTTCAGATGTCTCAGAAAAATTATTGTAAGAAAGATCTATTTGGCTGCACACAGTTAGAAAGTTCTTCAATAAAACCAACAGAAGAAATACATTGATTTGAGCATTTTGATATAATCATTGATTCAGTCTTAAGCTTTTGACAGCAACATGGGAGGAAATGTTTAACAATTGTAAAACAACTAACACAACTAACCAATCTGATTCTTTTTCAAAAGAAGTATAGAATTAACCAATCATCGCATCAACGCAAACTTACACACATCCAGGCTTTCTTCCCATTATCAGGATTACAAGTGCATAATTTATGAATCATTAAAGAAGTTACGCTTTTAGCCATATCTCCCATGGCATCTAATACAAAGTGGTGCCATTATATGTCTATCAAGTATATTGTAAACATACAACAATTTGTTTGTCCTTAAAGAACTCAATACTAAAAATGGGAAAAGATGCTATAATCATGACTCTTCGCATGTGTACATGCTTTTATGCCAATAATGTTCATTGATTTCAAAGTAAAAAAAAATAGAGATGAAGGGGCAACATATCAAATATTGATATAGAAAATAAGATTTCGAAACATACTAGCGACTATCTCTGCTTTTGATCCACTCTGGAATATTCCCGCTGAGCAAGTTACTTGTTAAATACCTATTCAGTGTGCAACACAATAACATATGAACATGTGAGGCAGCAAGTAGTATAAAAAAAAAAAAAAGAGAGAGAATAAAAAAGGGACTTGTATTATATAAACAGAGGAGATTTTTTTAATGTTCTATTTTCAATAGAATTGAAATTCCCGGTAGAAAAACAAAATAGACCAAGGTTCTTCTTGCAGCCTTCCTACTAAGTTTTTCATTGCTTACATTGTGTCCAATGCCATTATATTTTCAAAATTTGGAACTGGTCCTTCTAGTTTGTTGAAGCTAAGATCTCTGCAAAATAAAAAGCTAAGATGTCAATAATGTTTGGCAAGGAATAAAACTCTGTAAACAAAGGTTATCAGCATAACAGATTTAAATTTTCTAACTAGTAGAGAGTAGAGTATTTAAAGTAAACAGAAAAAAATTACAAGACAGTTAGACTTGTCAAAGTACGCATATACTCGGGAATGTTTCCTCTTATATTACAGCTCTTCAACATCCTGCAATTTTGAAGCAAAGCCCATTAAGTTAAACGTTTCAAATTTAGTTGTGAATCATTCTCAATCAAAAGCTTATAAAAACTTAAATAGAGCTCACAATTTATTCACGTTTGTCATGTTTCTTAAGTCTGGAAAGTCCGAGCTCTCCCCATTCAAGTCACTAATCCTTCTGCAAAGAGTAACAACATAATAATTTCAGGGACAACAAGCCTCATCAGCAATGAAGTTAGTAAGTATACCAAGTTTTTTAAGGCGATCATGCTACTCGGAAAATTAGATACTAACTAAAGAGAACTTACAATTCTGTCAACTTATTCAAGGTAGAAAGACTAGAAGGAATTGGCCCGTTGAAACCACTTGCTTCGATCTCTCTGTTGAAAACAGTTTTCTTAAAATCAATATAGACCGCTTATGAATTTTGTAACCAAAGAGATCTTGAAACATTATAGAGAAAAGCTTTACAATTTCTCTAGTTGCTTCCAACTACCAAAATCAGGCATCCTTCCAGTGAAGTTGTTACTACTGATCCTACTGCAATGAAAAAACATGAATCGAGATTTAAGTGACATAATCCTGATGATTTTTCCATTGAAAGAGCTCAGTTCATTTCAGTTATAGTACATATGGATGGACACTTACAGTTCATTTAACTTGGTGAGATTAGTGATAGCCAGAGGAAACTCTCCAGTNGGGGTGTAAACTCACAAGACTTCCAAGTCCAACAATTTCCCAAACTCAGAGGGGATAGTTCTAGAAAACAAGTTGCTCTCCATGGCCCTGAAAAAGCATAGTTCTCTGATGGTTTTAGCCAGGCCAAATGAAATTGAACTTGAAATGTTTATTCTAAACAAGTTAAAGGAGCTTAAAAGAGAGAATGATTCAGAGCATACAAAGATCTGAGAGTAGTTATGTTTCCCAAATAGCCAGGGATTGGTCCTGATAAATTGTTCACACTAATGACCCTGCGGCAGATTCGTTCATCCCACCAGTTACTACAAGAATTCATAGGTTAACTTTGAATCTTAAGTGTAACTAGAAACTTACAGCCGTTCCAACTTTGTAGAAGCCCACTCTCGCGGTATCGAACCACTGAGGTAATTCCGGCCTAAATTACTGTAAGGCGGAAGAAAGACTGCTATTAGCATGAAAACTAATTAACTGGGATCTTAAAAGACTACAACTAAAATAGGAAACAAGAAGGTTTTACATACACTTCCTTAAGGTGAGGTAGCTTTGATAGTGCTGATGGAAGCTCACCATCAAGATCCTGTCCTGTAAAAGTACTGCATATTCAACATTATGAGAAAAGTCCCAAGTCAGAAATCTTATTTGCAGTAATGATCCAACTCAGTAATCATGAACCAGGGAAAAATAAGGCTAAGGGAAATTGGGGTTTTACATGCTTTGGATATGGCATACATTAGCAGAGATGGAGCAATTGCAGATGACAATATTGGCGTACTGATCCGGACGTGGGATATCAAGTGTCGATTTGTTACTGCAAGGGTCACTGAAGTTCCAGTCTTTCTTGTTCAATTGTTCAGCTATTTCTTTAATGGCTTCCACTGCACAATAATCAGAATTTTAACTAGCTCAAAACTTGGAGACACTAAAATTTGTACATAGAAACCTTAAACCTTAACATCAAGCACAACAAGTATGCAAACAAGTCTTAAACTGTCAGGCAACTGTAACAATCTCATATATATATATATATATACACACATATTTCTATAGCATGTTCCGAAATCGTGAATGGTTAAGACTTGAGAAGATAATAACAGGATATCATGAAATTTGCGGGGTTAATATAAGCACGGGAAAAAACCTAAATTACTGAACGAAAAAAAAAAAATGAAAGAAGAAGAAGAAGAAGAAGAAGAGAGCTTGTTTACCTTCATCCTGTGAAGAAGAAGAAGAAGAAGAAGAAGAAGAAGAAGAAGAGAGCTTGTTTACCTTCATCCTGTGGAAGAGTAGTACCAGATTGTGCTTTGGATTTGATTGGTGCCATGAAGAGCATAAACAGTAAGGGTAGTACTGTGACTATGCAGCTAACTCTCTGTGTAGCCATATTCTCATCCAGTTCTTGAACCTGATCTCACCAAGTTGTTGATAAAAATATGAAGCAAATTAAAAATCCTTGAGCAAGAAAACGGAATGTAAATTCTCAGTGGGCGCCCGCCATGTTCTACTGCCCCCATGCAATTATGAAGACTAGTCCTCGTTCATGCACTGCTCACTATGTTAGGTATGGTATAATTAATGACCCATGACTTTGTTGCGTCCATGAGTAGCAAAGCTATGTTAGAGGTGTACTTCAACTTTACGGAAAAACATTGATGGTTTTGTAAATTCTCATCTTTACAACACTTTTGTTTCATTTCTTATTTTATTCATTGTTAGTTAGTGGCTTGGACCGAAATTTTTATTACTTTGTGAAGAGAGTAAGTTATGAGAACATCTTTTCGTCGAAAAAGTTATGAGAACATCTTTTGTCTTATTTCTTTGATGGTCTGGTGAAAAGGAAACCACTAAAAGATAACGATGATAAAAAGTGGATAAAATCATTGTCAATAGTACAAGAAGTGGTCGTTTATTACAGGGCCACCGAAAAATGCATGACGTGCCTCGAAGGCCCATGGGGACAATAGACTCGTCAAGTACATGGATTAAAAGCCATTGCGGTAAAGACGCATCTAACCGTGGGGGCCAATTTACTATTTGTTGTGATTCGTATTAAAAGACTGATATTTGATTCTCCCATTAGCAGACTCCAAAATTGATTTTATTGTTGCTTTTATTTAGAAGACTACTTTTAAAGCTACATGGTGTTGATGTATGTGTCTGAACAATAGTGAAAAGGGCAGCCGTCACAGCAATAGTAAAAATGGCAGTCGTGATAGTAATAGTGAAAATAGACAGTCGTTATAACAATAATAAAAAGAGACAGCCGTCATGAAAAGAGGCAACCATCATAATAACAATAGTGAAAAGAGGCAACCGTAATAGTAATAGTGAAAGATAGTGAGACTACCTTTTAAGGCCTATAAATATAGACTTCATTCATCATTCTCTTCATCCCAAAATTTGAAAGTATTTCAAGTTCTCTCTTCTAATTAAATCTTTTCTTTCTCTTTATTTCTCCTTTTAAAGAGAGTAGAGTTTCTTTGTGAAAGATGAGGTTTCAAATAGTGACAGTGTAAGGTGTGAGTAAGAGAATACTTGTGAAAAAGTGCTTTAGTGTATTGGAGTCACTGGGTAGACAAATGGAAAATTTATGTGATTTTAGAAACTTTTCATATAGTGATATTCTTTTCTGAGAGACAGTAATTTTTCTCCTGATTTGGGAGTTTTCCACTTAAATTCTTATGTTGTTAGATTAGTTTTTATTCTCTGTTATTATTTCTCTATTATTCTGACATTTCTTTGAAGTGAGCGGCGAATCTGAGTCAGTCACATTCCCAATACATGGTACACCAAAAGCAAATTTACCAAATTTCGTTTGAAGCTGAAGTTTCTCTCATAATAACCATCCTCTTTCTCTCTCTCTCTATGTATACATATAGCTTTATCATGCACTAGGATGCATTTTTCTTTTCCAGGGAATATGATCAAACAGATGGGGTCAAACTACAAAATTACTAATTAACAACAAAACTGAATATAGTTTATTGCCAAACAAAAATTGTGGATGGCCTGAAAATTATTGCTTTGTACAAGAGGAGAATGGGAGAGCTAATGTGGTAGCTTCTGTAGGGAAGGACGGAACTACTTGCTAGGGTGTGCCAGAGAAGCTTTTGAGTGACTCAGCTGGTTGCTACCAAGATTTAAGATTGATTTGACGTAGCCGGGTTGGCTAACAAAGACGAAGATGCAAAACTCGCAGTATCCGATGAATGAAAAAGGCTACCAGATTCCCTTGAACATGGATCTCTCGGGTGACCCATGTAATCTGTCAAGGCTTGGAACCTTGACTGCTCACCATGAACACCTGGATCCAGAATCAACTCATGAACATGAGTGCGGCCTTCAAGCATGCTCACCACGGTAGACATGGTAGGCCGAAGTGCTGGTGATGGATTAGTGCATAGCAGAGCTACCTTAATCATTCTAATAGCCTCTTCCTTATTGAACTCAGACCCCAGCCTTGGGTCCACCAGTCCCATTAATTCTCCTTTTTGCTGGGAAACAAGAGCCTGCAATAAGAATAGAGAGTAAAAGGTGAGTGTGACATAAAGACAACAACAAATCAACCATTATACAAAATTTTGATTTGTTTTAGTTTCATTGTCCCATAGAAAAAAGTACCAATCTAAAATGAATTCGTAAAATAACTTTAAGGAATAATAGAAGTAAATTTGTTGATTAACACATTAAACCCAAAACCCCGAAAAATTCGAGCATTTGACAGTGTGTTCTGTTGAATGCAACTTGTTTGTATGTCTGTTTCTAGCCAGATTTAATTAAGTCCAGTTACATGTTACGGTTTTTCACTATACCTCAAAAGATAATGGAAAGAACGCAAAACTAAAGATATCATATCATTTTAATTTCACCGAAGAATTATCGAAAAACTGGACTTCACTAACAATGGAAACTGTGAATTAGCCTGAACAGAACCGACAGTTGAAAGAAGTCCAACATAATTAGACTCAAAAGAAGTGTCAGATACAAATGGAAGTACAAGTATTGTAGAAAAGTTACACAATAAGCAGTCTGGTCAGCCGTTTTCTCGTCTATATTGTGGCATGCGTCAATAACAATACACTAGGATACAACAGGATAGAATCTCAGCTTACCCAATCTAGAAGGCAAACATAATCCTCATATGGGCCAAATTTTGTGTTTTTAATGCCAGCCACAGTTTCCAATGCAACTATTCCAAAGCTGTAAACATCTGCTTTATGCGTTAAATAACCCCATAATGCATACTCTGGTGCCATGTATCCTCTGCAAAAAAAAAAAAAAAAACTCATTTGAAACCTCTAGTTTAATGCACTATTAAAAAGACATCCTGAATCAAGTCTGGTATGAGAATGGCCTAATCATATTATCTCATTTTGGGACTGCATTCATAAAGATAGATGAGTAAATCGAGAAAATGCCACTTCAACAAACCTGAAATATGGAGATTGGTTCTTGACATATTGTTTCATATTAGAAAAGCACAAGGCATTACTGATAAAGTGATACATCCTTAAACACAAATTGAAGGCAGATTTACTACTCAGTAGTCAGCATAGCTCCTCAAAGGGTTAACTCTTATAAAAGTTCAATGAATAGTTTGCATTAATTGTGAAATTACGGGATAGGACAAATAATTCGATGTTATCTGTCCCTACACATGCAAGTATGGAGAATTACAAACTCCAACATAAACTTTATGTTTCAAGAATCATATAATTTCTGTAGATTAAGAGTAGCTTGTAAAAACTTCCAATTTTTGTTTCTAAAAGTGAAATGAAGGTTGGAGATCTTCTCAATATGTTGTTCGAGAAAATCTACACCGTTTCTTTTTTCTTCTGCAAAATAAAAAGGATGAAAATATACTAAGCAAGCATGAATATCTCAAATCTAAGATTATCTTGCCATGTACTTTAATAGGGTAAAGTTGAGCTGGCTTTAGATGAATGTAGGATTTATAAGGAAAGAAAGAAAGAAGTAAGGGCTACTCTTACATGGTTCCAGCAACTCTGGTGGTAATATGGGTGTTATCCTCTTCATCCAGTTTAGCCAGACCAAAGTCTGAAATTTTAGGGTTAAGATCCCTATCAAGCAGTATATTCGTCGCTTTAATATCCCTATGAACAACTTTCAGTGGTGATTCCTCTTGCAGGAAGGCCAGACCTCTTGCAATGCCAACACAGATTTTCTGCCTTCTTGGCCAGTCTAATTTCAGTTGACATTCTGCTGAACCTTTTTATCAATAAACATATCCAAGTCAATGATTCACCAAACTAGTACTCTAGATATGCCAGCTTGTTTAATTAATTAAGCTCACCAAATAAGGAATGTGCAAGGCTGTTGTTTTCCATGTATTCGTACACCAACAACAATTGCTTTCCTTCAACACAACACCCATGCAATTTAACAAGATTTGGGTGCCGTAAAGCAGAAATCATGCCTATTTCGTTCACAAATTCCTGATTTCCTTGCTTTGATTTTGAAGATAGTTGTTTAACTGCAATAATCGAGCCATCTAACAACACACCCTATGACAAAAAAATGATATTCAAGTCAGGTTTAAATGTACATACTCCTAGCAAAAATATAAACAACATATAAAAAGCCTACAGACATTTATGGGAAACAAACCAGAGTTGCAGATACCTTGTATACCGATCCAAATCCACCTTCCCCAATCTTGTTAGCAGCATCGAAGTTATTTGTGGCTGCTTTAATTTGTTTAAATGTAAAGAAACCAGTTTGCAGGTCCAGACCTTTCAGAACTGTCAAAGCAACAAGTTTATGACATGATGTACTGTCCTTTCACTAAGAATTTGAGTGTTGGGACCATATAGACAATAATGGAATTATCTGGCTACAGTAGAAGTTGGGAATATAACTGCTTCCAGTTAATTGTAATACTATATATACCAAAAGTTTTGAACAATACAAGGTTACCTTGTTCTCTTGATGGCCTGCCTCCGAAACAGCCTTTCCACCAAAGAACACCTAAGCTCATGAAAATAAGGCATAATGCAGATACAACTCCAGCCAGAATGAATTTATTGGTTTTGCTTTCATCAGGAGGCTTGAAATCTACAAAATAGGGGGTGGAAATCAATGGTTGGGATGTCGGTGAAAATCTCTTCTCAACCTAGCATATATAATGACAATTGTGATGATGGAATTGTAATTGGCAAGGCAAGGTGGATTTCAAGTTAAAGGATTCCTAAACTTTAAGAGAGGGAAACAACAGACAACAGCTAAATAAATATAGAAAAAACAAAAGCAGCAAGTATTTAGTGGAAAGACTTAGAAAAGGCATTTATTTTCACAATTGAATATTTCTGTCATTTCATGATAACACACAACTAAACTTACTTACCAGACTCCACTGATATAGCTGATACAAGAGAACCATATATTCCTCGCTTTGGAACATTTGTTGTCCCTTTCCCAGCCCATCGGAAGCCGATCTCTAATGTCTTATCATTGACAAATGCTTTAAATGTCTTAATCACTTCTTTATCAACTCCATTGGCTTCCTTTTTAATGTTAAAATCCTTCAACACCCGTTTTCCCTGCAATGAATTACCTTTATAAAATAAGTTCAAAGACAAAAATACTAGACTGAGCAATTTTTCAGAAACCATGATGTCTGACCTTGTGAAGCAACAAAGATAAGAAAGTATTTAAAAGGAATATATTTTATTCTGACGGTAAACAAAAGATAGTAAGACATATAAAAATTAGCTTGGTAAGAGCTGAAGGAAACTTTATTTAAATTTACACATTAAAGTTTGATTAAATCATCTAAAAGTTTTTAAAAAGGAAAGCATATACAGTAAGTAATCTTACCCTCCTTAGATGAACATTAATTTTTTTTCCTTTTTATGCCTGAGATAGTTTCCAATTTGGCTTTTCATAAAACAATGTCAATAGAGCTCTATCAGCTGTATTTTGGAAATCACACACTCATGTAGGAATCTCAAAAACACAGAACATACCTACTTTATAATAGCACAGAGAAAATTATGAAGTATGCACACAATCGCGAGCGTATTGTCTACTGAATCAAAAGGAGTTACCTCAAAGTATGTCTGGATACCTGGATATAAACATCAAAAATTCGCCTTCCAACACTGTAATATGATCTGTTGTCTCTATATACTATCTCCGCAAAGTGAAGTGTCACAGTATAATTTCCATTTGCTAAGCAACGAGCATAATATGTTACGGAAAGAGGAGACAGGCGCGCTGTTGTATATAATTCAGAATTGTTCATTCTGAGTACTGATACATTATTTGCTATATGGTCCATTGTGGTACTCCTAACATCCCAAAAATTACCAGTGCTGCTAAATCCCCAGTAGCCTGCTGCATTCTGTACAAACTTTGCTGGACCTCCTGGATCTTCATCTCCTTCATACTTGATGTTTCCAATGGTGGTTCGTCTTCCACCACAGTTAATATGCAATGAATATTGGTCTACAGCAAAACAACAAAAAATAAATAAATAAATAAATAAAAAAGAGGACGAGATGAGACAGCTCGAAACATATTTCATTTCACATGCATACCTTAGCTCTTATTGAGGACAAAGAAATAAACAAATAGAACAATATTTGATTACCTTTTGAACATGGACTCAGGCATTTGCTCAGTAATCTACATCAGAGTAGCAAAAAGAAGACACATTAAATTACGTAAAAATTTACTATCAAAAGGACATCATACTTCTTTTTTTTTTTTTTGTTAGAAGCTTACTGGCTGTTCTTTTTTGAAAAGCTTCGAAACAGATTTCTGATTGGGAAAAAAAAAAAAGGCAGTTACTTTCACAATTTAAAAATAAATAAATAAACAAATAGTTAAGGAAACTGCAAAAGGAAAAGGAAAAGAAACAGGTCAATAGAAAATCTTACAAAGAAGAAAACATAAGATCTTACAAGGTTTCTCGACAAGTTTGTGGAACAGAGATCTCAGAAAAATTGTTGTAAGAAAGATCTATTATGCTGCAGCCGAACATGAAATTGTTCACTAGCTAATTTTAATATTAAAGTAGGAAAGACACTAGTGTTTCACATGCCATAATTGACTTTATAGACAAAAATTTCTATCATTTGTAAGTCAGATACAAAGATAACTTAATAGACAAAAATTTCTATCATTTGTAAGTCAGATACAAAGATAACTTATTTAACCAATTAGCACTTAACCAATTATCACTAAGCAAAACTTCGAATGCCTTCCTCCTTTCAGCTAAAAAAGGTTGTAATGTATAGTTGTGTCAATCAATCCTGCAAATAGGAGTGTTCTTAGCCATATCTCTTGTGCAGATTAGCAGCATAAACCTCTTAAGAAGTCCAATTCTAGATATAGAACATTTCAATTATAAGGCCGAATAGGACTATACAATGTAGTATGTATATATGTGTTCATGCATGTCCACATGTCTGACAACAATATCATATGATAAAAGCTAAATGATGAGAAAGAATGGAAAGAACACGAATAATTGCTGTAGATATAGAATAGAAACATACTAGCGATTATCTCTGCTATTGATCCAGTCTGGAATAGGCCCAGTGAGCAGGTTGCTTGTCAGATATCTGGTTAATAGGCAATGCAGCAACATGAGGAGATTTTAAAACAATTTTGTATCAAAGGATTTTTTTAACTTGTATCTTTCTTCCATTTTCCAAAGCACTCTCAATTTAAGTCTAAAAACTAATTGTTTGTGGGCAACAATATATAAATAACAGTATTCTCTCACATCTATGACTTACTTTCTATGCAACAATTCGATTACCATGCAGACTAGTACATGTATCAACTCTTTCCTATGTATTATTTAGTACTGTAGATTAGCCCCCTCCTGGGGACTCAGAGAGTAAGATCCCAAAGAGGCTGAAAGTTGTGCTGGCACAGATTTTGTTCTTCTTTTAACAGAGAATGGACTAACCAGAAGATGTGCTTCCATATGAACTTTAGAAGGAAAACTCGTAAAGCTGAATTACAATTTTATTTTGGTCATTACATAATAATTGTACAAGCTATGGGAAAAGGCTCCTGCACATCATGTTAACCAACAGCAACCATCCTAAAGAATTTAGTATCATTTTACTTACATGGTGGCCAAGCCCATTAGATCTGCAAAGTTTGGAATGTTTCCATCCAATCTGTTAAAGCTAAGATCTCTGCAAGATAAAACACCATGTCATGACATATAAAAGTTGTGATTTCTAATTTCTGAAACTCCTTAAAACGCTGTCTCATAGTGCTTACTTTGGACAATTAAGTTATATTGAACTCGAAAACCATATCTTATCATCTTGCTGTAACCTTCTTTTTGCAATAAAATTTTTCTCTTTTTCCTATCAAAAAAAAAAAAAAAAAAAAAAAAAAAAAAAAAGGAAAGAAAAAACTCGAAAACCATATCTCGCATTGGAAAGCAAAAACTAAAAACTCAATTATTTTAGTAGTAGTTATCTGTTAGAACTTTCGGTTCTATAACTTTTCTGTAACATATTTGAAGTAATAACTCCCAAAGCTGCTTCAAACTATTGACGTTCTAAAGAAACATAGGATATATTACCACAGTAATTTCAGCATTGGAATGCTACCTAGAAGTTAACTACTTAAGTTAAGCATGAAATGTTCAGTTGAAGAACAAATCAATATAAACTTAAAACATGATTTCTAAAAGTCTGGACGTAAAAATCTAAATTCAATTATGCTTACTGTATACGTTATTCCTTCTCCAAATTAATAAGAATTACACAGAACAAAACTTGGAGAAAAAAGAAGAAGCATTACAGTGTTATCAGCCTTGTCATTGTAGATATATAATCCGGAATTCTTCCTCTTAAATTACAGCTTCTCAACATCCTGCAATCTCAAGTACTCATATAAGCTCAATATTTTGAGTGTAATTGTTGATTATCCTAAATAGAAATCATTCCGGAAAATAAAAGATGGCTCACAGTCTCTCCATGTTTTTCATGCTTCTCAAGTCTGGAAACTCTGAGCTGCCACCATTTAAGTCACTAATCCTTCTGCAAAGAGTCACATTATTATAATTATGAGACATTCAAATATCTTAGCAAATGAAGGTTTGAAAAGAATGTGAAGATTCTGAGAAGAGCATTGCAACCACAGAACTAACTACCGTTGTTAAGAACTCACAGTTGTGTTAAGTTATTCAAGACAGAAAGAGTAGAAGGAATCGGCCCTCCAAAGCCACTTGCCTGCATCTCTCTGTTAACAACATGATTTCAACATATAAAGGTCCACATGCATCTTACTTTAAGAGACATGGAATGCATAACGTCGGAGAAAAAGATCTTACAAAACTGTAAGTTGTTTCCAACTCTGGAAAAAATCAGGTATTCTCCCAGTGAAGTTGTTGCTGCCAATCCTCCTAAAGGTAACCAAAATAGAAAACATACAATTTGAGTGACACAAACCCCGTGATTTTTCAAAGAATATCTCAGCGTTATTACATAGTAAGTAACACTTACAGTACTTGTAATTTGGTCAGATTAGTGAGACTCCCAGGCAATTCTCCAGTGAGACTATTAGCACTAAGAAAGCTGCAGTTATCCACAGGCAAGACAAACCTTAACAACTTGCCCAGCTAGAATTTAAATAAGAAAATTAAAAATGACCAAAAAAAATGAACTCATGCAAGTAAAAGAACAAAGAGAAAAAGAGTCTTAAAACTTAAAACTTAAAACTGACAGGCTCTCCAAGTTCACCAATTTTCCGAACTCCGGGGGAACTGCTCCAGAAAACAAGTTGCTCTCTAGAGACCTGAAAACCATAGTTTTTACGGGTCAAGCCAATAACATTTCAATATGATTATGAACAGGTATAGAAGCGCCTAAAAAGAGAGAGGTTTTGACCATACAAATCTTTGAGAGTGGTTATGTCTCCCAAAAAGCCAGGTACTGTTCCTGATAAATTGTTGGCACCGATGAGCCTGCAGTGGATCCTTTCTATTATTACAATAACTATGCAAATTTATGGGTAACCACCTTGAGCATGAAGAACACAGAGAACTTTACAGTTGTTCCAACTTTGTAGAAGCCCATTCATGAGGTATTGAACCACTGAGGTAGTTCTGGCCCAAATTACTATAAGCAAGAAAGATAAATACTATCAGTACAAAAATGTAATAGGTTTGAGGTGGTCACGATTAACGACTGAAACAAGTAATTCCATACACTTGCTTAAGGTAAGGCAGCTTTGCCAATGAAGGAGGAAGCACACCATCAAGATCCTGCCCGACGAAAGAACTGCACGATTCAGAAAAGAAGTGTTTGTACATCAAAACCTCAAAACAATAATTTCAAAGAACAAGGAAAAGCTCGACTATATTGTTGGTTTCCTAGAAAAACAAGAAACGGGGTTGAATATCAGAGAAAATACTTAGGAGAACGAATTCACCAAAATAAATCAAACTAGACATGATCGACAATGAATGTCATACATGCCAAGTCATTTCAGTCAGACACCATAATCATCAATCCATGATCACACGTTTTTTGCTTGATTTACCACAATACAATACTACAATGTACAACATCATAGTTCGCAATCAGAGTAATATGATTTTCACTTTATATCATCAATGCCATTCAATAAGAACAAAGTTTAAGGAAAGGGAGTATTACATGCTTTGGACATGGCATACATTGGCAGAGATGGAGCAATTGCAGATGATAGTATTGAAATACTGATCTGTATGTGGGCTATCAACGGTCGTTTTATTACTGCACGGATCACTGAAGTTCCAGTCTTTTTTATTCAGCTGAGAAGCTATTTCTTTAATGGCTTGTACTGCATTTACAGATCAAAATTCATTATTTTTTGTTTCCCTTGAATCATTTCAAGAACAGTTTGACATTTTTTCAAGCCTGCGGCTTTTTATTATGTAAGAATATAATAAATTTGGACTACCAACAATATAGGAGGACAAATTTCCACATGATAGAAAAAAGTGTGTAAACTGAAAATGGAAAGGAGACTTTTATAAATAAGAATCTCAACGAGAAGTTTTATAAGAACTTGAAACTTTCAATGTCGAATTATCTATTTCTACTTTGAAGTAAACACAAAGTTGCTCGAAATTATTTCGTAAAAAAAAAAATACTGAGACTTTTTTTAATTTCCCCAAATAAATAAATCTTAATAACATATTACCTGAAACTAAAACAAAAGCAATCCAATTTTAGTCCATAATCTCATCCGAACATAGTCAAAGATATTTTATTTCCTAGAAACTAAAGAGGTAAGTAGTCACATGACTCACATCAGGTTCCTTCCCAGAGTCAAAAAGCAGTAGGGCCCAGGCCCCTTTCCCTTTGGAAGGAGACTGTCAATTATCAGGAAACTCATTTCAAACCAAATATGCAGTAATCAAAACCAACCAATCATCTATCATTGACCAAACAACAAAAGGAACCCAAAGTATAGAGGGGATTGAGGAATCCATGCATGTTACTAGCAAAAGCTTTCATTCACTGTAAAGCATAAGAAAAAGAAGACGACTAAGACTTTGGTACCTTCATAATGGGGAAGACTCAGCGTTCCAGTTTGAGCTCCGGATGTGGTGGGTCCCACTCCCAGTTCCATGGATACAAGTAGGAATAGTAGTAATATAATCACATGGGCATGGCCAAAGAAGATGGTCTTCATTTTGAGTCTTTTTTTTTTTTTTTCCGGCTTTGAAGTGATGATGCATTAACGAAGAACAAAACAACCCAGTTTTTTCTTATGGTCAGCCATTTCTTATTTGCTCGTCTTTCATCGTTGTACTTCTTTGTTCACATTCTCATCAGAAGCATTGATTTTTCACGTGGAGGAGCAGGTCCAGTCAGTCCCCCACCCGTCATTTGTCGGCTAAGTCCTAAGCCAACATTTTTTATTTGATATATATCACATTTTTTTTACCATTTAGTGTAATTTTTATTTTGAGAAAAATCCCTTTTCTCGGGTAAGGGAGGCAAATCTTCAAACTTGAATAACTCTGTTTCCAGTTCCCAAAAAAAAAAAGGTTCTGTATACGAGTATGGTCCATCATACACACATGGACACGACATAAATAGATAGCATATTTTGGAGGAAGATTAGAAGAATATATATTATAAATTCCTACGGTTTTATTATCAAGGAAAAAAAAAGTAAAAGAGGATATAAGATTTACACTGGGTAAGTCTAGATATGGGAAGATAGAGAATATTTTATGCTTTTATTAAGAGAAGCCAACTAGTAATGGTCTGTAGAACAGATCTGCAAGAAAAGATATCTAAATACATAAAATTTACGATAACACTTAACGGTCAACTAGTACTGGTCTGTAGAACAGATCTGCAAGAAAAGATATCTAAACTTATTATTACACTCAAAGGTCAATCACTTTGGTCTAACAGAGTCTAGAAGTCAGAGACATAATGTGTTATAAAGATAAATTTTTCTTAAGGCATTGATGGGATTTACAGTACACAACAAAACATAGTACAATCAAAGTGGTTAGTAAATTATTTACAATTGAACAAATTAATAAATGCAGTCTGCTACAAAAAGAAAATTTGCTTTTGCTTAATAAGGAGCTTCGAGTTGCCATCCATCCATTATGGAGTTACATTTGCTTGCTACTGAGATCTAAGATTAACTTGATGCAAATGGGGGTGTTGAAGAGGAATTGTTAAACCTTGCAGTGTCCGATGAATAAAAGAAGCTCTGAGATTCTCTTGAACTTGGATTTTCTGAGCTGATCAATGTATTCCATTGTATCCCAAAATAATTTTTCTCAAACTAATTTGTTGCAGAGTGTTTTCATGACTTTTTCCCATTTGCTCCAAATAGATGCCTCCAAAAAGTCAAAACTCTAGTGTAGGATAGATAGATACTAGAATTATGATTAAGGCTATGTTTACTGATCTGTAATGGGAATGAGAATAAGGGAGTGGTTTCCCTTTCTTATTCATTCGTGTGTGTGTCTGTGTGTGTGTGTTTACTTAAATATTTAAGAATTGAACTTCAGTATATCCTCCCCCACATACTTAGTTAAATTGATAGGAAATAATAAATAAATTAAATTATATGGAGTGCTAGCTAGAGTCTCTTCCCCTTTTCCTCTTAAATTAAAGGAGCTATTGACTAAAGAATTTGGGCTTTAGCAAAGTTGTTCAAAATAATATGGTACACAATATCTACAATCATACAGTACAGTACAGAGGCTCAACAAAAAAACTAATTAAGAATTTGAAAGATGTTGTTGTGGAAGGGATCAGAAACATGTTCAATAAGGTTCTGAACTGGACCTTTACCTGTGAAAGCGGCTTGGGCGTAAAATCCCAGCCAGGCAATCATGGCAAGGCGGCCGTTTTTAATCTCCTTGACCTTCAACTCCTCAAAGGCTAGAGGGTCCTTGGAGAGGTTCAAGGGATCAAACAGTGCTCCTCCAGGATAATTGATATCTCCTGGTAGATAAATGCCAAGGGGTTCCAATGCCTCAATTCCGCAATATCGTGCATATTCGGGCCCAACCTAGTCAGTCACCAAAACGACAACAATGCAGCATTGTGTTACTATGGTTTTGCAAATCAAAGGCTCAAAACGTTGTTAGTTAGTCCAATATATATATATATATATATATAGTATATACCATGAGGATGGCCTGGCAGATGGCAATGACAAGTACTCCTTGGCTTCCAGCCAAGTGGAGTCCCGGGATGCCAAGGTAGTCCAATGTGTCTCCCTTGAGCTTGGAATAGCCAACTCGCCACCAGACGGGTTCTGTGAAGTGAAAGGCTCCGAGAAGGTCTAATATTTCGGGAATCAAAGCACCGAGGGATGCCAGCATAGCCCAACGAGCATGGAGTATTTCAAAACTGAACTTGCCAAGTGTGAGAATTGACATATTTAGATTTATATATATATAAATAATTAATTACTAGTTATGGTTAATATAAACTAAACTATAATACGAGTTAGTAACCTACTTACTTACTTGAAATATTTTTGAAAAGCAATGGGATCCTTGCTGAGACCGGCAATGTCAAAACCGTAATCACCAGCTACTTGTCCAGTAAGATAGGGAGGATAATCATAAGGAATGGGACCAAGCCACCGAGGACGATCTTCTCCATACCACAAGCTGAAATCAAATCAAACTAATAACATGGTATATATAGTACGGTTATAGTATATAGTGAGTAGTGAATCAAGTAAGTGTGTGGTAAATAGTAAATGGTAAATGGTAAATGGTTAAAAGCAACCTCTGTTGCCTGGCCTTTTGGGCCAAAGCCCTGAAGTTGGCAGAATTGTCCACAGCGAATTTCTTCCTTTCTAGCAATCGTCTCTGAAGAGATTCTCCAAGTGGGCTGTTGGCTATGGCTTTGACAGCGGTGAAAGGAATGGCGGAGAATACCAAAACACCAACAAGCTTCAGTTCAGTTCAATTCAATTCAATTCATTAGAAAGTTAAAAACTCAAACTTAGTTACTTTACTTATTTCATCATCATCATCAAACTAAACTGTTGTTACCCTTAAGCTTTAGCTTTAGACATATGGTAAAAAGGTAAATTATGAATGAATTTACCTCTTGCCATGAAGCTTTGCAGACATTCGTCTTGGCCTTGGCCCTGTTGTTGTAATTGTAGGAGTAAGAGTAAGAGTAAGAGGAGAATGGATTCTTTGGCTTTCGATGCCAAGAAGACCAAACGCCACCCAGACCATGTGGCTGTGGCTGTGGCTGTGGCTGTGGCTGTGGCTGTGGACGAATCACCACCAGCTCCATGATGACATATGACAATGAGAATGAGAATGAGAATGAGATGTCCAAGTAACACTCCCAATGGGCTGCTGGACCTTTTCTATCCTATCAAATCATATCATTACCCAATGGGCTTCTTACATACTTCACCAACTCAAATTTACGCTCATTACCCTTTTTTTTTTTTTTCTTTATTTTTCACCGGTACCTTTTTTTCATTTCATTTTCAATAAATGCCCGTTTTATAGGTGTACAATTTATTATGTCTACAATAATGTGTGGTATACATCTACTGATTTACCGTGTAAATATCTACTATACTTTACATTTACCATGTAAATATAAACCTATTGTATACCTTATGAAATGTATACCCATTTATAGAAAAATCCTAACGTTTTTTTTTTACCTTCATTTTAAGATTTTGCCTTTGACCTATTTACTTACAATATGTTTTTTCAATCATTTTTTTTTTTTTTTTTTTTTTTGTAAAAGTGGCTGTTTTTTGGTAGATCAGTTTTTGCGTATTAATTTTATTAGTAAATCATAAATATATGTATATCAATTCATATCAGTACATCAATGCTTGTCTATTATTGTATCAATTTCGTATTGGTATATCAATTATTGTGGGTTAGTATATCAATATTATATTAACTTTATCAATATAAGTTTTTTTTCCTCATAAACTGATAATTTGATATAAATGTTTAAAAACTGATATATACACTTTGTTCAATATATATATATATTGTGTTTTGATTATTATCAACATTAACCTTTAGATTTATAATCTATTACGAATTTATACCTTGACACCAATTTAGAGCAGTTAATATACTAGGATGGTTTAATAAACTTATTATCACATCAGTTTTTATGCAGTTTATTTTTAATTTTTTACTTGACATCTTGGTAAATTAATTACTCTAAATTAGTGTCAGGTATAAATTCGTAACAGATTTCAAATTTAAAGGAAAATATTGATAATAATCAAAACACAAGATATAATATGAACAAAGTGTCAAAATACAAGGTATAAAAATAGTAATATCCCTTTATTAAATAAGAGCAGCCCACTAGCACTGGTCTGTTAGACCAGATCTGCAGAATAAGAAATGTAGATAAAAGATTAAAGGAAATTCATGAAACATTATTCCTGAAACATCTTTGTTATAAAGATACATTATTCCTGAAACATTGACTGGATGTAGTCTACAACAGAGTACAATCAAACTAGTACATTATTAACAATTTGGACAAATTAATGAACGTGGGTTAAAACCAAAGAAAATTTGCTTTGCATAATAAGGAGCTTCGAGTCATAGATTATCAAGTTACATTTGCTTGCTACTGAGATCTAAGATTGACTTGATGCAAATGGGACAGTTGAAGAGGAATTGTCAAACCTTGCAGTGTCTGATGAACAAAAGAAGCTCTGAGATTCACTTGAACTTTGATTTCTGAGCTGATCGACGTATTCTGTTAAGGCCTTGAACCTCGATTGGTCACCATAAACGCTCGGATCCATAATAAGTTCATGAACAAGAGTCTGGCCTTCAAGCATGCACACTACTGCAGACATAGTCGGTCGAAGTGCTGGTGATGGATTAGTACATAGAAGAGCTACTTTGATCATTCTAACAGCCTCTTCCTTGTTGAACGCAGATCCCAGTCCAGGGTCCACCAGTCCCAGTAGATTTCCATTTTGTTGTGAAACAAGAGCCTGCAGTAAGCATAGAGATGAGAGTGAATGTGGGGAAAGATATCAGTAAATCAATTAAGATGCAACATTTTGATTTTGAGGAATATAACTTGACATATGAATAGAAAACAATGTGTGTGGATTGACAATTACATCCAAAAGTCTGTAAGGTTCAGCGATTTGTTTTAGTTGAATGCTGCGTGTTTGCACGTCAGTGTCTAGCCAGATATAAGTAATTGCAATCTCAGATTTCACTGTGCCTCAAAAGTTACAGAAATAAAGCAAGTTCAGAATCTATAGTGCTCCATAAATAAAAAGAAAATTGTGAAATGCCATTTTGATTTCACCAACATCAAATTGAAAATTGACATTCCTAGCAATGTGTAGTGAAAAGTTACACATCCTTGTGTGTGAGCCGAAAAATAAAAATTTCCAACAAAATGAGGCTCATTTTTAGTCTCAAATGATGCATCAAAAATACAACTGGAAGTCCAGTACCAGTAAAGCAACAATATAATTGAGAGTTTAATCTTACCCAATCTAGAAGGCAAACATAATCCTCATTGGAACGAAATTTCATATTATTAATACCGGCCACAAGTTCCAATGCAACAATTCCGAAGCTATAAACATCCGCTTTAAATGTTAAGTAACCCCATAATGCATACTCTGGCGCCATGTATCCTCTGCAAAATAATAACATTCATAATTTAATCTGTTACTATAAAAGGTACCTGATTGAGTCCACTATGAATATTGCCAATCACATTAATCTCATACGATTTTGGCATTGCAGTCATGAAACTACCGTAAAGAATCGAACAAAATAAAAATGCCACATTATTAAACCTGCAATATTGGTATCTTTCTTTAATATATAGGGTTGACCATGTAAGAGAACCACATCTTATTACTGATAAGTGATAACATCCTTAGACACATAAAATTGGCATATTGAATTACTACAACTCCTCAAATGGTCCAAATCCTTTTCAAGTTCAAGGTTATCTAACCCTTCGCCTGTTAGTAAGGAGAATTACGAACTAAAAGATAAAAACATTATACTTGGGGATCAAAATTTCTCTAGAATGAATCCATCAAATCTATGCTTATCCAGCTATTTACTTCATGGGGAACTTGAATTGGTCTTGAAGCAACTCAGGATCCATAATAAACAGAGAAATGGGGGTGCTCACATGGTTCCAGCAACTCTGGTGGTAATGTGGGTGTTCTCCTCTTCATCCAGTTTAGCAAGACCAAAGTCCGAAATTTTAGGAGTAAGGTCCCTATCAAGCAGTATATTATTCGCTTTAATGTCCCTATGAACAATTTTCAGAGGTGATTCCTCATGCAGGAAAGCCAGACCTTTTGCAATGCCAACACAGATCTTCTGTCTTGTTGGCCAATCGAATTTCAGTTTATCTCCATGTGAACCTTTTTATCGACAAAGATAACCAGATCAATAAAATTTGTCGAACTGGTATTTAGAAATTTCCCAGTGAAGTTTAAATTGTTATGCTTACCAAATAAGGAATGTGCAAGGCTATTGTTCTCCATGTATTCATATACCAACAACAATTGCTTTCCTTCAATGCAACACCCGTGCAACTTAACAAGGTTTGGGTGTTGTAAAGCAGAAATCATGCCTATTTCATTCACAAATTCCCGATTTCCTTGCTTTGATTTTGAAGATAGTTGTTTAACTGCTATAATAGTACCATCTAATAACACACCCTGTCATGGAAAATAAGGTTCGTGTCAGCTTTACACGTATATTTTGTTAACAACATGGAAAAAGAAAGGTTAAAATCCTACATACAATGTAGGAAAACATAATGAAGGTGTAGCTACCTTGTACACTGATCCAAATCCACCTTCTCCGATCTTGTTTGCAGCATCAAAGTTATTAGTCGCTGCTTTAATTTGTCTGAATGTAAAGAAACCAGTTTGCAGGTCTAGTCCTTCTAGAACTGTCAAAATAAGAAGTTAAAGATATGTTTGACAGCTTATTTACTAAGAATTTGAACCTCTTGAGACCAAATAGACAACAAGTATAAATTGCTTTTGGTTATGTATACCACCTTCAACACAAAATTTCTGAATGCACAAACTTAAGTACAAACTTACTTTTTTCCCTAGATGGTTCCCCTCCAAAATAGCCTTTCCACCAAAGAATGCCTAAGGTCATGAGAATAAGGAATAATGCAGAAACAACTCCAGCAATAATAAATTTCTTGGTTCTGCTCTCATCAGGAGGTTTGAAATCTACAAAATTGCGGACAAAATTCAATAGATGGCACGGTGAACATGTACTTTGAACTCGCATTCCGAAATTTAATNAATAAAAATAAGAAGAAGGAAAATTATGTATTCAGTTGAAAAACATATGTGTCAGATTCGATTTTCACAAATGATTCTTTTTCAGTTTTTTCATGAAAACATACAGCATATGTACTTACCAGACTTCACCGAGATAGCAGATATAAGAGAACCGTATATTCCTCGCTTTGGAACATTTGTAGTCCCTTTCCCAGCCCATTGGAAGCGGATCTCTAATGTATTATTGCTAACGATTGTTGTAAATTTCTTAATCACTTCTTTATCAACTCCGTTTGCTTCTTTTTCAATATTGAAATCCTTCAGCTCCAGCTTTCCCTACAATGAATCCTTTTCAATCAGCAATGTATACACAAAACACTTGACCGTGGTGTGTGTGTGTGTGTGTGTGTGTGTGTTCAGTAACAAAAGAAGGAAAAGCATTTCACTAATCATAATTAATTATAATAGAAATGAATGTACTTAAATGTAAGTCAATGAAGCTACCTGGACATAAACATTAAATATTCGTCTACCAACACTATAATATGATCTGTTGTCTCTTAATACTATCTCTGCGAAGTGAAGTCTCACAGTATAAGCTCCATTTGCTAGGCAACGAGCATAGTATGTTAATGAAAGAGGCGAGAGGCGTGCAGTTGTATACAACTGAGAATCGTTCATTCTAAGTATGGATACATTGTTTGCTATATAGTCATTTGTGCTACTCCAAACACCCCAGAAATCACCAGTGCTGCTAAATCCCCAGTTGGGTGGGCTGTGGAATAACTTTGCTGCACCTCCTGGGTCTTCATCTCCCTCATATTTGACGTTTCCAATGGTTACTTCTTTTCCGCCACAGTTTATATGCAATGAATATTGATCTACAAAAAGAAAAATATTTAATTTCCCTATATTTTCCATATACATATTGATTCTTCTATGGAGAAAAAAGTCTAAAATCAAGAGAGATTTTGATTACCTTTTGAACATGGATTCAGGCATTGGCTGAGTAATCTACAATAACATAGTATGACGAAGAACCATCAGATTATGTAAAATTTATCATCAAAAGGATTACTCATCTCATTTTAGTTAAGTTCAATGCTTACTGGTTGTTCTGTTCGGAAAAGCTTTTGAACAGATTGCTGATGAAACAACAGAGCAGTTACTTTCACATTTAGGAAAAAAAAATCCTCAAAAAATAAAAAAATGGAAAACAAAGAAAGAGCAACCCTTACAAGGTTTCTCGACAAACCGGTGGGACAGAAACTTCAGAAAAGTTATTGTAAGAAAGATCTATTACACTGCACACAAACACGGAATTCTTCACAGGCTAATTGTAAGGCAACGAGAAGAAACACATACTAGACTACTAGTGTCTTATATAATTTTGCATACCATAATTATCTTAGTCACAATTGAACAGCATAAGAGAAAAATGTCCATAATTCCATACAATAATTCAAGCCTTTTTTCTTTCTGGTGCAAAATGTGGTATGTGCTATATCTATGCTATAATTCAGGTGTTTGTGTTGTTATTCAAATCTTTCATGCAGTTAAATTGCACTATGAATGTTTTACCAAGTCCACTTGTAATCATACAGCATCTCAATTTGTCAAAGCCTGAGAAGCATAAAGGCGGAACAAGAAGATACAATGTGTGTGCGTGTGCACACACATGTGCCAATGACATTCATTTGATGAGGTAAATGATAAATGAAAAATTTATGTAAGATATCAGATGGAAAACATACTAGCGATTATCTCTGCTATTGATCCAGTCCGGAATAAGCCCAGTGAGAAGGTTACTTGTCAGATATCTGGTTAATAGGGAAAATATAATAACATGAGAAAATTGTAAAATTTATATAGAAAGGGGTCCTTCACCTAGTATCTTTCTGTCATTTTCCAAAACACCCTTAAACAGGGTGTAAAGGTTAAAATATTACCAGAAATAAAAACGTGTACTTAAACATATATTCTATCACATTGATAACTTTTGCTTTCTTAGTGCACCAATTCAATTACATGCAGACAAATATGTGTGGAAACCTTACCCATATATCAATGTGTACATTAATCCTTTCCCAGATAATTAGAAGAGGTAGGATCCTTATGGGGTGAAAGTTTCTTGACGTACTACTTGTCTTCCAATCTCAATAGATCATGCATTATCTTTGAGAGCTTCCTTGTGAGTTTAAAAAGGAAAACTTATAGAGCTATTTTTCATATGATTCAACAAAATGACATCTCCATACTACACATTGATCTATGGCAAAGGCTCCTGTACACTATGGTAATTGATTATCCTAATGAATTTAATCGACATTACTTACAGCGTGCTCAATTCCATTAGATCAGCAAAATTTGGAATGGCACCTTCCAATCTGTTAAAGCTAAGGTCTCTGTAAGATAAAACTCCAGTTGTCATGGCATAAATAATGCAGATTTCTGCAAATCAAGATACATTAAATCCTTAAAGCATGTGTCTCTTGTACGGATCTTACAGTTAAGATACATGAAATTGGAATTACTATATTCTTCATCAGCTAGTAGAAAATTGAAGTACTTAATTAGTAGTAGCTGGCAAGCATTTGGAGTAAAATTTTGAAAAGCAGCTTCAAGCATTTGATGTCTTAGAACTATACAAGGGTTACGACACAACAATTTCAGCATCTGATGCTCACTAGAAGTTGACTTCTAAGGTCAGGGATGAAATTTCCAATAGAAGTACCAATCAGTAAATTTTAAACTTGAATATAGTGATATATACATATGTGAAAATAGATATAGATTTATATGTGCGTTATATTTTTTTTGTTCTCTCAACTAATAAGAGCTTCGTGCAATGAAAAGTGAAGTAAAATTGGAAAAAAGAATTACAAAGTTTTCAGATTTGTCAAGGTGGGTAAATATTCAGGAATTCTTCCTCTTATATTACAGCTTCTCAACATCCTGCAATATCAAGAAAATCAGATAAGCAAGTATTTCAAATCCAGTTTTCGGTCATACTAGTTAGAAAGAATACTAAAACACAAAAGTGACTCACAATTTCTGCATGCTTTTCATGTTTCTCAAGTCCGGAAATTCTGAGCTCTCACCATTTAAGTCACTAATCCTCCTGCAAAGAGTGACATTATGATAATTGTGAGAAATTCATCTTTCTACCAAGGAGGCTTTTTACTGTCAAAGCACATTAACATTTTAAGAAGATCAAGTAACTAAAGAATTAACTACTTGTAATGGAGAACTCACAGTTCCGTTATATTATTCAAGACAGATATACTAGAAGGAATTGGCCCTTCGAAACCACTTGCTTGCATCTCTCTGTTAAAACATTATTTTCAATATATAAAGGTCACACAAGACTATTTTAGTATTCAAGAGACCTTGAAAGCATATAAAGGATGAAAAGCTCTTACAAATTCTGAAGTTGTTTCCAACTCCTGAAAAAGTCAGGTAGTCTTCCGGTGAAGTTGTTGCTACTAATCCTACTGCAAATGACCAAAATAAAAAATGATCCAGGGACATAAAGCCCACAATTTTTTAGGTACAATGTAATTGTAAGTTCTAAAGAACACTTACAGAACTCTTAATTTGGTCAGATTAGTGAGACTCACAGGCAATGCTCCAGTGAGAATGTTGGCACTAAGAAAGCTGCAGTTATCCATGGGCAATACAACCATTAACAACTTATCAAATAATAATTTATAGCAAATTAAAGATGATTTAATTTGAACTTATACAAGCAAAAGGATGAAAGTAAAAGGGAATAAAACTTAGACTTACAGAATCTCCAAGTCAACCAATTTCCCAAGCTCGGGGGGAACTGTTCCAGAAAATAAGTTGCTCTCCAGACCCCTGAGAATTGTAGTTCTCTTATGATTATGATTGGGCCAAACCAAATGGCACGTACACAAGTATAAAGACATTGAAAAGAGAGAGATTATGAGCATACAAAGCTTTGAGAGTAGTTATGCTTCCCAGAAAGCTGGGTATTGGTCCTGATAAATTGTTAACACTGACAACCCTGCAATGAATCCTTTCCATTAATAAAAGAACTATGAGCATATACAGCTAAACCTTGAACAAGAAGGGTAGAAGGAAATTTACAGTATTTCCAACTTTGTGGAAGCCCATTCACGAGGTATTGCACCACTGAGGTAGTTCTGCCCCAAATAACTACAAGCAAAGAAGAATGACTGTTGTTATTAGTATGAAATAAAACAGGTTTGAGGTATCAAACAACTGAAACAAATAAGTCCATACAGCTCCTTTAGGTAAACTAGCTTTGCCACTGATGGTGGGAGCACACCATCAAGATCCTGCCCGACAAAATTGCTGCATGATAAGAAAACCAAAAAAAAAAAAAGAAAAAAAGAAAAAAGCCAGTTTGAATCATAATCCCTGAAATATTCTTTCTAAGTCAAAACTCATTGACAAAAAAATAAAAAATAAAAAATAAAAAAAGCCTCACAAACTCGTCTAGTTCCTGGACAAGTTAAAAGAGATAAAATTGAAGCATAGCAGATCTGGTTAACCATGAAGCCAATACATGCCAAGTCATTTAAGTAAGACATCATTATCATGGTCATGCACTTAATTGCTACATTACAACATCGTAATTCATATGATGGTCATACGGTTCATAGTTAATCTAATACTTGACAACCATCACAAGGTAATTCAATAAGGATAACTGTAAAAAAGTGAAAGGAAAAGGGAGCATTACATGGTTTGTACATGGCATACATTGGCAGAAATGGAGCAATTGCAAATGATAGTATTGTAGTACTGATCCGCATGTGGTCTATCAATGGTCGTTTTATTACTACAAGGATCGCTGAAATTCCAATCTTTTTTATTCAGCTGGGCAGCTATTTCTTTAATGGCTTGCACTAGATATAGACAAACATTTCATAAGTCTGCAACGTTAAGTTGACATATCTTTCAAGACTGCTTTTTTTTTTTCACAATAGTAAAAATAATACAGATTCTAACTATTGATAATCTACTAGACTGAGATTATTTATACTTGGTGTCAAAATATTTGGTTTCAAAATCATTTCTAATATATAAGTATGTCCTAAAAAGAAATGTTACAGAAATTGACTCTTCAATTGTATACTATATATGTCTATTTTTATGCGGTTATTGCAAGAAAATTCCAGTCAGTGCTAAGCAAATTAAAATTAAAAACACAATTCGTTGAGATTTAAAAAGTAATATACTAAATATTCCTAATACGACCTGAAATTAAGCACAAAAAATTAAGGTCAAAGATCATAAGTAGACATATATGAAACCTTCTTACATTCATAAATTGGTAGGGGTCCATTTGAAGAATGATAGGACAGCATCAATAATCAAACTGATTTTGACCCAAATGTGAACTAAAATAGAAAGATAATTCAAACCCAAATTCATCATTTTCTCCACACAAAAAAAAAAAAGCTTAGAAAAGCCCTTAGAAAAGAGAAAGGAGGATTGAAGAACTAGAAAGAAAGAAAGAGAGTCAACTCAATCTGGGTCTTTAATTATTCTTGAACCATGTCGTGAAGTAGTCAACTCACTACCACTAGTTACTTTAAGAAAGCTTTTACGGTAAAGAAGAGGAAGAAGAAGAAGAAAGGAGAAAGGGGTTTCGGGCTTACCTTCATGATTGGGAAGAGTCGCAGCTTGACCTCTGGATGGAATGAGACCCATTTCCATGCAAAGAAGGAGGAGGAGGACTACAGAGAATATGGTCTTTGTCTTAACGTTGCCAGAGCTTACCCTAGCAGCCATTTTCAAAACGCTTCTTCTTTTTTCAGGGCTAAAAATTGGAGTATATTAAGTATAAACGAAAAATGAAAGAAACCCAGTTTTGGTTTTGAGAAAAAACATGGGTATGTGTGAGCCTATGAGGGATGGACATGAACATGGACAGGGCAGCCATTAAATGTCGTCGTCTTAACTGAAATTCACTGGTTTTTGTTTTGTCGTTTTATGGGCAGCGCCAAAGGTTTCTGTTTATTATACAAGAATAATATCCTGTTATCTTTTACAATTTTTTTATTTTAGATACACAAATATGTTATTATAAAAATTAATCCTTTCAAGTGAAAATTCCACTATAGATAGTTAATCATCACATTTACGACTGTTTTAGTCACGCTTAAGTGTAATTGGTTGACCATAACACACACAATTAAATACATCCAATTCAACTTAGCATCATTGCTCTAACATTTATAACAAACTTGACATGGATAAAATAAAATAAATTGATATAAATTTCGCTTATTATTTTTCTTTTCATCCACTATCATTGTTTTCTTGGGTTAGTATTTATTTCGTTACTAGTGTAATAAAACAAGTTTGTCAATCCCCAAAGTTAATTTTAAGTAATTAAATGGAGGGTGGAACTTTTAATATTTCTAGAAGGCAAAGGCTAAATTAAACATTCCGCCAAATTCATTGGATAGTTTTATACTTTTGTGCCTAGTAATAATACTTATATTCATTCAGTTCATTCAGACTTTATTAATCAAGTTGCCAGTCCAAGTTGATTCATAAATAAATAAAATATATATATATATATATTTTGGAAAAAGGAAATGATTAAGAGTATTATATGTTCCCTAAAGTTTTGCATTATATGTTTACAGACTTTATATTTATCATGATAAAGATTAAATTTAAATCTTTGAATTAGTTAACCACAAGTTACAAGTGGTACTGTTCAAGAAACTTGCTTTATGTCCGATTATTTCTTAATCTTAGTTCATAACAAGTATCCCTTTTTTGGTAAAAGGTTTTAAAAATAATTGGCACGGAAAGCACTTTTTGCACCAGTTTTAAGAAGCTAAAAGAAAAAATCTAGCTCTTAGTTTGTGCTTTCAACCTAATTAGTAATTAGAACAAGAATTTCTCTCAAGTAGCACAATAACAACACCAAATTGGTCCTAAGTATTTGTAGTATTATTTTAGCAACTTTCCTTTGTTATAAAAATACACAGTACATTTGCATCATAATTGGACTAAAAAAGTGACCCACATATTAATTAATTAACACTGGCATTCGTAGAGGTTTAATGATGGTGGATTCCATTTGAAAATATTTGGACGTGAATTATGTTTTTATCCCAAATAAAATGAGTAGCATTAGCTTAAAAATATCATTCCATGACCATAACATTAACGCGGTAGAGTAGAGTTTGGTTGTTTATCTTGCAAGTTGGTGAGTCAAAAAGTC
>JXTC01000291.1:24565-63100 GCA_002914845.1 Trema orientale
ATAGAATATCTCTTTTTGTCCTAAATCAAATTTTGTAACTTTTAATGATCATAGAACTTACTTTAAAAGTGTACAAATAATTTTTCAAATCAAATGAATATTTTGAAAAGAACTTTGATTTGAAAAATCTTTTTGTTATAAAATTTGAGCCCATAAAAGATCATAGGATGTGCAAACATAAACTCTCATACAAGACTAAATACTTTTACCATTTTTCTAACTAAGTCTTGTATCATTGATCTTGATGGTCTTCATGTTTCAAGCTCTTCTCTCCATAATTCTTCTTGAGTATCTTTCGCGGTTTGTTCATCAATTTTGCTACATACTCAAGTAAGTCATTAGTTCTTAATCACATGTTTGTTAACGTCAAAATATGAGTATTAGATTGAAACCTAAAAGGTCAACAGGGCTAACTAGCTATTTGACCATTTTTTGACCCAAAACTTAGTATATGACTAAACTCAAAAGTTTATAACTAAATGTCCAACTCACTTAATGATAAAAATGGAAATATAACATATTCCACAACTAAAGCTTTAAAATAAATGGATATTTAACTATAACTTTTAAAATATAGACATCTACTTAAACCAATTTAAAAAATTAGTTATCCACCTAATTTTCTCATATTTTTTATTCTATCCATTTTCGTAGTCCAACTTAGCATCAAAAACATGATGGTATAATATAATCCAATCTAATCTAGTATAATCTATTCCTAAATAATAATCAAGTTCATTATAATCCAGTCTTACCTCTCAAATGACAAATGAGCCCTAATAGGAACCAATTTGTATGTATAAAGAGTATTAATTAAGACCCCATTTGGGGGACTGGACTATATAGAGAGACCAACTTGTATGTAAACAGAGGATTAATTAAGGCCCCGTTTGGGGGAGTCGGACTATATGGAGGGACTGGACTCTTCTGTCCAGATCAGTCTTATATTTGAGCTTTTGGATGATTGGACAAAAGAATATAGGCTTCCAATTTAGTGTCTCACGGAAGAGGACAAAGTTGGGGAAATTAACCTTGGTAGTACTAATTTAGCGCAAAATAACTTTTTTAGTAGTATTTTTCAAATTAACATTTTTAGTAGTAAATTGACATTTCTAGTAGTATCACAAATTGTGTGATAAGGGTCACAAATTATGTGATCATCCATCACACAAGGTCATAAAACACTTAAACAATATTTAAAAAGTTATTTTTTAAAACACTCTTAAAAATGTCATTTTAGTTAAAAATACTACTATTTATGTCAATTTCCATTTGTGCCTTTGTGGCTTTTTTTTTAATTTTTATTTTTTAATTCTAGGATTTTTTATCTTTTATCTTTTTTATTTTGAATGTAACAATATTATACTCCCAGTTTTATTCAAAAAAATCAATTTTAAATATACTATTTAATTTGGATAGAATTTTTATTTCTAATATATTATATTATGTAAAAACTTATTTATTTATCTAGAATTCTTCTTATAAAAAAAATTTATAGTTAAGATTGCACTCAAAAAAGAATGTATATTTTATTATGTAAATAGTTTTTTAGTTATGGATTGCACCAAACACATTATAGTACTAAATAGTCCAATCTATTTCTTCTAATTCAATGCAATCCCAACTAATAATATAGTCTAATTATGCGGTCATTGATCCATCCGATCAATTAGGCAGCCACGTAGACTATTCAGGGGAGGTATGCTAATCGATGGTCTACTGATGTAGCTAGTGCTACTGGAGCTGCTGCTAGATATGTCATTGGCTTAGCTGGCTCTAAACCCCCCACCCGATAAAGGAATGGAATTTCAAGTGGTCGTCTACACCTAAATTCTCGTCTTCACTGATCAGCATTTATAATGACCGAGATGCCAATGTATTTTGAGGCATCAAACTATGTGTTGCCTCTGTTCTCATTCTTTGGTAGTCACAGAGGAGGAAAAGTTTATAAATATTTTTTTTCAAGACCATATTTTCATAAATACCCAATTTTTATTTTTATTTCATAAATATCTGTTTTTGGAGAAATATAGATCACTACTGTTTTACACATGAAATGTAGACTGTGTTCTATATTTCATACATAAATGTATACCTATATTTCATGAATAAAAATTACATTAAAAATTGGCACATATTTTAAAATGTATACCATAGGTCAAATTTGTAATGAAAAAATATAAATAGCGGTAAACATTTACTTTGTAAATATATACCATTCATATTTTACACATGAAATGTGTATTATAGGTAAAATTTACATTGTAAATGTGGATCACTCATATTTTACATATGAAATATGGACCATTCATATTTTACACATGAAATGTGGATCTCATGGATAAAATTTACATTTTAAATGTGGATCATTTATATTTTATATATGAAATATGGACCATAAAACGGGTATTTTTGAAAGAAAAATTAAAATTGGTATTTATGAAAATAAGTTTTAGAAAAGGGTACCAGGCGTAAATTTCTCATTTGGCATGCCAAACGGGCCTAAAGAATGATAAAAGGAGAAATCAATTGTAATATGTTGTCGATTGTGCCAATACAATATTTAGTTTTTTTTTTCCTTTTTATTTTTTTAACATCAGTCTCAGTCTTTCAAGTGAATCAAATATGACTGAAGTCTTCATTCTTTTTTTTTTTTTTTTTTTTTTTTTTTTTTTTTTTTTTTTTATTTTTTTTTTTTTTTTTTTTTTTTTTCTTTTTTAATAAATGTTAAAATTAAAAATAATTTTTTTTTTTATTTTTATTTTTTTAAAATAAGGTTAGGTTTTTTAAGTGAATTAAATTTTTTTGTTTTTTTTTTTTTTTTTTTTTTTTTTTTTTTTTGCATCTAAATCCTTTTAAGTAACAATTAGATCTCTAGTGACAAATTCGGTTTATTTTTGTTGTTAAATTCGCACATGCAAAGCATTTAAGTGCATGATCCTTTTAGAGGGGCAACATGCGAAAATAAATTGTTTGGAAAAGAAAACTGGTGGTTATATTTGCAACCCTATTCACATATAAGCAACCCCTAAAAGAATGAGTATTATCAATTTTGGCATTCTTTTAAAGTATGCGAGGAAAAAAGAGACAATCTATATACCATTTATAAAACTAGGACTTTCAATTAATGAAAATTTCGAAATTCCAAATTTCTCCTTACTCGACCGCATTTGAAAAAATCAAAAGTGAAGAATGTGGCGCTGGGAGCACGACTACCATGTTCGAACAAGGTCAAAATTGTTTGATTATGGTCAAACAGTGGCTCGACCTAGCTCGAACATTGGTCGAAAATCTTTGGCTGCCAATCAAAAATCGATTGGAACGACTGGGTGAGGTGGCAGTACAAGTTCGACCATGGTCAAAATTTTTCAATCTTAGTCGAGCGAAGGTGCCACCAGGGCGACGGGAATCCTCTGTCAGATTCTTCTGTCATATTGTCTATCCAACCAGTTAGATTTTGACATGCCATTCAACCTTTAATTCCAAACAAAAAACTCAGTTTAGTATCCTAACGGGAATAACAGCAAAGATACGCGACCTCTAAAAAAAAAGAAATTAAAAAAACCCTTAGCCTATGTGGAAAGGTGGTGGTCGGAGAAGGCTCACAAACCCCAATAGCCAGTAGACAAGTGTGAGTGAAAATTTCTTCTGTAATCCCACCGACCTTCTTGTTCTTCTATTTCATAAGTTACCATTAAATCTCTCCTTTTTTCTTTTTATTTTTTTATTTTAGTTGTTCCACCTATCCATTCTAAGAGGACAAACCCCCAAAAAATGCCATTAAAGCAACTTCAATTCTGGTTTTGTGAATTTTTTCTTCCCTTTATTCCGGTGTTCTAGTTACCCAGTCCACAAACTCATGCCTAGAAAAAGAGGAAAAAACTAAAAAACAACTTGATTTAAGCAATTTAATGTTCTTTTAAGCAATCTAATTTTCTTAATCTGGATTTTTCTGATTCGGAAAAAAAAAAGATCTGGGTTTTACAATATTCTTCTCTTTTTCTTTTTTTTTTTTCTTTTTTTTCCATGAACTCGTTTCTTTTTTTCAAGAAAAAAATAGGTAAAAACTGAAAAAATAAGTTAATTTAAGCAATTTTATATATGGGATTTTCGAATTTTTTGCTCTTTTTTTTCCTGTTTCTTGTGCTTTTATTTTTTTTGGAGATATTGTATATTTGGATTTTGGGTTTTGTTCTTCTAATGGATTTTGAAAAGAAAAAGACGGAAGGAATAACTCTGCTTTGTTTTTTGTTTTCTGGGTTTATCATTAGAAGAGAGATCAAACAAAGCTGGGGTGGTGTACGTGTTTGGGGCTTTTCTCTTTTCAATATTTTTTCCTCCATTAGTTTCACGACTTCCATTAGCAAAGAAAAGTCAATTTTTATTTAGAAATAAATTTTAATAATATGTCAAAATCTTAATGGTTAGACAGACAATATGACAGAGTATTCAGGACAGAGGATCTGTAGTGGCATGGTGCTTCAGGGGATAGTGGTGGTGGCAGAAGTAATTTGGATTGTGAAGGAGAAGAATGTATTTTAGATTTTGTTGAAGAATATAATATCCAAATAATTTTATATATGTAATATGGCAGTGACGGTTAGTTTTGAAAATGTTAAGGGTGAGCCCATGTTTTCATTATGAGAGGCTTAGTAGACCCCTTAGGTATAAATTCTCCCTAAAATAATTAGTTTTGTAAAATAATTTTAAAATTGTATTTATTAATGCTAAAACCGTTGTAATTCCAATATTACCCATCACTTGCACCACCTGCTTTGCTTCTTTTTTCTACTGTATTCTCTAAGCCTTTCGTTTGAATATATAAAAATAATAGGAAAAAAATGCTAATAGATGAATATTAACAAAATAACAATAATAAGGATTTATGGCACAAATAGTCCCTATCTAGCTTGTGGCAATTTAGTTTTCAAAGTTTCAATTGTTACAATTAAGCCTATAAACTTTCTGATTTATAGTAATTTAGTCCTTGAACTGGCTAAATTTCAACATCATGTTAAATTTCTTATAGAAAACACACATCAGTAGCACGTCGTAATATTTGAAAGAATATTTATTTATTTTTTTTTGAAAGAAAAGGAATGGCAGAGAAAAAAGAACTACGGGATCATCCCAATTATGCTGAACAAAAGAATATTTAAAGGAAAATAAACTGAACAAAAAGATTTCAAGATAATGAAATATGTATTCTTTGTATTTTTTTAGGATTTTTGGAGTTCCAAATTTAGAGAAAAATTTTCTGTGATTATTTATTTTTATGCTTGAAATTCCCAAATTACCTTTCAAATACACTTCATATGCCACCACATGTGATTTTAGTCAAAAATTTAAAAGCAAATTGCAATTTAGACTGTTTAAGGGCCAAATTGCTACAAATCAAAAAATTCAGGGACTTAATTACTGCAATTAAAATTTAAAATTACCACATATTAGATACTTCAGGAACCATTTGTGCCATTAACCTTAATAATAATAATAATAATAATAATAATAATAATAATAATAATATCAAGATTCTACTGAACAAAGAGAAGCAAAATAAACACCATAAACCCTTGAGTTGTTGTGTAATTCATTAAATTCCAAATCAAAATGAAGTGAACCTTGTTAGGGGAAATTTTTGATATTGCAGTAGATGATGGTTTGTATATGGGCTCTACTGAATTTAATAGGTTGAACTGTTGATTTTTCCCCAAATTATACTCGAACAGGCCTTGGGAAATTGCTATCCCATACTCCTCACCATGTGGGCCTGTAGAAAGGAGAAGAATATAATAAAAGACGAATCAATTGTCAAGAGAAGCGTGATCGTGAAGAGGAGTAGGAGAAAATATGGTGAGCTAAAGGATCTCGTGATTTTTGGTAGTAGGACACAAGAAAATTGTTTGGCTTTAAGAGCGATAAGGAGTATTGAGTAGAAAGAGTTTAGAATAACAGAGTGAGCATATGTGTCGGCTTGATGGAAAAAAGAGCATATATGAGAGGAGTTTGTGACCTTTGAGGCAGAGCATAGAGAAAAGAGCATATATGAGAGGAGTTTGTGACTTTTGAGGTAGAGCATAGAGAAAGACAAGTTGTTAGGTCAGTGGGTTTAAAGATAGGCTACTAAGAGATAAGGTAAGGTAAAGTACGGATTAGTTGATTTTGAAGATGAACTATGAAAAGAGCAAACTGCTGGATATGTCATAGAGAAAAATGACTGCTAGACAAGTTGAGGTAGAGGTAGAATCTTTAAAAGGGAATTTACACCTAGGGGGTCTAATAAATCCTTGTGATGAAAAATAGGACTCACTCATTAATATTTTCAAAACTAACCCCAATTGCCATGTCACATATATAAAATTACTTGGATATCCTATTTCTTCAACAAACTTCAAACTACTTTAGCCACTACCACCGGTCCCGATCCCGATCCCGACCCCGGCGGCGGCGCCTCCACTCGACTAGGGTCGAAAAATTTCGACCATAGCCGAACTTGTCCGACCACCTCTCCCGGTTGTTCCGATCATTTTTCAACCGGTGGCCGGAAAATTTCGACTCCAGTCGAAAATGTTCGACTGGGGTCGAACCACCATTCGACCGTAGTCGAACAATTCGACTGGGGTCGAAGCCACCGGTCGAAAATTTCGACTGGCGTTCGACCACCTCTCTTAGTTGTTTCGATCGTTTTTCGACCGGTGGCTGGAAAATTTCGACTCTAGTCAAAAATATTCGACTAGTCGAAAATGTTCGACTGGGGTCGAAGCCACCGGTCGAAAATTTCGACCGGCGTTCGACCGTGGTCGAAAATTTCGACCCCAGTCGAACGTAGCCGGCCGTCTTCCCGGCGCCGCCTCCGTCACTTTTGATTTTTTCGACTTGGTCGAAAATTTTCGACTAGGGTCGAGTCAGGGGTAATTTTGGAACTCCGAAATATTCATTAAATGACATGGCAATAAAAGTCCTATTTTTGTAAATAGTTTATAAGTTGTCCCTTTTTTCATCACATGTATTAAAAGAGGGTCAAAATTGATAACCCCCTTTCTTTAAATAGAGTGTGTTAAAATTTTCTGACTCTAGAGGTAGACTATAGAAGAAAGGAAACTACTAGGATATAGATTCATAGGCTAATGATAGAGGAAAAAATTAGCAAGAATTTGAGCATAGCTTGATGGGTGAGAGAAATTGGAATTTTGGAAGAGATAGAAAGATAAGCTTGACATTATGCTTTTGGGGGGAGACCATGGAGGAAAGATTTTACAGACTATAGCTAAGACTTGATGGTTTTAAGAGAGATTGAATATTCGAGGAATAAAGAAGTTGATGTTTCTAGGTCTGTTTCTTTCAGCTACTGGGCACTCATCTTTTATAGTGAATTTCTTATAATCAGACAAAAGAATAAGAATCTCTCATTTAGGTAAAGTTCAACACTCTTTTGGCTCTCAGCAGTTTAGTTAAGCTCAAAATGACAAGTAAAAATGATTATCAAGCATGCTTGCATATAGGTGGATAGGAGCTTGGTCAGTAGCAAAGTCAAAGTAACAGCTGGGATCCTAATGCTATATGCACGTTTGATTGACTTCTGGGTAGCTGCTAGGCTTTCTCCAATATGGCTTGGGCATATAGTTTGGGCTTATGATATTTGAGCTTTTTGGGATTATAAAATATTTGAGCTTTTGAGGTTTATGAGATTTTTTTATACCATTTAATAATGTAATTTAGAGATTTATGAGCTTCCCAAGTGAGCTCACACTTTTTATAATTAAATTATCAATGGCACTACACCATATTTTATACCTTCTACTTTATAACCCGCTCATAAACCCTATATATTTGTGACTTGGGTCCACTTTAAAGGGATAAAAGCATGAATATTTATATTATATATGCATGTATTAATATTATATATATAAAAGTATTACATGTAGTATATTTGCGTATTTGTATGTATTGCATTACTTTTTTAACATTTTCTTTAGCGTGACATATTGTATTACTATATTGCATGTAAGAACTTATGTATGGCACATTGCATGAGAATATTAGCATGTTGCATGAGTGTATAAATTGTCTATTCTTGTGTATATAAAATAACATTTCTTTGGCATATGGCATGAAGCAGATTGGATGTAGTACTAGTCTAATGCAGCCTAAACTTGTGTATAGTACTAGTATATACGTGGAATTGACTTGCATGTAGCATGAGCTCATTTAGCATGAGATAGCATGATTTTGCATGATTGCATGGTATAAGTGTAAAACAGCACGTGTGAGATACTTGGGCTAGTACCCACAAGGACCCAATATGCATGAGAAGTATTTGGGTTTTGTCCTTTGATCCATTTTATTTTTGACCATCAACAAATCTCAATGTCCATCAGTATAAGATTCTATATAACAATGGAACGACTAAAACCAGGCATCTACTTGAACCATCATCATCTTAGTGAACAACACATTCAACAACTACTTCCCGGGTTTGAATTAAATTAAATGATTATATTCATACTTTAAGCCTTTTTTCACTTTTTTTTTTATTTACATATTTTTTTTAGGCATATATGATTGATGTTTCATGTAAATTAATTTTTATTTTAGGGTCTGTTATTATGAGTACAAGGGATTTTCTTTTTCTTAAAAAATGAAATAGTTGAAATAGATGAGAACTTAAATGAAAAATAAACTTTAAAGGTGTGAATCAAGTCAAAAAGTTTTTGGACTGTGCCATTTAAAATTGTAATTGTAGTCTTTTTAGACTTATAAGTAAATAATACTTTAATAACAAAGGGGTGCCTTTACTCTAATCAAAATGTGAATATAATCACCCAAAAGAAAAAGTTTGATTCGTTATCTTTTTTTTTTTGAATGCGCCACCTCAAAGGAGGAAATATTATTAAAGCTGAGGAAAAAAGAATAAAGAATACAAAATATCAACCAACCTATAAAAAGCTAATCCTAAACAATCCTTGTAAAACAAAAGAGAGTAAGGAGCACAAAGCAAGAATGAGTTTTTCTATATACATGAGCAAAATGAATATACACCTCGACAAAGCAAGGACTCTTCGTCAATCATTGACGATTAGCAACATTCAAAGAATCTCTCTCCACCCAAAACTTATGCCAACCCATTGGCATTCATACGTGCTAGCAAGCTTCCTTTGGGTTTCAGTTTTGGGTCAGTTGAGGAGCAAAGAGTTTTGAACTTTCTAAAGGTAGATTTTTCTTTTCGTAAGGCTCCTAAGATCATTCCTGTGTATCGGATTATGCCTATGCCTGATGGTTTTGCGGCTGGAAGTCTAGATTATGATGCTTGTGGAGGTATTTTAAAAATCATCGTGGTCAAGTTAAAGGCTGTTATAGAATCTTTCTTGCTGAAATATTTACTATTGAAGCTGAATTATAGGCTGCTTTGTTATCTTGTGAAATAAATGGATACCTGTTTAGTTAAGGAGTCCTAAATTGAAAGATTAGCTAAATATATAAAAAATATAAATGGATATCTATTTAATTAAGGAGTCCCATATCGAAAGATTAGCAAAATATAAAAAAAATGAATTCTTATAAGTATAGGATTATCTTATTTTATCTGTTAAGTTGGTTGTGAGAATAAAATAGGTAAGGCCAGTCGAGGAATGGAAATGCTTATGCACAAACACAGCTTTGAAATGATCGATAAAAGGAATGAGAGCTATGTATATGGAGCTGTGACACCTCTGTGAACTTTAGATCCATAAATTGAATTTAATAATATGTATTGGTAAATGAACGACAACTATATGGCTAACAAATTATAGGTAGGAAAAGTAAAAGTAGAAGTTATGGAGAGCGACAACCATATGGTTAAAACTGACAAAACAATGAGGTTATCTTTAGATCAAATTTTGGGTTTATTTTAAATAAATGTCTATTTTTTAAATACTGTATTAAAATAATTATTATATCAGTGTATATATCAAGTATAAAATGTGATGCACTCAGTATAAAAATTTATATACTCAGTATATAAATTAAAGTTATCATATTTACTTATATATAAGGACGAATGAAGGGCGAGTGACAGCCTCTTACTCAACTTTCTTAAATGTAGATTTTTACTTCTAAAATTTAATTTTTTTTTTTCAAAAAACCCCATATGCCCCCACTCAGAAAAATATTTTTTTTTATGTGCATTTATTTGTGTCTCTTAATTTTATTATTTCTATTTAAAATTCATTATATGCTTTCCTTATTCCCAAACTCAATTAGTTATTGAATATATATATATATATATATATTATGGACTACACTTTAAAGTCTAAAAACCTTATTGAATACGAATTTCTTCCTCTAAACTCTCAGGTAAGTTAACACTTCTTTTTTTTTTCTTTTTCTTTTTCTTTTTACTCTCACTAAATACTATAATAGATTCCTTAACTATTAATTCCCACTTAATTCTCAAAGGTGGGTTACACTTGGTTGTGTTTTTCTTATTTATATATATATATATTTTAAATTTCATACCTCCTATAATTATGTGAAACGACTTTTATTTAGTATTTTTGACAAATAAATATAACATTTAAAATCAAACAACTAAAAAAGAAGATCATGATAAAGATAATTTTGATATGAATGACAATGAGATTGTCATAAAGTGTTTTCAAAATATTAAAACTCGTGAGGGACAATTCTAATTTTTTGATCGGTACTATATTATTACTAAATAGTTAAAATTCTTGCTTCTTACATGATTAGTTTTTTTTTTAAAAAAAATTGTTTGTTATGCCCCACTGAATTAAAATTCTGGATCCATCACTGCTTATATACCAAGTGTAAAAATTCATATGCTCAGTCATTTGGCTATAACAAGTGAAAAATCAAAATTTATTAAAACAAAGTATGAAAAAAGGACATGCACTCTAATTTCACTTTCAAAAAAATAAGGGCCAAATTCTCAGTTAACCTACAATTAGGAATCGATAGTGAAAATAACCCAAAACATAAAGAGTAATGATAGAAACACACAAAAAATATGCCAACAATATGGCATTCTTTATAACAACATATTTTCCCCCCCTTAAAGTATGACCAAGCAATGTGCATGGTTAAAAAAACACGTCATATCATTAGATGTTAAATTTTTTGTGTCACCGGCATTTCTCAGAGCCAATTTACTATGTTATGTAATTTGCTATGTTGTATTATAATCTTGTTGTAGCTATGTTGTGAGCAAAAGTTATTGTGAGAAAAGGATTTATATGTATGGTAAATAAGATTTACAAAATTACTATGCTATATAAAAGTAGCATTCAAGTGTATGGCAAATTTTAGATTATGTGTGCTTTTGAATGATATTTTAGGAAATTTATAAGATGATAGCAAAATCAACTTTGTAAAAGCAATTTTACACTACTTCTTTCATTCTTATATGGGTAACACAACATATTTTAAAATATGTTGAACAAAAGCATAATTTACTAAACATGGCATGGATGTAGTCTAGCCGACAGGACTAGTCTCGTTCATATTTTGGCCAACACAGGTCATATTCTGGCCAACACAGATTGGTGGTTCCCTCAAGGAGACTACATCCGTGGCCTACTAAACATCTCCATTTCTCTTATTTTTTTCTCAACCGCTTTTATAAGTTAAAAATAACTTTTAAAAGTAATCCTAAACGAGCCTCTTGTCGAATAAAACAACATGATGTTTACATGAAAATGCCATTTGTATTACATTGCCTTTTTGTCATAAGATGAAAAGTTAATTCTATTTTAAGCTTCAAAAAATTAATCAAATTCTAGTTTAGTCATCGAATCTCGATATGTCCCAGACTTAGCACCCTAAATTATGTTTTTATCTTATTTTGAACAATAGATAGTATTCAAATCAAGGGCCAAACTGAGAGAAAAATATGTCACATTTAAAAATCGTAGGGCCAAATTTAAGAGAAAAACATAATATGGCTGCCAATTTCAAGACATTCTGCAAGTTATGGACCAAAAACTAACATTTGAATTATAATTTATTTGTCAATGACTAAAAATAGGATTAACCATAAGATGAAAGTTGTTTTAATCATTGAATTATATATCACCATCACTATTGTTGGAAATTTGGCTTCCAGTTAAGCCAAGAGAAAAGTTTAGGCTAAGGCCCAAATAAAACTTGGAAGTTGCCCTGTTTTTTTTTTTAGTCGGTCGATTAAAACAATGAAGCATATATATATATATATATATATATGCTTAGCGTGAAAAAGTAGCAGCCATACAAAGCAGCAACTGTAAGAGCGCAAGAGTGCATCTTTTGAGGGTGTGCAGCCAACACCGTATTAGATATCTTTATATACAATTGTTTCTCTCTTAGTCTATGGGAATTTGGTACAAACAAGCTTTTGAGTTTAGGTTTCTTTGTAGCTTGTTTATTTGTTATTTCCTTTTGATATTGTCATTAAGATTGTAAGCAAAGCATCTTCTTTGCGGTCTTGGTTGCTTTTGTGAGAGAGAGATTTGGGTGTATTTGGGATTTGGGTGTGAGGAAAATTTTGTCAGATTTTTGTAATCTCCTTTGGTTATAGTGAAATTCTTCGTCGTCTCTGATGTAGATGTAGATTATATTTTATAGCTGAATCATGATAAATCCTTGTGTCACTTGTGATTTTTTGTTATTTATATTTTGTCGTAAATCCACTTAATTTGACCTTTGTCTAAAAAGTTTGGTATTAGTTCTTCCGCTGACACAACAAGTGATATCAGAGCTTTAGGTTCTTTGATTTGATTTTGGGCTTATTATTTGTAAAATTATTTTGGAGATTTTGGCTTCTGTGATGACGACAACGACAAGATATGATGTTGCAAAATTTGACGAGAAGAATGACTTTAGTCTTTGGCGTGTTAAGATGCGAGCTCTTCTAGTTCAGCAAGGGTTACTTAAGGTACTAAAAAGGAGTGAAGCTTTGCTAGCAAATTTGTCAGATGAAGAGAAGGAAGATCGCTTAGAACGGGCATATAGTGTTATTCAGTTGTCTTTGTCAGATGAGGTGCTGTGTGAGGTTGCTGACGAGACTATTGCTTTTGGGTTGTGGCTTAAGCTTGAGAGTCTGTATATGACTAAGTGTTAGCCCAAGATTGACTACCCAAGAAGGGGGGTGAATTGGGTTTTAAAACTTTTTAAGAAATTTTTTAACTATATAAAACCATAGACCACTATTTTGAAACTTTTAAGCTAAGTAAACAATAATACAAAATATATAGCAATAATAACAAGTATATTAAGCACATTAAATATCAAACACACAATCAAATAGTTTGCAATAAAGAAAAGAGTGTAGGGATGGAGAAAATACAAACTTAGTTTTTACGAGGTTCGACAAACACGACAGTTTGCCTACGTCCACGGCCTTCGGCAACTTACTTTGAGCTTTCCACTATCGGACCAAGATTGTGGGCTTGACCGATCCTTTTATAAAGAGTGAATTCTTCTTAGGCTCACCCACGCCTTTACAATAGTCTTAAATTTGGCTCTACTACGCCTAACTCGGATTGTTTAGACTGTGGTGCCAATCTCACCTATACCGGGTTGTTTAGACAATGGTTTCAACCTCACCAACTCATGAGTTGTTTAAACTCTGGTGACAACCTCACCTAAGTCGGGTTCTTTTGACTCTGGTGGCAACCTCACTTATACTCGGATTGTATATGACTCCGGTGCCAACCTCACCTCACACTTAATGGTTTTTCAATATAAGAGTGAAAATACTTAAGAACTCTCCTCACAAAGTAATGAATGCAATTTTGGCTTAGGAGATTTGAAAACAATGCACAATAGATGCTCTAAGACTGGCTCAATATAATTTGAAAGTTAATTCAATGTAAGAATAGGCATTTGCATTTTGAAAGTAGTTGGATAACAATTTAGATTCATGTAAAATCTTGTTCAAGCCTTAAAATAGCTTCTATTTATAAGCTTGTATAAAAACTAGTCGTTTCTAACTGTTATATATAGTCTCTGGAATTTTCGGTAGACTTGCCGATAGACCGGTAAGTTTCTGGTAGACTCTTAAAACTAGCCGTTGGAAGTGCGGTTGCAACGGTCGAAAACTAATGGTCAAAAATGAAATTTTCGATCTACTGGGTGGTCTACCGCTTGGAATTTTTGGTCTATCAGTAGGTTTCCGGTCTACCTAATAGCCATTTTCGGTCTACCTATAACTTTCAGTTTTTGACAACTTTTTGGCGTTTTTGTAAATTCTGACAGGTTTTGGCGTTTTTTAAAATCTGACTTATAAATATGTTTTAAACACTTTAAAAATAATAGAAATCACTTTGAAAAGAATATTTTGACTATTGCAAATTTGTTTTAGTTTTACAAAAGTATTTAACAATAATTTAGAAAGTGTTCATGCCAAAACAAATTCTAGTTCATAAATAGAAAATCTCTTTTTAGCCTATTTCATATAATCATGATTTCAAATATATTTGCAACTTATTTAAACTTATGAAATCATGTATTAAAGAATATTTTCCCTATTTAAACAAATCATTATTTTCTATTTTCAAACTTTTATAACAAAATAACCATTTTAAGCTTAAGATAGTTTGAAAATTCTTTTTGAAAAGTATGAGCCAATGCAAAGAGAATTTATGTGCAATAAACTAAATCAAATACAAGACTAAATATGAAATATACCCTATCTATGCATGGTCTTGTATCTTGATTATCCTTCTTCAAGCTTGATTCTAATAAGTCCAATATGCATCCATCTTCAAACTTAATTCCTTGATCAACTTGAGTTAGAACTTTAAAACTATTTCACTACACACTCAAGTTAAATCATTAGTACTAAGTCAAATGTTTGTTATCTTTAAAATAAGAGTGAGTAAGATTGAAACCTTAATTTCCCAACAATCTCCCCCCTTTTTGATGATGACAAATATTGAGTTATGAAATAAAAGAAAATATGCAATAAGGATATGAAAATATGAAATTTGACAAGTTTACCTTAATCCTTACTATATTTTAAGCTCCACCTCAAAATATGCTTGACAAAGTTAAAAGGACTTGCTCCACTTTTTTAACTCAATTAAGCATTATAAACATATTATTAGAAAAAGTAAAATGAATGTGTGCTAAACAAAGTAGAAAATATGTAATAAAGATATGAAAATATGAAATTTGAGAAGTTTACCTTAATCCTTACCATATTTTAAGCTCCACCTCAAAATATACTTGACAAAGTTAAAGGGACTTACTTCCTCTTTTTAACTCAATCAAGCATTATAAGCATATTATAAGAAAAGGTAAAATGAATGTGTGCTAAACAAAGTTCTTCCCTTTTAAAATATGCACACCCATGAATAAATCTTTTTCTCCTCATATTCATAAATCAACATTATTCTCCCTCTTTAGACATTATTAAAAAGAGAGAAACAAATTTTAAACTAGATATCTCATAAAAACAAATTTATCTATTTGAAATAAGATTCTCCCCACATTAATTCATGATATTACTCTCTTCATTTGAATTCATGACAAAGGCATATGAAAGAGCAATGCACAAATAATTTTCTCCCAAGTGAAAAATAATAAGACAAGATAGACAATAAGGAGATAAGAAGGAATCAAGAATTGAATAATCTTCAAAATAAGAATAACAATATCAAATAAAGATTGAACAACAATATGATGCCAAAGTGAAAACAAAAGCATTCTTTTTAAGTTTTGGCAAAATTTCTTCTATTAATAATAAGTATGACAAATATAGCATATTCAAAATAGAGAAGTTGCATCTAATTAAGTTCTTATAAGCTTTAAATCTTGTTATTTCACTTGTTAAAAAAATATTTCTCTAAGTATAATCATCATAAAGTATGAGAGAAATTCAAATCATTCAAGCACAATAGTGAAATAATTTCTTTTTCTTCATTTACATTTAGCTATGAAGAGTATATCACAATTTATGGAAAATGATAATGACAAATCTTAGCATAAGCAAATCATAAACATACTCCCCCTCAATATGTGAATCATGATCAACATGTTAATAATCAAAATAAGCAAAGATCAATCATATATGAGAGACATTAATTATGGATACTAATTATTTATAGATATCAACTATATTTAAAAAAGAAAATAACCAAGTTTGATACCAATTAAAACTATGCCAATAGATACCAATTGAAAAAAAATTACCAAGTTGCCAATAGATACCAATTGTATTAGGAAGAAATAAAATGACCAAGTTGATACGAATTAAATTAAATCAAAGATAAAATGACGAAATTGATACCAATTGAATTGATTTAAATCAAAGCATATTCTTCTCCTCCTCTTAATATTATCAAAAAGTTGCATAAACATGAAGGATAAGATTGATATCAATTAACACGTGCAAAGCAAAAATATGAATAAGTAACCACTAACAAGTATCCAATCCAAATATGACATGTTATTCAACCATAAGAAGTAGATATTTAGAAAAGATAAAACATAACAAAGAACGAAAATTCATGAGAACCTTATATATGATATTCATCAAAAATTTGTTCTCGTAAAAAAATTATGCACAAAAATTCAAAATGACAAAGTTACAAAGTATAAACATTGAATTCAAATAATATGTCATTTTGAGTTCAAATGCATCACCAATATCAATAAAATAATTCAATTAATTATGCATGGTGTTTGTCATGTAAAAACTATCAAGTATTTGCACAAATATAAGAGTTTAAGCAATATGCATTGTGTAATTCATTTGAATCACATATGAGTAATTCAATATATCAATCAAAATTGAACTCATAAATAAAAATTCAAATAAGATCGAAGAAATGAGAGTAAATATACGGAAAAATCTTAAATTGTCACATAAACCCGAAGAATCAGTCGACCAAAAATCTATTTTCAGTCTGCCGATTCTGGCAGAGAGAATGAGAAATCTAGAGCACTTTTTCGGTAGACTGGGTAGATTTTCGGTCTGCCAAATTCCCTTGATTGATTGATGAGGATTTTATCCTTCCAAAAGCTCTTTATCTTCTTTGTTTTGAGGTTGGACTTAATTATCAATTTTTGATTTATTGTTAAGCTCCAATACATTCAAGGTTAGTACCATACCTACAACAATATTATCTACGCTTTTCTCCTTGGAGGAGTCATTAGTCTCATCAAATATTACATGCATAGATTCATCTACTATTTTATTTTTTTATTGAAAAACTCTCTTTATGCATTGGCAGTAGTAGAATAACTAGGAAAAGTTCTGAAATTGGATTTTAAAAACAAAATTTTCAAAGTTGTCTTTGGTATTTTAGAAAACAAAGTATTTGCAATCAAAGATTCTAAAATAACTAATATTAGGTTTTTTTTTTCTTGATCATTTCAAAGCTCATAATGGTACTTTATTCAAAATAAATTTAATCGACACCCAGTTTAAAATATGACAAATAGTGTTGACAATTTTGGCCTAAAAATATTTTAGTAAATCATTTGCTTTCGACATGGTTAAGGCCATTTTGAAACCAATAAAGAAAATTATGTATATCTTAAAAAAAAATTATCAACTACCTCAAGAGCGTAATATATAAAAAAAAAAAACTTATTTTCCAAAGTGACATGCTTTACAAATCTTGTTGTTTCTAAAAAAATTAAACTAGGTAAACTATAACAAGATTTCTTTAGTAAACTTTTGAAATTGTAACCATACTAGTATGTCCAAGTCTTATATGCCATGATCAATAAAAAATTTCTTTTAAAACAAAAAATTATCTTGACTTGAAATTTTTTTTGAACAAAAGATATAATCTCATTTGTTTTTTAATTTCAAATCGAGCATTTGAAAGAGTAAAAGAAAAACTCAATAAATCTAATCACATAGTTGACAAAAATTAAGCATATTATATTTCTAGCAAGACATTCTCAAAGATAGGCAAAAAGTTATTACCAATATTAGTTATGCCAATGATCTTACTTTTTGTGTTGTCTCTAAAAATGAAATATCCACCATTATTTCTTTGTAAACGTTAAGAGCTTGGTGAAGTCATTGGTTTTATTCTTAGAGCAACCACTTTCTTGATTGTTCCTACAACAAAGATTCAAATATGGATTTTTAGTACCCACATAACTTTGGATCCTTGGGGGTTAGTCTTTGAATTCCTTAGTACCCATTCTTGTTTGACACCAAAATATGCATTTTTCTTGATGGAGCATGTAAAACTCGTATGACCATTTTGGTTACAATAATTGCATACATATTTTGAGTCACTACTAGATGTTGCTTTGACAAAATAGTTTTTAAGATACTTTTGTTTTATAAAAGAATTGTATCTTATACATCCTTTATCAAAAACACATCTTTGTCCACCAAGCATTAAATCAAACTTTTTCTTTCCATTTGTAAAATTGTGGACAACTTTAGTCATATTGGAAATTTTGTCATTCAAGGAAACATTTTCATTAATCAAAATGTCACAGTTGCTATAAGATAGTTTTGTTTTCTTTTCTTTTGTAAGTTCTTCAACTATTTTTGACAAACTAAGAATTTTCTTTTTGAGAGCATTATTCTTGAAAATGAATTTTTCATAGTTTTTGTGTACATCATTAAAGTCCTTTAATAAATTTTTATATGATAAATCACAATCACTATTATCGTCACTACTATCATCATTGGGGTCAAGAGATTTTACCTCATCCTCAATTGCCATGAAGTACATGTTGTCATTTTGAAACTTCTTCATTTAATTCATCGTTTCCATTATCAACACATGTGGCCTTCATTTCCTTTTCTTCTTCCCCATTTTGATTTTTGTTCTTGATCATCATGATTTCACGAGAAATGAAAAATTTGATGAGTTCTTCTAGACGAATATTTGTGACGTCTTTCTCTTCTTGGATAGCAACTACCTTCTTTTGATATGCTTTTGTTAAAGTTTTTAGAACCTTTGTTACTATTTCGGTATTACTATAAGTTTTTCCAAGAGCACGAAGATTATTAGTGATATTAGTAAATCTAATAAATATTTGAGCAATAGATTTATCACTTTTCATTTCCAATAACTTATATTCATGCACAAGCATACTAATTTTACTTTCTTTAATTTGACTTATGTTTTCATATGAGCTTTCAAGTATTTTCCACATTTCATGTGCATTAGTAGCCATTTGTACACTATTATAAATATTTACACCTATACTACATAATAAACAATCCAAAGCATATGTATTTCTAGAAAACACGATTTTGTCATAATTATCATATTCATCCAATTCTTTATCAACAAACTTATCACCAACCTTTTTCTTAAAAACAAATGGACCTTTAGTAACAATATGCCATAAATCAAAATCTAAAGATTGTAGATACATAAGCATCCTACTTCTCCAATAATTAAAATCGGTTCTATTGAAAAATGGTGGTCTAGTTGAAAACCCCTCATTTGAAAGATTTTGAAAATTGTTTGGGTATGCCATCTCAAGACGGTTAAGTTCTTTAAAGTTGAGCACCAAGCTCTGATACCAATTGTTAGCCTAAGATTGACTACCCAAGAAGGGGGGTGAATTGGGTTTTAAAACTTTTTAAGAAACTTTTTAATTATGTAAAACTATAGACCACTATTTTGAAACTTTTAAGTTAAGTAAACAATAATACCAAATATAGAGCAATAATAGCAAGTATATTAAGCATATTAAATATCAAACACACAATCAAATAGTTGGCATTAAAGTAAAGAGTATAGGAATAGAGAAAATACAAACTCAATTTTTACGAGGTTCGACAAACACGATGGTTTGCCTACGTCCCCGCCCTCGGCAATTTGCTTTGAGCTTTCTACTATTGGATCAAGATTGTGGGCTTGACCGACCCTTTTACAAAGAATGAGTTCTTCTTAGGCTCACCCACGCCTTTACAATAGTCTTGAATCCGGTTATTACGCCTAACTTGGATTGCTTAGACTCAAGTGCCAATCTCACCTATACCGGGTTGTTTAGACAATGGTGTCAACCTCACCAACTCACGGGTTGTTTAGACTCTGGTGACAACCTCACCTCAGTCGGGTTGTTTTGACTCCTGTGGCAACCTCACCTATACTCGAATTGTTTATGACTCCGATGGCAACCTCACCTCACACTCAATAGTTTTTCAATATAAGAGTGAAAACACTTAAGAACTCTCCTCACAAAGTAATGAATACAATTTTGGCTTAGGAGATTTGAGAACAATACACAATAGATACTCTAAGATTGGCTCAATATGATTTGAAAGTTAATTCAATGTAAGAATAGGCTTTTGCACTTTGAAAATAGTTGGATAACAATTTAGATTCATGCAAAATCTTGTTCAAGCCTTAAAATGGCTTCTATTTAGAAGCTTATATGAAAACTAGCTATTTCTAACCGTTATACATAGTCTTTAGAGTTTTCGGTAGACTTGCTGGTAGACCAGTAAGTTTTTGGTAGACTCCCAAAACTTGCCGTTGGAAGTACGGTTGCAACGGTCGAAAACTAACGATCAAAAATAAAATTTTCGGTCTACCTGGCGGTCTACCACTTGGAATTTTCGGTCCACCGGTAGATTTCTGGTCTACCTAAAAGCCATTGTTGGTCTACCTAAAAGCCATTTTCGGTCTACCTATAACTTTTAGTTTTTGACAGCTTTTTGGCGTTTTTACAAATTCTGACAGCTTTTGACGTTTTTCAAAATCTAACTTCTAAACATGTTTTAAACACTTTAAAAACATTAGAAATCACTTTGAAAAGAATATTTTAACTATTGCAAACTTATTTTAGTTTCACAAAAGTATTTAACAATAATTTAGAAAGTGTTCATGCCAAAATAAATTCTAGTTTGCAAATAGAAAATCTCTTTTTAGCCTATTTCACATAATCATGATTTCAAATATATTTGTAACATATTTAAACTTATGAAATCATGTGTTAAAGAATATTTTGCTCATTTAAACAAATGATTATTTTCTATTTTCAAACTTATGTAATAAAATAACTATTTTAAGCTTAAGATAGTTTGAAAACTCTTTTTGAAAAGTATGAGTCAATGCAAAGAGAATTTATGTGAAATGAACTAAATCAAATAGAAGACTAAATATGAAATATACCCTATCTAAGCATGGTCTTGTATCTTGATTATCATTCTTCAAGCTTGATTCTAATAAGTCCAATATGCATCCATCTTCAAACTTGATTCCTTGATCAACTTGAGTTAGAACTTTAAAACTATTTTACTACACACTCAAGTTAAATCATTAGTACTAAATCAAATGTTTGTTATCTTCAAAATAAGAGTAAGTAAGATTGAAACCTTAATTTCTCAACGCTAAGTCCCTTACCAATCGGCTATATTTAAAGTAGCATTTGTACACTCTTCGCATATCTGAAGGTAAACCTATTAAGAGTTATCTTGATGAATTAATTAGAATTATTCTGGATCAGAAAAATATTGATGTAAAAATTGATGATGAGGATCAGGCCTTAATTTTGTTATATTCTTTACCTCGTTCGTATGAGCACTTTGTTGATACTATGTTATATGGGAGAGACACTATTAGTATGGAAGATGTTAAGGTATCCTTGAATTCTAAGGAATTAAAGAAAAAAGTATCTGAAAGTTGGGATGAAAATCAATCAAGTGCATTAGTTGCTAGAGGTAGAACAAAGAGAAAAAGGAAAACAGAAATAGAGGAAAGTCCAAGAATAGGAAGGGTAACTGCAATTATTGTCATCGACTAGGGCATTGGAAATTTGAATGTCTAAAGATTAATGAAAATAAGGAGATTGGTGAAAAATTCTCTACTACAAATAATCATGCTAGTTTTGCTGAGGATGGTTCTAATGATGGTGATTATGTTCTATCTGTTTCTGGTGATTGCTTAGGCAATTCTTAGATTCTTGATTCGGGTTGTTCCTATCATATGTGCTCTATTAGAGATTGGTTTATTGACTATCAATCTATTGATAGGGGTTTTGCCTTTTTAGGGAATAACATGTCCTGCAAAGTTGTTGGTATAGGTACTATTCGAATTAAAATGTATGACGGCATTATTAGAACTTTGACCGATGTTAGACATGTACCAGATTTGAGAAAAAGTCTTATATCTTTAGAGATGCTCGAATCACAAGGTTATAAGTATTTAGCTGAAGGTGAAATTTTAAGTATTAGGAAGGATGCTCAAGTGGTGATTAAGGAAAAATTGCATAATGACCTCTATTTACTTTAGAGTAATATGGTTGTTGGTGCTACTGTGGCCTTATCTTATTTTGTTCCAGATTTTAATATTATGAATTTGTTGGATGGTCAGAAAATTAGAAAATTTGACTTTTGTAACTATTGTTTTTATGGAATACGATATATGGTCAAGTTTGGTTCCACCGTTTGTAGGATGAAGGGCATAATGGATTATATTTTATTCAGAATTTTCGGGTCTTTCTCCTAATTTGTCTGTGGGTGGTTCTTGTTATTTTCTGGCATTTGATGATGACTATGGTGTAAAATTTTGTGAGAGTCAATTCTGTAAGGAGGAAAAGATAGTGAGACACTGCACTATTTGGAGGACACTACAACAATTTTTGGTTGTAGAATGTTTGAATAGGACTCTTTTGAGGAAAGCTTGCTGCTTGCTTTCTTTTATTTGTATACCGAAAGTTATTTGGATTGAAGCTTTTAGATATATCTGCTATTTAGTCAGAAGATCTCCATCAACTGTATTTTGCTTGAAGACTCTATTTGAGGTATGGCTTGGTAATTCTGCTATCTTTGATTTGAATTATCTGGTCGTCCTGCTTATGCTCTTCTGAATGATGGTAAACTCGAGCGATTGACAATAATCTTCCATGGATTTGAGTTTCGAGTGAACGGCTTTTGATTGTGGTTTATTGAGCTATTGTCACCAAGTTTGTTAGTTAGCAGAGGTCTTAAATTTGATAAGTTGGCTATCCTATTTGATTTAGGAAAGTTAGTATGTACAGATAAAGATCCCGGTGTTTGTAAGTGGATAGAGCTTCCAGTTGAAACTTCTGTCAAAACTTTTGGTTTTACTACTTTTTTTGTTGTTAGTAGAGAGAGGGGTTTACCTCATTGGTTTGGTTTTGCAGAGTTAGTTTATTTTGTGTTAGCTGTGACAAATATGGTGACCAAGTCGAGTGCCATTTGGAAGTTCAAACACTGCTTGGACTTATTTGGTATTTCAGATTGTGATTAGCCTTTTGAGATTTTTTGGAGGAGATGACGAAGGAGTTTCACTATTTTGGACTTAGCTTAATTTTGCGTTAAGGTAGAGATTGTTGGAAATTTGGCTTCCAATTAAGCTAAGAGAAAAGTTTGGGCTAAGGCCCAAATAAAACTTGGAAGTTGCCATTTTTTTTTTTTTTTAAGTTAGTCGATTAAAATAATAAAGCATATATATATATGCTTAGCATGAAGAAAAGTAGCAGCCATACAAAGCAGCAACTGTAAGAGTGCAAGAGTGCATCTTTTGAGGGTGTGCAGCCAACGCCGTATTAGGTACCTCTATATACAATTGTTTCTCTCTTAGTCTGTGGGAATTCGGTACAAACAAGCTTTTGGGTTTAGGTTTCTTTGTAGCTTGTTTATTTGTTATTTCCTTTTGATACTGGCATTAAGATTGTTAGCAAAGTATCTTCTTTGCGGTCTTGGTTACTTTTGTGAGAGAGAGATTTGGGTGTATTTGGGATTTAGGTGTGAAGGAAATTTTGTCAGACTTTTGTAATCTCTTTTGGTTATAGTGGAATTCTTCATCGTCTCCAGTGTGGACGTAGGCTATATTTTATAGCTGAACCATGATAAATCTTTGTGTCACTTGTAATTTTCTATTGTTTATATTTTGTCGTAAATCTACTTAATTTGACGTTTGTCTAACAAGTTTGGTATTAGTGCTTCCGCTAGCACAACAACTATATCACAATGACAGGTCATTTTTTCACAAAAAATATTATGTCGTTCTTAGTTTTAAAACATGTCTACGTTTCTTTTGTAATTTCGTATCGCCACATCGCGGATATGAAAATTAGAAAATGGTTACACGGGTAAGTCTTTGTAATTTTAAACTACAGGTCGTATATAACACTAAAACGAATGTCGTTTATCTTAATAACAAACATGTTGCCCTTTGTGGAAAACGACATGTTATGTCTAACACTAGCACACAAGCAACACAACGTTAACACTAGATAATAGTATTTGTACGTTACTACTAATAACTCGTTTTCTGAAACTTCATTTGTACAACATCACAATATATATGGGTGTAAAAAATTCCATTTAACCGCAGAATCTGCCCAACTCACACCATATACCGGTGGGATTTTGGGAAACCATGTTAAAAGTCATTATATGTATTGTTTAAAACTTCATGGTATTGTTTTCTTTTTATTATTTATAGGTATTATTTTGCCTAATTAAAAGTTATTATACATATTTCAAAAAGTAGAAAGAGAAAAGAGTAATGTGTATTTATTGTTATTATTTTTTTTTTTCAATTACTCAAATCATTAAAGTCTTTAGTAATAATCCAACGACTAAAAAAAAAATACATATTAGATTATGGCCCTATATATACATATATTTTGCATGCTCAAATTTTATTGATTGTTTAGACTTTAGGTTGGACTTATATTGAATCCTAATTAAATTTTTCTTGAAAGCTAGCAAATAAATTTACAACAATCTAAATATAGCCTCTTCAAGTGCTTTGCTTATTATGATTTTTGATTGTTGTCAACATTCTTTTATTTATAACACGTTATTTGGAATTTTTCTTTAATAGTCATGGACTTTTATATTATTATTACAAAAAAATACACCGTGTAAACCCTAACATCATGTTTCAGGACTCAAACGACATTGTAAATTTAGCCACTGAAAAAACGACATGTCGTTTCTGTAAACTAACGCCGTGGACCCCGCTGTGTACAACACCCTCCTTATCTAATATTCTATATCCACTAATCCACTTCCAGCTACCGAGCTCCAGTGACCCAAAAACCACTCTCTTCCAAAAACAGAGCTCAACAATGGCGTCCTCTGCTCTCACTTCAACTCTCACCGCTTCATCATCATCAGCATCATCAAAATCCCCATTTTACCTCAAATCTCTCTCCCAATTCCCATCCTCTTCATCCGCCATTTCCTTCACTCGCAGCCTCATACCTTTCGCTTCAAAATCGAACCTTCATCTTTGCTCGACGAAAAGTGGCCCGGGCCTGGCAGTCAGGGCCCAGACGCTCGACTTCTCCGGCTCGTTCTTCGAAGGCGGGATCGTCTCCGACGAGGACCCACCATCTCCAACTGGGCCGGGCTTGACCGCCGTGGAGGACAAAGAGGAGCCTCAGTGCCCACCTGGGCTTAGGCAATACGAGAGTATGGTGGTTTTGAGGCCCGATATGTCTGAAGATGAGCGACTTGCGCTCACCCAGAAGTATGAAGAGGTATATTTTTCGATATTATTGCTTGTCTTTTTCATATCACGCTTTGTTTTTTTGTTTCCTGGGAAAATAAAGGAAAGAATCAAAGGAACTTTTTAAGCGGTGTATATAGGATTGTGTTCTGTAATTGTATGTGGAATACAGCAATATGTCTAATGGTAATTAAGATAAATTTTTGAAGAAGTAGAAGTAGAACAAACTGCATCAAGCATTACATGCAATCCCAAGTAGGAAAACAGAAAAAGAAGAAGAAAGCATGTATTTTTATAAGAATAGAAGTAGGGTTCTCTTTTAGAAAATGCTTAGTATAACTATCAACTATGGTTGAATTTAGCTCTATTTCACCATAATGTGCTTTAGTGGCCTATGTTTCTTTTTGGTATTGGGTAAGGCTACAATCTTGGAGAGGCATGAAAACAAGAGAACTTAGCAATCCGCTTGGTAAGTCCTCGTGAGGAATCCAACCCTGACCTCATGGAAGCAAACCATGGGCTGACCACTCGACCCACCTCTTATGCTTGCTTTAGTTCTCTATCTTGTTCCCCTATTTTAATTTTATGGTAAGAACTAACAACACTATTGGGGATTTTCTTGTTTGGAAACAGATGTATTGTTTTAGAAAATATTATTTGGTGGCAATAGGGTTGTTGGAGTTATGTGCCTCAAATTTGTTCAGATTATTGATTTGACAATGGCAAAGAACGATGGAATTATTTCTGTTGTTGATACCATTTTCATGACCAGTTTGCACGGTTTATTTTTCTATATTATGCTTTCTTGGGAATAAAAGTATGCCTTTGTTAAATTTCTTTGCTGGGTGATCTATTTTCTTTTTTCCCCTCAATTTTAGTCCACAAGCTTGTTTATTCGGATGTTATAGTTTATTATTCTTTATTACATTCCAATTCTGCACTTTGAGAAGTTCCTATGCCCTTATTCCTTTCCTTGTTTTCTGGTGGGACATATATGATTGCTGATGGTGGATTGTGGACTTGTGGACTTTGTGGTTCTTTTTGAAAGTGAAATGATTTTTGGGAATCTTATATTAAATTGGACGGTTAATATAAGAGATCATTTTTAGTTATTCTCTTGTTCCCTACTGCAACGCTAACGCCCTTTGGTATGTAATTTGAGGCATAAGTTAATTCTGTAGAAATTCCTAGACATGGGTTTCTCTAGTTGTCTATCTATGTGGAGAAGTCTTTTCATTTTGTACTTTGTCTCATATTTGACATTCCATGGAATATTATCCATATTATCATCAAAAGCAATTGCCCTTGGTGTAGATTCTTTAGAATAGTGTCATAATAAAATGAAGGTGGAATCATGAAGGAATCAGTTGTAAGAATGCTGTAACTTATTACTACTCCAGTTCCTTTTTTTTTGTGCTTCTTCTGCAAAGGGAAAATTATTAATCATAAGTCAAAACTGTTATATTCAGAACAAGATAAGGCAAGGTTAAAGCTAGTGAAACCAGTAGAATTATACTCTTCACGCATTTCATCCAAAATTTTCCTTAGATTCAAGAAGGGATTTACCATAGTATACCCATTTTGATCATAAGGTTAACACACACTTATGCATTACTCTATTTTGAGCAATGAAGTTCCCGAGAACCAGGCTGTAAAACTTGCTTTTGGTATTTCCTAGATGAATAAAAACTTCTAATTTGAGAAGGCTATACTCATAGTTAGAAGCCTTTTTCCACAATGGTTTTGGCAACCAAGAATTATCTGAAATGGAAAAGCATGGTCATAATGGTCTAGTAAGAAGTGATCGAAATAACTAAATCGGTGATGTTTGAGAAGCTAAGCAAGGTAAGTTTATGCACATAAAGTACGTTATGAGTAGTCTTCAAAGCAGCATACTGATGGTATGAACCTACACACACCAACCTGTTGGAAGCTAAGTTCTAAGAATTTTGCTAATGGTCTGAATTTTTCAGTTGCTTGTTGCTGGGGGTGGCATGTATGTAGAGGTCTTCAACAGAGGAGTGATTCCACTAGCCTATAGCATCAAGAAGAAGAACAAAGCTGGGGAGACTAATACTTACTTGGATGGTATCTATCTCCTCTTTACCTATTTCACTAAACCAGAATCCATTGAACCTCTTGAAGAGACACTGAAAACAGACGACGATGTCATCCGATCAATGAGCTTCAAAATAAGGAAGAGGAAATATTAGTTGCAGTTTGTTCAATTCATTTGTGTAGGTTTCAGAGAGAAAAGACAAGTTTTGGAAGAGGGAAATTAAATGTTCTATACTTCTATGTAACATCATATGATGTTGATCTTATTTCCATTCCCTTGTTACTCAGATTCAATTCGTTTTTGTAAACATGATTGGATTAATGGAATAGGACATACATGCAGTTGCCAAAAAAGCGGCAAATTCACAGGCTTTTCTTAACTCATTAGGCTAATCAATCACCATTTCACCTACGTTTTTCTTGGACTATGTTTTAGTCTCAACTGTGCTTCATTTGTGAAGGTTCAGGTCTCTGAACATAAGCATTCTTTCAGTCTAAGATGTTTATGATATCAGCATGCTGAAGCTGATAGCCATTACTTTGAAGCAAGAAGACCCTCCTTTTTTCTTTTTTGGTGCACACATGCTACTGAGTGGGAGTAAGCTGAAGGTAGCAAAGTCTTTAAACAGCTCAAGGCTATTAGGCTGTTTTATAAAAGGTGGTGTTCTAGTATAAGTGCCTCATAGAGAGCTGTGATGTGTCATCTGTCAAGACGCACGCTAGTACAATTCTTCTATTATCACTTCTGGTGTGAGGATAGCATAACCCTTCTATATATTGGATCATAAAGCATAGCTAATAACATCTAAAGCTTATCGTCTTATCGTCCTCCTTTGCAAGGACACCTTTCTTGTCATCTTGTTGCTAGGAAAGGGACTAGATAGGGTAGGCTGAAAGGTTTCATAGTGGTTGTTATTCTTGTTCTTGATGTCATCATTAGTAACGCTTCTATATTTTTTCTTTTTTCCAGTGTTTTGAAAGGAACAGTTCTACAACGTTTATATAGTAGCTTTTACAAGGTCGTTGACTCGGTTATGTTGATAGGGATATTCATAATTCATATGATGGTCCACCTCTGAAGTTTGCAAGTATTAGTTAGAATTTCATTTAAACCAAGCAAATTTCCATTTTCAAATTCATAAAAAATCTAATCTATTTTGTATAAATTAGGCTCATTTCATTTTTCAGAAGTTTCCTTTAATAAAACCAAGTGAAGAAGAAGCTTTGTGTTGCACACTACTTGGAAGTTGGAAATTCCTTTGATATCTTTTTATTTATTTTTCTTTATTTACTTTGTCTGATACAGGTTAGTCATCCTCCATTATGACACCGGATCCAACTTATAGGTGCAAGCATTAAACATTAAAAAGTTTGCATAAACAAATATAGATAAACACATATGCAGCTACTTTTGATGAAAAATCACTGATTGAGATTCAAACATCTAATCCTTCATGGAGAGCACTTATATAAAGAAACTACATATTTATAGTTATATTAGTTTATAATGAAAGCTTTATTTGAGTTTTAAGCCTCTTCCTCAACTTGGTTTTTAGTGCAACTTTTTACAGCATAATTTCTCAGCCGCCACATAAATCAGACTCACCTTTTTGTCACTTGTAAACACAGATTCCACGGCTGCTAAAAGATTACTAGGAATATAAAAGTGGAATCACTTTAGCTCAGTTAAAACAAAAGTGTGATATAGAAAATGGGCTTTTCTTATTTTCTTATTTTTGGACTGTTTAATTTTTATTTATTTTTTAGCGAGGGAATCTGATATGAGTGGTGAAGATTGAGATCTGATCTCATGACCAGTTGTGCACTCTATGACATAAAGTAAGAGCTTTCTTCATGATCCACCAACAATAGTAAGATCTTCTCAATTTAAGTAAGGGGTAGTACACTCTCCAAATCAAACTGCACCTAGAGTAAAGTGAGAAAGAATAAAAACTGAAAAATGGGGTCATCGGGATGTATAAAATAGACTTTTAGGATCATAAAAATGAATGTGAAACATATACAAAAGTAAAGCAATAAAGAAAGGAACCGTGAAAGTTGGTCTCAAATTCTGTAGACCAAAATTAGTGTCTGCCATGCTTAGTTAAGTGGCCTAATTTAAAATATGAGTCAATTTCTTAATTAAGTGGCACAATATCTCTTCTAATATTCGATCTCAACTTAGAAAAAATACTAGTTAATAAGTACCAATGTAAGAAAAACTTATCAAACTAAGGGAACTGTAATTAATGGCAAGAGTTAGTTTCTTTTTTCCATATTATCCTAATTGAAGCCTAGACTATGTTTGAGCTGATTTGAATATGTTAATGGGTTTTGCTTTGGAACTGTGCTTCAAATATAACACTCATTCCAATCCATGAAAATACGATGTGGGCATGCCTCATTGATGCTCTTTTGTCAATCCCTTGTTATGTAATGATGAACAGTTGAAAGCACCCAGAAAAATATTGCTTTCGGGTAATGACCAGATGAAAGATATTAATAAAGCATAAGTTCCCTTGTTATTTATTTATTACCAAGGAGAAAAACTTCTTCAACTCCCTCCCCCTGTCCTTGAGAGGGAAACTTGTTTTGAAACATTCCTTTATTCTAGCACAGTTTGGTTTTACAGTGTAGTTGTTTTGGGCATATGTAAAGTGTTACCATATACATGTATGATTGGACCAAAGGCCCTAAAAAATTACTCAGAAGAAAGTGTTAGCATGTAAAAGGCAAACACATCAATCTTCATAACAATTACTGAACAAGCATGCCTAATTATGCAGATGGGCCTCACATGTTCTTGGATAGATAAATGTATGCATACAAGTTAGTGATGTTTCAATACTCAAAAGATTAGAGAAATATCCGTTTTTCTAAACTTCATAAGTATCTGTTTAAAAAGTTTTTTGTTGGGTCATTGACCTGCCAACTATATATGGATTAGATCTAACAGCTATTAAAAAGAGCAAAATCCCCACCTCTGATCTTGGCCTAAAGCAAGAGTTACCTACCTCAGAAAGAAACAATTATAACATTTGGGGGAAAAGAAGCAAAGTTGAAGTAAGTTTGAAATTTTAGCAGTTGGTTTTAGTTAATTATCCACCAAAACCATCACTTATTACACCTTATCATCCAAGTAATAAATTGAGTTTGAGCAATATTTTGATCATAGCATTGGGAGGTTATGTATGATGATGTTTTGGGCCCATGGTTGGAGAAGGAAGATAAATGGGCCTCAGTGCTTATAGAGGGGCACATGTCTTAGTGGAGAGGGATGGGCTTGTCCCATCATTGGAAAAGAGGGAATATATACCATCATGTAATTTGATCTCCAAAGCTAATTGCTGGCTTTTATTTAATTAACAAAAAGTTACATTATTTATATGCCCTTCCCCCAATCTAAAAGCAATGATTAAGTATCTCTCTCCTCCTCCTTTCAGACCATTATGGAAATAAAAAATACATAATAAAAATCTTCTTCACATGCCTTTTTAGTCTAGTAGCATATTTCTTCTTCTTCTCTTCTTCTTTCTCAAGTCCAATAGGAAAAAAGTTTTAAGGTTTATTTCTTTATTTCCCACACCCTCTTTGAAAAAAAAAAAAAAAGAACAACTCCTCTCTTTCTCTCATAATATATAAGGCCTTTCTAGCTCTCCTATTCATCTTTATGATCTCTATTTAGGCCAAATCATCTCTAGTTTGTCTCTCTCCATAAGTTCTTAGCATAGTTAGCACTGACCATCAGCTAACTAGGCCTTAAAGTACTTTCTTTTGCTTAAAAATAAGCATAAAAATCTCCAAAAGTGGTAACTGGACATGGGAGTTCCTCAATCTCCAACCCCTCCTCACCTTTATCCACAGGCACTCCAACTCAAACTTTATCAGGCCTTCATATTCTCAATCCCCATCCTCTTCTCCATCATTCTCTTTCTCTTGTTTTACTTGTTCTATCTCAAAAGGAGAGCTTCCAATACTCTTTCTTCCCCTCTACCTCCACGTCCAAGAAGATCTCATCAAACTACTACTTATATCTCCTCGGTAAATATATATTTCTCTCTCTATACATACATATATGTATATATCTTGTATTATATAGGCACATATTATATATTCATGCAAAGAAAAAGTGGAAACAAGATAAGAGATTAATCATTTATGGTGCTATAATGAACACCAAACTGTAGAAGTTATAGCACCAACATGTTTGTTTACATTTCATTGCCTTATCAATTTCACATATCAATATCCATCTAGAATATCAAAACATGCATGATTAGCTATTTGTTTCACTTTGTTTATCTAATTTTATTTGTCTTGGTATCATGTCTATACAATAGCCTTGTCATCAATTGGATTTGAAGGTGGAACTAAAAGATGAGCTTCCAATAGTTCTATTTGATGAAGAATTGAGGAAAAGGGATTCTCAGTAAGGTTTTATTTTTTATTTTTAATTTTTTTTCCTATGTAGAATTCGATACCCTAGAAGTCGGTTTCTGCGGTCTTTTTTTCGGAAACATTACTGTGGTCCATAATCAATCATGCCCATGTGCACAACATTTTTACTGTTGCACATATCACATCTTGGAAGTTGAAGAGGCTAGTTCAGTGAGAGATGAGCGATTGAGATTGATCACTTGAGAGAGAGAGAGAGAGAGAGAGAGAGAGAGTTTTCCACCATCAATAAAATTCCTAGACCCTTGTAGACACCTCGCTAGGAATGCATGGCCCAAGATCTTGTAGGGTACTTATTCTTTGCAACCAGTAATGGCCCTGAAAGAATTAGTAGTAGTTGGCACTACTTATCATGTTCTTTTCACATGTCCGAATCTCTCTTAACATCCACTATTTTTTCTCTGAAAAAAGAGATTTAATTGAGGAAGATCAGATCAGATAAGGATAAAGTTAGTTATATGAGAATTGACATCTAGGGAGGTGACAAACATGAAAAAGTTAATTCACGAAAAAGGAAAGAAAATTCAATTGTGGGGATTAGCTTTTCAAGATTCCTCTCAATAGAAGTGCATTTTGGAGTCTATGTAGTACTGATCTAGTGGATAAGGAGAAACGAAATCATGGCCCTTAGGAGAGGCTCCTTTTTCTTTTCTTTTATTCTTTTCAATTTTTTTAGGACTTGGTGAATAAATTTTGTTCTATACTTATTCTCCAATTTAATAGTCACATTAATTACCAAATTCATTAAATAAATTATTCAAACAGATGTTGTGTTTGCTTGGGAGACTTTGTAATGAAAGAGGAGTTACTCCAAGTTCCATCATGCAAACACGTTTTTCACGTGGACTGCATACATCTCTGGCTGCATACAAACACCACTTGCCCACTATGTAGATGCTCGGTCCTTCCGGCCACCACTGCAGCCGCCAAACTCGGCAATCCTAATCCGGCAGGCCCCCCTAGCCTGTCCTCGGATGCGCCACTCCCACCGCAGGGTGGCATAGTTTCCAATCAGAGTCCACAACTTCATGTGTCATTGGAACAACATGATCAACAACAAGAGGAAGATAGTAGCACTACTACTACTACCTCAATTAATATAGTCACTAATTCTTCTAGAGAAGAGCTAATAATTACAAGTACACCTATTGATCATCAAGAATCATCATCAAGTGGGATCAGTACTAGTACAAATTCAAGGGAGAATGAGAATAACACGGGATGTTATACGGATCAGGCAGGATCAGTTGTTATCTATATCCAAACACATGGTACATCCGTACACGAGGCACAAATGATTAGTTAACCATTTGGCCATTGTTTTTCTCTTCGAGTAATATTTGAAATAATGAAGAAGGCATATTCCTTGCTACAGCTTGTGCGAATGCCTGTCAAGAGTCTACTAGACACCTTTTTAGCGTTTTCGATTCCGGTGGACACGCAGTTTTGTCGATCACAGAACGTTGATTTTGTGTCTACAAAATCAGATGGAGAGATCATCTGAAACCGAGAGAGCCTTCTCTAATTGTCTATAAAATCTGAGAATTGTAATAGGCAATTTTCCCTTGTTTTTTTTGGTGTAATTAAGTACTTTAACAGCATAATAATTTTCTTCTCTTGTACTCAAAAATTATGGAATTGCTAAACCACAACATTATTTTTGGGTTAATGGAACATTTGATCCGTTGACTGCATAAATTGTTACTATTTTAGTCTCTATATTTTAATTTTAGCAATTAACTCCCTAAACATATAGTAAAACCAGTGGCATTAATTGAGGCCAATTTGAAAATGGGTCTTATATAAATACGTAACCGGAAATGCACTTGCATGTGAGGGTTAATAAAAAAACAAAAAAGAAAAAGAAAACATGCATATAAAACGAGGGATAATATCACTTTTATATTTTGTGTTTTGGCACTTTGTTTAATTTGTACCTTTTGTTTTAGTTATTATCAATGTTGACCATTAAATTTAATATTTGTGATAAATTTATATCCTAATACTAATTTAGACCAGTTAATTTATCAAGATAATTTAATAAACTTATTCTTGGATCAGTTTTTATATACTTTATTTTTAATTTTTTAAACAGCATCTTGGTAAATTAACTATTCTAAATTTAGTGTCTGGGTATAAATTTGTAACACATTTTAAATCTAAAGGTTAATGTTGATAATAACCAAAACACAAGTACAATTTAAACAAAGTGTCAAAATACAAAGTATAAAAGTGATATTGTCATTAAAAACTATATTTAAGAAAAAAAGAAATTTAGGTAGATGTCCAATATTTTAAATTTGATTAAGTAGATGTCTATTTTTTAAATTTTTACACTTGCTAAATACATATATCAACTAATTTCGGTTAATGTACTGAAATGTATTGAGTATATAAATTTTTATACTTGGTATATAATATTTTATATTTGGTATATAAACATATATACTAGACATTTTGCTATAACATTTGAAAAATGAATATTTACTTAAATTAAGCTCAAAATTCGGCCATTTTGCTGTAAGATCCGAGAGAGAGAGAGAAAAACAACCGACCATTAAAAGAAAAAAGAAAAAAGAAAAAAAAAAAGACCGGAGTCGGGCATAGTTGTCAGTTGAGCATTTTTGGGCTCAGGAGACATGAAGTTGGACCATAAAAAAAGTTTTTTTTTTTTAACCCTCATGTGCTATGCACGTGCATTTGCCGTTAGCCCGCCGTTACCTATTTAACACCAATCGCCCTGCCAAACTGACAACGAGAGGAACCAAATTGTTGCAAGAGACTAACATTTCTCTCTTTTTTTATTCATCAAAAATTGGTAGCTGAAGGTACTTCGAGTCCTATAAATGAGTACACATCTCTAGTTCTCTAGTACTTACTACTAATTCCTTGGATAGTGGCTAAAAAAAGTGAAGCAGATAAATAAGAAGCCAAAGTTAGGGAAAGCAGAAACGACACTCGTTTTGGTAGGAATACTCCCATTATTACTCCTAATTAAATTCCATTTGCTTCATGAATGGACCGAGACAATTGCCCGTGTGAAAAGCCTGATAGAAACGTCTTGGCATGAATAAGGTCCTCCAACTTGCCACTGCCTCACAACTTGTACGACCTCCACAAGAATACGACATCACATAAACAAGTGCGGCTGTCGTTAGAGACACAAACATGGGCTGCCAACACTCCAAACTCAAAGATTCCTCAATTGTATCTCTTGCTTTGGTTCATCTTCAATGGACGGAGGGACTCAAGGCCCACCCTCAGATATTTTTTAGTTAATTATATGTATAGGGTATTTCTATCTTTAAGATTAAATATATAAAAATTCCCTCCTCAAAAATACACAAAATAAAGAATAGACACCCCTACAAATTATAAATTGGACATCTAACAAACGAAGATACAAACTAAGCATTTTGAATAAATCTCTTAATATGAAAGCATTTTGGAATAAAAAATTATAGCTTTAAACAAATAAATTATAAAAATCCCTCTTCTACTTTTTTTATTAATAAATAAAAAGTCATACTTTTTAATTCCCTTCATCCCGTTTTAGCCCTAGAACAAACACAAAAGGGTATGACTTTTCAGTTTTTAGACTTCAGTGACATCTATAAGTAGAAGAAAAGAACCACGAAGATGCATGAGATGCAAACTAATTGATATTGTTGTTAGCTATTAAAGATTGGAATTTGGAAAATTGAAAACTAAATAAAAAGGTAATATTATCTACTTTTTATTGTTGTTCTTCTTAATTATTATTTAGGTTCTTATTATTTTCAAATTGTAATTAAACTTTACTAACAAAAAAAGGGCATTGTTGTGGTCCTCTAATATATTTTCTTTGTGTAATCAAATGATAAATTAGTAGATAAAGACATTTTAAATATTTATATTGAGAAAGACATTTTTAATAAACTTGATAATAAGGTAATTATGAAACGCTAGACATTAAAACTCACCTTAAATTCTCATCGTATAAAATTGTGATATTTGAGGAGTATTTATTAATTGTGAATTGTAGTACTTGTTATTTAATAGTTTGTCTATGCCTAAAATGGTTAATTTGCATAAAGTGAATAATAATTAGAGAATTATATTTGCACCCCACCTTGACAAAAAAGAATTCCATCTACAAATGTAATGACTAAAAAGGACAACTCAAAAACCAAAAGAAATACCCCTCCCTAGCTCCCCCTTCCCTTGCCTAAAAGAAATACCCCATTACCCAGTTTTTCTTCTCTCTGCATCTCTTTCTAGTCTCATCCTCTCCCTCTATTATTTCTTCCATTTGCATGTGCACTCCGAGAGTCAAGTCTCAACGTTCTCCTTCAATTTTTACATCATTAACATTCTCAAATGTCAACCTTTCCATCAAGTATTCATCACATTAATTCCTTTTTCCCATGTTCTCTTGTAGCCCACTCTTTCCCTCTTGGACACTATCTTCTCGATTTTTTTTTTCTTGAAGGATGAAATTTATTAAAGGAAAGAGCCAAAGAAAGTACAAAGAAAAGGCAAGTGAGGGACAACTCTCTGAAAAAAGACAAACCTGGAAGGGAACGGTCATTTATTAAGTAGGTTTAAAAAAACGATCATTTTTTTAAATTGATATGAAAAAAGGCCATTTCTTATAAATATTCTCTATTTTTGTTTAGAACAAAGATATTTTAAACAAATTGGAACTGGGCCTTTAGGAGAATCACCTTTTCCTTTTTTTTAATCTTCATCTTTTAGTTTATGTCTAGTATATCTTGTGAGTATATAAACATATCTATCAAAATATCCAGCATATCAAATAATATACTCAATATGTTAATTAATATACTCGGATGTCAACTAAAAGATTAAAAATAAAAAAAGGAAGTGACATTAAGTATCTAACAGAACACCATATCAGAGTATCATACGATAGTTGGCTGCCTCCTAATAGCTTAAATTTTGCGATAAATTGGCTATTCAATATGGTATCATAGCAAGAGGTCTTGAATTCAAATACATGAATTTGCGACTCTCTAACTTGTCCATTTTCATGTGTTAGGGCCATTGTTGGATTACATTCTTCCCTAACACTGCTATAAAACTAATATGCCTTATTAGAACTGCTATTAAGCTCGAGCGTAATGTTATTGTTGATCTACCTTTTAATAAGCTTTTGGAAGAATTGATTATAGCATAATAATATCATTTTTACGCCTAGTATCTGTTTTTAAAACTTATTTTCATAAATACTTATTTTTTATTTTTCTTTCAAAAATACCCATTTTTATGGTCCACATTTCAAATGCAAAATATAAGCGGTCCACATTTATAATGTAAATTTTATCCATGAGATACGTATTTCATATATAAATATGAACGGTATATATTTATAATATAAATATTTACCACGGTTTACATTTTTCATTATAAATTTAACCCATGGTATACATTTTAAAATGTATGTTAATTTTTAGTGTAATTTTTATTCATGAAATATAGATCTCGGTATACATTTCATGCATTAAATGTATACCTATGGTACTTATGGAAATATGGTTTTGAAAATGGATATTTATGAACTTTTCCCAAAAAATAAACAAACTGGTATGGAAAAAGTTCATAAATACTTTTTTTTACAACCATATTTCCATAAGTACCCATTTTTTATTTTTATTTCACTAATACTCGTTTTTACACCCGTTTTGGAGAAATGTGGACTACTAATATTTTATACATGAAGTGTATACCACAATGTACATTTCATTACATTAAATGTATACCGTACTATACATTTTATGAATAAAAATTACACTAAAAGTTGGCACATATTTCAAAGGATTTTTGGCATGATTAGTCCCTGAATTTTTCGATGATTTGCAATGTATCTTTTGAACTTTTCTTTTTGGCAATTAGGACCCTGAATTTAGAATTTTTGACAATGTATCCCCTGAACTTTTTTTTTTGGCAATTAGGACCCTGAATTTAGAGTTTTTGGCATGATTAGCCCCTGAATTTTTTGTTGATTTGTAATTTATTTTTTAATTGTTTAAAAATTTGCATATAACTCAGGGGATATATTGCAAATCAGCAAAAAATTCAGGGGCTAATCATGCCAAAAATCCTAAATTCAGGGTCCTAATTGCCAAACAAAAAAGTTCAGGGGATACATTGTAAATCTACGAAAAATTCAAGGGCTAATCATGCCAAAAATTCTAAATTTAGGGTCCTAATTGCCAAAAAAAAAATTCAGGGGATACATTGCAAATCATCGAAAAATTCAGGGACTAATCATGCCAAAAACCCTATTTCAAAATGTATACAATAGTTCAAATTTATAATGAAAAATATAAACCATAATAAATATTTACATTATAAATGTATACCGTTCATGTTTTACACAAGAAATATATAGTTTATAAATAAAAATTTACATTGTAAATGTATACTACTCATATTTTGCACATAAAATATATACTATAAAAAGGATACTTTTGAAAGAAAAATTAAAAATGGGTATTTATAAAAATAAAGTATAAAAATAGGTACTAGGTATAAATTTCTCAACCCAGTATTTACATAAATAGAGCCTAGTAGTTCTTCATAACCCCTGGGATTAATTTGGAACAAATACTTGTGCTTA
>JXTC01000291.1:80773-203968 GCA_002914845.1 Trema orientale
AAAAAAAAAAAGAAAGAAATTTTAAGGATTTGTGGCAGTTAAGTCCCTGAATTCTTTAATTAGTGAACATTTGGTCCTTGAACTAAATATATGTTCAAAAATATCACTGAATTAACTAACTGATGACAACGTCCTTTTTATCAAAAATTGTTAACACCGTTATAAATTAGATGAAAAAAAAGCTTGTAACGTATTATGTGAAAACCTATAATTCATTAAGGGTTAATTTGGTAATTAATCAAAATATGAGTTAATAATCAAATAAAAAGAATTATTAGGAAATTGGGCTTAAGTGTGAAAGTTTTTATACTCTGGAGTCAAATGATAATTAATAGCAAGAGACTTATGTCAACAGAAAGTTTATGAATAGGGGTTAAGTTTCAATTCTAAGAAGTTGGTACCCCAAATAATGGTCTACCACATGGCAAAAAAGCTGGAAAAAAATCCTCAATTCCTAAATTTACCTTTTTTCTCTCGAGTTCTCATTTTCCCTCTTGTAACCGTTACTGTCGCCATCAAACGGACCACCTCTAGACACTTCCAGGTGTCGCTGCCACCACTAAACAATGCCCAGTGCTCGAGACATCGACACCAACCCTAGCTCCATCAGAGAAGCGGCTTAACATTGCTGCGAAGAGGAGGTAGGTGAGAAATGACCAATGGCATTTCCAGTGCCTTGGCACCACCGTCCGGCCACCTGGGATGTTGTTGTTAGTATCATTGGATTAGTCTCATCGCAAGCTTCAAAACATTACCCATCTTGCATCCTAACTTAGCCCAATTAGAAAGTTGTCATTGTTGGCCATTTTACAACTTTAATGTTGTTCAGTTGTTTTTCAAACCAGTTATTAGTATGAGATTTCGTTGTCAAATTTGGATTTTGCTCATCAAAACATAAAGTTTGATGTATAACATTAACTTTGCTTGTAGCTAAGCACAGAATTCGAGGTGATGAGGCTTAGGAATCTCCCCGTTTCGTGTATCGGGCTTGGATTTTATCCTAGACCTAAATTGGACGAGCTATATAGCTACCCTAACTAACTATGAAAGCCATAGTGAAGTTGGTTTGAAGATTTGGCTAGTGATCGTTCAAAGTGAGTGAACGACATTTCAAGAAGCCGAATGAGTGATCAATCTTACGACCGCAGATCGAGCACTACCCAGACTGTTAAGACCGCAGATCGAGCACTACCCAGACTATTGATAACTACTCTTAGTTGCTCTATACACAGAGATAGGAGTTCGATTACATAGCTTTATAACGATTGTTATAAATTTACTTACTTTGACTAGATATAGAACTTTGTGAATTAAACTGTAAAAATATAATTTAAGCCGATTATATATAGGCATTTGAACTTGAGATATTCAACTCTTTAGGAGATACGTCTCATTAGATGGCGTAGTCATTTTATTATTTATTGTTATGTGCAGGAATAAGTGTTGCCGATTTTGACAATAACAACAGTCATATTGTTGAATTGTTCTCAAAAATTTGTAGACTAGGCTGGTTATACAAATACAAATATCCAATAGAATATGCAGATAATACTAGCATGAATGTTCAAGATGATATGCGAACTATACGAGCACGAATGTCCAGGAGGACATCAGACAATACTAGCACGAATATTCAATTGGACATGCAGACATTAATGTTTGCACAAATGTCTAAATAGGACCTGTAGACATGTCATATTATGGGTATAAATAATTCTTTGGTAACATGTAGCCTGTATCACGTGTGTGTATGTGTGAGAAAGACATGGTTGGGATACACAAATATTTGGGAAGTTATTCAAATTTAGTTTTGAATAAAATTTTTTGGAAATGTTGGTTCATAAAGTGCTTAGAAACATTTTACTAAATTACTAACCACGCAGGTTTTTAAGATATACTGGTTTTGTGATACACAGTTTTTGAATTTCTACTCGGTATTCATATATCCACCCTTTATGTTCCTCCCATTTAAGTTTAGGGGTTGTGTTACGGGTCCAGTTGGCTTGTACAGTGACTCGGTATTCTTTGCGGTCTTGTTTCTCCTCTTTAATTAATACTACCTTATCTTATTGATTCTTTGCATATTTTCTAAATAAATTATTCTGCATTGTTTAACAAGCTTATAAGTAGATGTATGAGTGTATTTTATTATAGGCTTTATGTATACGAGAACATTTTAAGAACTGTGTTGGAATTGAATTCTCTCATTAAATTTTTAAAAACAAGGTTAAAGTTTTATTAACCAAATTGGCGATTAAGTTAAATGTATGCTTTGAAAGAAATGAGTTTAATAGAGCTTTTCGATGAGAATAATTCTTAGATATGTTTTATGAGCTTTTCATGATGATGTCGTTTTTGTATGAATTTTCGAAATTGGACTTGTTCCAATAATTATTCCAATAATATTTGGAAATCTTATTTGTAAAACTCTTAATTTACCACTAACCTGAGGTTTGGATTGTGACATACTGTCTAAAAAAAGTTCTTTTATTTCTGATATATAGACAAATTTCCACTTTCCAAGGTTTGAAACCCTCTTATTTTTTTCCAAAAATCCTCAAATTTTTTTTTATCAAAAAGGACATTATAATGGTTGGTTAATTCAATGATATTTTTAAGCATTTTTGTAGTTCAAGATCCAAATGGTCATTGTATAAAGAATTGAGGGACCTTTAGTGCCATAAACCCAAATTTTATACTGCGAATTCGAAGGATAGGCTAGTAATTATGGTTTTGTTATATTCCAGTAATTATGGTTTTGTTATATTCCTTAAAATAAAAAAAGGAACACATTTGCTTTAAAAGGATAAGTATATATTGATTAATTTTTTTGAAGTCAGTTGCTAATTTCTTCCACATTAATAAAATGCATGTCATATAGTTCAAAAGTCTATGCTAAAAGTAGTCGATCTCATGTATAAAAGGATTTATTGAAAATGAAAAATTGGTGTAGATCCATTATCATCTGTGACCAATAATAATTGCACGAATTATTCAAAATAATAATAATCGTCACGAAGCATGCGAAATATTAGAGTTAGTAGTCTTCGAACCAGTCAAAACAAGCATTGCTAATGAATTTCCATAATTTGACATAGTATTGGTACTCTTTGCAGCTCACGAGAAAATCCCAAACCAATTATGATTAGGTTTTTGTTATGGTAAGACGCATCAAATTTTGGTTATATATTGAGGTGAATCCGAAAGAAGGAGCCGTATGAGCTCATCACCTCAATGAATGATCATAATTGCAATGTTATATCATAACAACTCTTATATATAATTAATAGTTCAATATTATGTACGTAAGTACATATTTTTCAATTATACAACTAAGTTATATGCTTTTCTCAAATGTAAAAGTACTCGTCTTTTTCACTGTAAATGTATTGTGTTGGAAATTGTTGTTCAGATATTAAGTTAAAGAGACTTGGTTACATATGCCACCTGCAGTTCCAGATTGGAAAGGAAACAAATATTACGACATTTTATAAGAGTTGGAATAGAAGGTTATGACCCTACAAAAAAAGGCTCTCTTGTGGCTTGCACATGGGTTATGTTCCCATATTGTTCCTTTTTTACTGAAATCATGTTGTTCTTCCTCAACTTTCCTTTTTTATTTCTATTTTTTGTCATTTATGAACTTTGATCTCAATTGTTTCGATTTTATTCACCATTGTCCATCTTCCTTCTTTCTTATAAGTTTTCATCGAAAATGTTGATGCTCATTTTGTCAATAGGTCTAGAAGTATAAGTCCAAATGAGTAAAAATAATATATAGGAATACAAAGTGTTTTATAGTGGTTCAATCAAAGCTTACATTCACTAAGTAAATTATATGATTACAATTTGACACAGTTTTTGTCACATTCAGCGTGCCCATTCTCAATGTCTCCCTTTATTTATAGGGTGAGAGTAAATCAATCTAAGAAATAATATTGGGCTAATTCTTGTAACTGGCATATTAACTTACAATGATTTGGCTAATTACGGAGTTTCTAAGGGTTTTATTTATTAATACGATTGTAATAACGTGCATAGAGACATTGTAATTAACCCTACACGTAATTCATGAGTTTAATACTTTTAGGATGTTTGGCACGTGGCGTGTTGCATGACCCCATCTACGTAGTTGAAGTCATTGATAGGACATAATGACTTGATCGGTGGTCTTGAGAATGTAGAACTCAATGATAACTCCTCAATCCTCATTCGTTCTGCATATTGGCGAGCTCCCCCCTGTCCAGGTCGTCTTGGATACTAAGGTCAAACTTTAATTACTGATGAGCTCGGTGATGACTCTATCTTTGCTCCCCATCGAGAATGTATCTTATTATGCCACATGTCATCTGATTTTTATTTTTTCATAATTTTTATTTTTAAATTTCTAATATTTTTAACTAATTAGACATAAAATAATATTATTTTTTTTATTTTTTTTTAAGTGGGCCAAGAAGGGGCCGACCCGATCCATCCTTCTTCCTAATCTCCCTTTAGGCAGGCCAGGCCGGCTGACCCAACCCATTTTGTCACCCAACTAATTACATCATTACAAAGCTATCAAACAGACGGATGGGAGAGAGCCATGTGCCCAACTAATTACGGTCACAATAATAACTGTAGGCGGTTAACCCAAGTTAGTGGGTTTCACCACCCACAATTATGAGCAAGTGGAATAATTAATTATATCAAAGGAAGTTTTCCTTTGGGTCACCTACACCCATAGGTCTACTAGCCTAGCAAATTAGACGAGCATCATGATAGTGCAAGTTGTAAGAGTCGTCTCTCGGCCTGATATATAAAGACTCAAGACGCAGTTGATGGGGGACATCAGAGACACATTCACATGCACATATCTCAGTCAGTTGATAGACTAGATGGGAAATTGAGGAAAGGAGTGGTACAAAAAGACAGAGCATAAAATCTCAGCTAAAGAGGGGATAATAATACGTTTAAATAAGAAGTATAACTTCACCTGAATTATTATCATCTCTTAAACAGTTTACTCGATGTATTACTTCATTTGTTATAATTTTTAGTCTTATTTGCAATTCCCATTTAAATTATGGTCACTCTCGCCTGGAAAAATCTAGAGGAAACTAAGTTTTCAATATACTTATTTCATATATCATATTATCTTCGCCTGACATCTTAGTCAAATATTATATACCCAGCTGAATTTTACATGCACTTGTCCATCTGAAAGCATACATATTGATATCGCCTCCGGAGGATCCAACCACCAAAATGATCGGTTTTATTTTCATTAATATATAAGTTATTTATTCATCTGAGTTATTCATCTGTACATTCATATTCATATTCTAACCATATAAGCTAAATTCTATTTTATGCTAGCACACCTAGTGCAACTCAACGGAACTTATTTAGCCATAATTTTACTTTATTCAATTATTCCTAGTTTTGCATTCATCATCCACACACACGTCAAATCCCGTCTCTTACTAAGACTCTTAGTGTGATTCAGCGTAGTCTACCCTGCTAAAAGATCTGGTCGCATGCCATCCTTGACGTCACATAACATCCAACCACAGCTAAATACTAATCTTATTTCTTAAGCCTATTTTCGCCATAATTAGTCAAATTCTTGCACATCCCGTGCAAACCTTTGTAGAGGCGTATATTTTATTCTTTACACGTATTCATATCTTAATAACAAATTAATATGCACAGTCCAATCAATATCAATTATACATTAGTTTCTCAAAGTGATAAAAGCTACTAAAAAGAGAGAAAGGGCAAAAAAGGTTGAAAGCAAAGTGGTTTTTGCAGGAAGTCCTCCTTTGTCGTTCCTAAAACACATAGCTCCATAAACAGGCTTGCAATTCACCACGGCAAATGCAGCTATAATCATCTGCACAAAAAGCTCCTCAAAAGCACTTTTGCCACCCAAAAACACAAGTAGGAGCCCCCACAAGAGCGCAACCAAGTTAGTTATTGAAGCCGTTGTTAAGGACACAAACATGGGCGAATGGACGCCAAACTCAAAGACCCCTTGTTTGTATCTTTCGCTTTGTTCGTCTTCGAGGACTTTGTTCGTCACATCAAAATTGATTGTGAAAATTCCTAAGGATTTCAGAAAGTATTCGATCGCACCAAATAGATAACTAGAGAGGCTCCTTATCAACCACATTCTTTGATCATTCCACCACCTTTGGAATGTTCCTCCCCCGATGACGAACTCTAAGAGGTCTTGACCATAAGCTCCAAGGAAAAGGAATAAGTACAAGATAATCCATGGCTCTGAAATCTACACGATAAGGTGACACTCAAAAGGAATTAAGTTCAAACCGATAAAATTACTCAGCACAAACGAAAATAGATAGACATATATATATCTATATCATCGGTGAAAACTGAAGTTGGTTTATAACCAATTACAAATTCTTATTTCAATTATAAGATTGACACAATTTTGCATGACAATTTCTAACTGGTTGAAAAACTAGTAATCAAGATCATTTTTCTTAAGAATCTCAGCAATAAAATTTTATAGGACAGTAACTCTAGAAATTTAGGACTACTTTTGTAACTTCCACTAAATTATTTAATTAATGTTATCTTACCACTAAACTATTTTCTTATATTTTTGGTAGTGATTTATTTATGGATATCTTAGCCAAATGGCCGAATTTGGGGTCTAAGTTTAAGAAATGGCCAGTTTTCAAAAACTATTAAAAATAACTGAGTTTATAAAAAGAATTTTACAAAATGGCGGGTTCATCAAAAAAGACTTAATATATCAGTTTTTGTACATTTATACCAGTTTATTTTTAAAAAAAAAACATATATTGATATTGTTACAAAATATTTGGTAATGAAATTGATACACAAAAATTAATATATTGATAAGAACTTGATATATTGATACATACTAATTTGCTATAATGAAATCGATATAAAAAATTGATATACTAAAGAGCGACCACTTTGTAGAAAATAATAAAAGAAAAAGGGACACTTATTAAATAGGTGAAGAAAACGGCTATTTCTTTTAATAAGGTGGAAAAAAAGAAAAAAAGATCATTTCTTATAAGTACTCTTCATGTTTCTAAGAGATTTGAGATGTTTCATAATGAATAAAGTTTGAACTCCGATGAAGGCTTTGTACATTTTCTTTAGCCTAAAAACAAGTGGGACCTTACCTTTGGGAAGATAGTGACTCCATTGAGGAGAGCTAGCTGAGGTAGAAAGGCATATACGGCAACTGGAATCGACCAAATGGACCAAAATGCATAATGACTATAACCCAAGCCCATGAGAAGGCCCATGGAACGGGAGCCGAAAGTTATTGTACAATATTTGGAGAAAGACACGTCAAGGTTGCCTATGGCCCATCGTTTGTTCTGGTTGAGCACATCAACAAGGCTGATTGGGGCATCTCCGTAAAATGCTGTCTTATCTGGATTACAGAAAATGGACTTCCATCCTTCGCATTGCAGAAGATAACCCGTGAAGAAATCCTCTACTAATGATCCATACCTTACACCTATCTGTACATTTTCATTACAACTCCACGTTTGTCATTTAACTTTGGAAATTTAGCTGAAATTATAAACTTAGTGTCACAAGTAGAATTAATGCACATCATATACTTATGAAAAATGCCACAAATGAGACATGTCAAATGTGTTGTGCCAGTATGGCTCATTTAAGTGAAGCACAAACGTACTTTCATGTCGTGCTAGGCATGACCCACATTTTAGTCGTGTCGTACTTTGCTAGCCCATAATATAAAATTATTGGCCCGGCATGGCCCACTGGCCCATGTTTTAATATGCCGTCCCATGCCAACTCACGTGCTTGAACGTGCTAGTCTTTTTAGGCCGAAATTGGCCCATCTAATTAATAAATTTTATTAATTTTAGTGTCCTTTTATCAATTTTTTTTTTTCAAATAATTCGAATTTATATAAAAAAGAAAAGTAAATTTGATGTAAAATTTCATACACCAAGAAGAAAAAAAAACAAGAGAATATTTGAAATAATAATAATTATTTATAGATTAAGTATCTCCTAACTACGTTCGTGGATATTAAATTTATAAACAATAATTTCAAAACTAGATCAAGTACATCTTAACTAGGTTTGTATTACACCTATTTAATCGTTTATTCATAATTATTTAACAATTCTTCTTTTCTTTTTTGAATAAAAGTCTATCAAGGTGAAGAAGCATCAAGAGAGAGTAAAAGTATCCCAACTAAGTTGGTACCAAACTATCTCAATAATCCTTGCTTAATAACCCTTGAAAGATAATTATTATTAATAAGAAAAATAGAAGAAAAGAGAACAATAGTTTAGAGCTTACAACCCAAAAACAAAAGTAACTAGAAAAGACCTAAAAAAAGAAATCATATGAGCCTCATTAAAACCTAACTAGACTAAACCCAATAGGAAAAAAGTTACAGCCAGGAAAAAGAATACTCATTACTCAAGAAAAAAATCACTAACAAAAATGATAAAAATATGAAGGAGTTAAATCCCTTACAACATAAGAAAGAATAAAATCTTATTAATTTTTCTCGACGTTGTTTGATTCTAAGTTTGCAAAATCTTCTTCCCATATTATGTGGTATATTTTTTGCATTCTTTTTTTTTTCTCTTTTCTCATTGTCCTGAATTCTATTATGATATATGTATATATTATTAAATCAGATTATATCTTATATTAATATAAGATATGTAGTTTTCTTCTTAAAATTCAAAATATCTATTTATAAATGTTGAAGGTATGTAATGTAGGACTAGGAAATTTCACATAATTCTCTTAACCACGTTAATTTAATAAATATCACACTTCAAAACATATAAAATACATCATATTCTAAATATGTTTTGAACTAGATTGAGGTGCTAAAGAAAAAAAATAAATTAAAAAGACATTTATGTAGGAAATATATGTTTAACGTACTAATGTGTCGTACCTAGGGATGTCAATTTCACGAATGAGGTAGTGCACCTGCCCGAATAGGGCGGACTTTCACCGTTATAAATAGTACGGGGTATGGAGCGGGGATTCCCCGTTTAATATTTAGTGGGGCGGGGCGGGCTTGGGATTGAGTGTCCCGCACCGACCCCGCCCCAATCATATATAAGCTTATTTCTATTTTTTTATATAATAGTGATTCAAGTAGATGTTTTTTAAAAAGAAAAAAAATCTAATAATATATAGTCATACATTAATATTTTTTGAGTTATTTGGGATTGTGTTAGCTTTATGAATGAATGATATGCTATATGATTTTAGTATTAAATATTTTATACTTGACAATTCTAACATGTTAAAGTTTTATTTGAATGTGTTTTTTAGTTATTTAGGTCTAAAATTAGAATTTTCAATGAAGTTAACTTAATTTTCATTATTTTTTGATGTAATTAGACTTTTAAAAGATTGGAACTAACATAGAATTATTTAACTTATACAAGATGACGATTCCAAACGGGGACCCCGATATACCAATGGGGAAACTGATCCCCGATGGAGATTCTCCGAAATTGCCCCGCACCAAATAAAATGGTGAATGATGCGAGGATGGTATAGTAAAATAATAATGGAGACGGGGATGGTAAACACAAAACCGTTCCCACACCGCCCCATTAACATCCCTAGTCGTACCTATTATACTAGCCTGTCGTGCTATGTTTATAGACATGTCGTGCTGTACTTAGTCCATTGTGCCTAATTCATTGGCCTGATACGGCTCATGATTTAATGTGACATGCCATGTCGTGTCACTATGCTAATGGGCCAGGCCAACCCTCTTGACAACTCTAGCTACAATATAACCATATATGAAATCTCCTTGTCAGTTTTATAGTGTTCATATTTTAATATCTTATTTCATGTCCAATTAATATTTAGATGACACGGTATATAAAAAATCTAAATGAAAACGGTAAATTAAAATTAGCGACTCCATAATTCTAGGAATTACAAAAATACTAAACATATAGGACCCATCTTAACTATCATTATAATTCGGTTTCGATTTTTTTGTGTAAACTTCGCCCTATTTTTGCATGACTAACATACAATTTAAAAAAGAAAAAGAAGAGGTGGGATTCTAGTACAATTGGTAACTGGTGTATTTAGTTCAAAATTTGTAAATTAAAAGTTAGTGAGGCTTAAAAAAGAAACACAATTATATATGCATCATAAGATGTGCAACAAATCACTAAAAGTCCACATGAAAAAAGGGTGAAGACTAATTAAATCCCTCACAGAATCACAGTTATGTACTAGCCTAATCATATTGCCATATGTGTGATGACTGGATTGCATGTGGTAAATAGTGGAACGCAAGATAATAATAGCAAAATAGGGAAATTAGACAAAATAAGCCTGTTGAAAGTGACTTTTAATAAAAGGCCGATATACCAAAATTATTTTCAAAATATACTTTTTGCAAGGTCGTGTTGAGCGTACTCGAGAGAAAAACTACTTTGTTAAGAATTTTTTTTTTTTTCAAAATATACCTCTCTCTCTCTCTCTCTCTCTGTTAAGAAATTTATAAACATAGAACTTATTAATAAAATTCACTTTTGAAATGCTCTTAGTACTTTGCTAAGGAACCAAAAATAATAATGTACTAACCTTATGGCCCCATTGGGTTCGGTTCTCATAATTGCAACGGGCAACACCGTGCGCCAAATTTAGTACTTCTTGAGAATGGATAGGCTTCTTCACAACGTAATCTGGGCCCAGTTCCTCTATCTCCGGTAACACTAACTTTGATGGGCCTCCAAAGAAAGCCCGTCTTCTGAAAAAGCATCCAGTTCCGAAATAATCTGGGCCTGAAAGCCCATCCAATCCGACAGGATTGATCTTGTATAATCTTTTGTGCTCACAACCGTAGATGTCATTCTCGTTGATGCCATGAAATCGTTGAGGAAACTGAATGTAAGCAACTTGGGATTCAACTTCAGGGTCTGATAAGTAGCAAAGAGCTCGGAGAGGGGTTTGGGGATCATTTGAGTACATGTCACAGTCCAGTGTGAGGATTATGGGGGCGTTTGTCATGGTGGCGGATACCCGAATCTTAAAAATAAAAATAAAAATAAAAATAAAAGGTAGTTAATAATTAAAATGGCTACGGTAGGGACGTCCCTACGTAGGGTCATGCCTTAATTACCGTTGGATGGGAATCTGTGGGGAATAACGAGAATCTGTGGAGAATCTATTTATATACAGATTCCCATCCAACGATGAATAGACAGGGCCCTACGTAGGGGCGCCCCTACTGTAGACGCGCCCTTAAAAAAAATAAGGGGGAAAAAAAACGAACGAAAAAATTTTGTGTCCCCCAATTTCCTGTTGTGATCTAAAATATAAGACCTACATGTCATTTACTTATTGGTACCAGCTGTGAGAATTTAATGATACGTGGGATGCATTATATAATCAACTAATTATCATTTGTGATAATTTGACTTATGGATAGTATTTTCTTTTCTTTTCTTTTTCTTTTTTTCTTTCGGTTAATGGCATAAATGGTCTATGAAGTTATCCAATTGATGACAATTTGGTCCTCAAAGTTCTAATTATGGTAATTAAGCTTCTGAATTTTCCGATTTAAAGCAATTTGATTTCTATACTGTTTAAATTGCGATCTGCGGTTAAAAATCTGACGAGAAACATACATAAGAAATAAACGATAGTATCTGAAAGTGTATTTAAAAGGTAATTTATGAATCTTGAGTATAAAAATTAGGGATGGTTATGGTAGGGGCGTCCCTACGTAGGGTCATGCCTTAATTATCGTTGGATAGGAATCTGTGGGGAATAACGGGAATCTGTGGAGAATCTTTTTATATACAGATTCCCATCCAACGATGAATAGACAGGGCCCTACGTAGGGGCGCCCCTACTGTAGACGCGCCCTAAAAATTAACAATCACAAATTTTTTTTTTAAATTTGTAGCTCAACGAACTATTAAAAATACAAATAATATCTCTTTTCTTTCCTCTAAAATTTTTTATTCTGTTTAATTTTCCTTAAATATCTTTTCATATGCTACTATGTACTCCTTACATATATTTTCTATCAAAAATTTAACAGCATATTGAAATTTAGACATTTTAGAAACTAAATTACCTCAAATTGAAGGAAAGTTCAAGGGCTTAATTACCACAATTAGAATTTTGAGGACCAAATTACCATAAGCTGGATACTTCATGGACCATTTGTGCCATTAACCTTTTTTTTAAAAAAAAAAAAAAAAAACTCAAATATGGAACGGAAAACATTCATGGAGACTAGATCAATAATAAAAGTGCAATTAAATATTTGAGAAGTGATTTCATGGAAGCTTACTAGGACATTAAGGGCACCAGCTTTAAAATTGTGGGCTGAAGTCCTGCTCTTCTCTCTAGAGACGTATATGAGGTTCGGCATTACATGACCTGTGATGTCTCTATCTTTGCTGTTATCCAGTATAACCTGCTAATACATAAAATTTTTTTAGTTTTTTTGGTTTTTTTTTGGGGTCAGAAGAATACATACATTATATTCATGTAAAGATAAATATGCTTTATTGATTGAATTGATTTTTTTGACTTGGTTTTTAAGTTACTTTGCTTGAGTTTTTGGAAAGAGTTCCTTTAAAAAAAAAAAAAAAGGGGAATAGTCGAGTTTTAGTAAATTCGAATAAAAACAAATGAAGCTGCGTATATGTTAGAATTAGTGAGAGAAGCTCATAAAAGCAGTTGCTTATACGTAAATATTTTCATATTAATAAAAGAAAGTATTGTTCAGTTAATTATTTGTGCTAATGTTATTTGAGTAAATATCCATTTAATTGTATAATTATGTATTTTTCTAATTATGATGTAGATTCACAGAAGACATAGATATAAATTATTTATAATTAATTAATTATGGTTCATAACAATATAAAAAGATTGGGTACTTTATTTATACTGTAGTAGACTTTAAAATTTGACTTGTCTTAGTCAGCTTAAGTCAGCTGGTGTAATGAGATTTATACCAAACTAGATTTACAATATTAATGGAAAATAATTTCATAGACAGAGATTAGCTTTACTTTTAATCTTGTGATTATATATTATCAAGTATGACTGTTAATTGAAAATATTTTTAGAATTAACTAACAAGGGGCGCGTCTACAGTATGGGCGCCCCTACGTAGGGCCCTGTCTATTCACCGTTGGATGGGAATCTGTATATAAATAGATTCTCCACAGATTCCCGTTATTCCCCACAGATTCTCATCCAACGATAATTAAGGCATGACCCTACGTAGGGGCGCCCCTATCGTAGCCATCCCCACTAACAAGAAGTAGAATTAAAATTAACCTACTCAATGTGCTCATTTTAAGAGAAAAACTAGCATTGAATGGGTACACTTAAATGGGAACAATGGAATGAGTTATAATTGGAATGAAGGACATTTAAAGTTGTATCACCATTCTCATTTCAAGAAGAAAAAAATTATTCCAATAGTTTCGTGCCCGTTTATTTTAACCATTCTCTCTATTCTCATTCCAACTTCCATTTAAATGAGTGTTCGTATCAATAATTTCAATTTTTTTCATTCAAATAAGTGTTTGTTTCAACAATTTAACTTTTCCATGTAAATATCACGTCAATCACTTCATATATTGGAATTGTTTTTTTTTTCTTGAAATAAGAATGTACCTCCCTATATTTAAATATTACATTCTAATATTTTCTATTCTAATTATAACTCGTTCTATTTTATTATAGTTTAAATGACTTATATTCCAATTATAACATATTCTATTATAATTTTTTAGTAATGTTTTTATTTTTCCTCCATAGTAGAAGGAATGGTAGTTACCACCAGGTTTGCGAGTTAACAACTATAGGAATGTAAAGGCTTATATGTTATTAGTGAAATAATATATTAATCATATAATATGTAACAATTTTACTTATGTTAGTGAAATAATATATTAATCATAATATGACCTGGATGACAGTGGGGTGATCTTGGCGTGTAAACCCGTCCGTCCATTTGCTGAAAGCTTCGCGTTCTTTTTCTCCGGTGATATACTCGTCACCAACTTTCCATCTCTCAACCACATTTTCTACCCTCGCCTTCGTGCTTTCGTACAAAGTCTGTACCATACGGTTCAGATTTTATTAGAATAATAATCTTATACATACTCATTAGCTAAGTAATTACTTTTTGGCACGTTAGTTACTTAACATCCCAAAACATGCAAACAGCAAACACCTGTGAACTTGTGCAAAATAAACGTAGAAAGAAAGATTAACACTGAAAGGAGTATGTTTCCCTGATGAAAAGATATTAATATATAAACAGGAGAACGCAAAATATCATAGACATTTTTTTTCCTACGTTCATGAATAATGTGACATTACATGAAAGTAAATAAATGGGAAAAAATGATACATTATTGTGATCCTAAAGTTTCTTTCTTTATTCCTTCAAAAAAAAAGTTTCTTTCTTTATTATTTATTAACTATGTGATGTGCAACATTAATTAAGTTATGAATTTTTTCTATAAAAATAATCGAAAAATAAGTAGAATTGCTCACTCCTTATATAAAAAATAATGATGCTAGATAATCCAATATTTGTACTAAATCTTTGATACTAATGTATGAAATATATGAGTTATCACTATTTAATTAGTATATTAGAATTTACCACAAATAAATTAATCAGATTTATTAATTAAATTGTGATAACTCATATACCACGTACGTTGGTATTAAAACTTTGGGTGATCACAGACATAGCCTGATTGGTAACTATACCTACTTCTAATGTTGAGGTATTGAGTTTAAATTCTCTCATCCCTGATTGTCCAAAAAACAAATGTGTACAAATTTTAGGAAAATTAACAGTATTCTTTAAAAAATGTGTTTTAATATTCATAACATAGTCTCCAAAAAATTATTCATAATAAATAGATACATGTAATATCAAATTTTAAATTTCCTCATAAACTTGAATATCATTAAATAATTATAAGGACGTTGTCGAAGATACGCACATCTTACCAACAAAAAAGCAGGAAAACTATAGCAATACTATGTGGCAATTGCTGCCATTCATAACTTGCATTCTAGCACAAAAAAGCAGGAAAACTATAGCAATACTATGTGGCAATTGCTGCCATTCATAACTTGCATTCTAGCACAGTGTACGTCTTGTAACATTATTTCTGGAAGAAAAAAATATAATTCCAGAAATAATATTATTTCCTGCTACCTAAAGAGTGTCAGTCTCATTTATATATATAATTTTTCCATATTATTAATGTGTGAAACCAGTAGAGGTGGCAAAATGGCTGGGCCGGCCCGCCCCGCCCAAAGCGGGCTTAGGAAGGAAAACGGGCCGGCCGGTCAAAGAAAGTGGGCCGGGCTGGGCCGGCCCGTAGGCCCGGACGGGCTCATAGGCGGGCCGGGCCCGAAATGGGCCAAAACGGGCCGGCCTGTTCTAAGCCTAAATTTGTAAAAAAATTTAAAAATAAGTTTATTATTTGTATAATTAGTTAAAATTATTAGAAATTTATAAATAAAATGTATAAAAATATATAAATAATACGTTATATTTTTTTCGTATTTGAAAAAAATTTATAAATAATTAAATAAGTTAAAAGTATATAAGTTGATAAAGAAGTTTAAAATAAAAATCTTAAGAAAATTATTTAGAATTAGATTGAAATTTGAAAGTGTGAAAAACAAAGTGAGAGAATGTGTATTTATAAGTATTAGAAAAAATTTTATATTTAAATATTTTTTAAAATACTTTTTAAAAAAATATTTAAAAAAATTATTTTGACGGGCCGGGCCGCGGGCCGATCCGTTTGGCCCGGCCCGTTTTGCCACCTCTAGAAACCAGTATGGATTGCTTCATGATATTCTTATAAAAAAAAGGAATTAGTATGTGGAAGGTGTATAATATATTTGTTGCTAAAAAGAAAATTTTGAAATTTTCTATTATCTAGGGGAGACCTTTTGATTCAACTAGGCATGATTGTTAGGAGTCTAGGAAAGAGACATTACTAGAAATAATATTAAATTCATCAATCATTATAAAAGTCCAAAACAAGCTAAACACTCGAAGGTGCCAAGAAAGTCATATATAAGAAATTATCTATAGCGATGGGAAACGCCAGTTTTCTTGTCGTTATATGTAAGTGGTCCCTTTTTTTTTCTTTTTTTCTTTTTTAGGGGAAGTAAAGTGGTCGCTTTTGATTTCTATTTGCGCGAGCAGTGACTGCCACGATTAGCCACTCATGACTATACTTTGCATATTTTTTTATGAAACATGTCATCCTCACTTTTGCAATCAGCTAGCTAGGCAACACGTACTCCCACTCAATAGGCCATAGAAATAAGTGCGACGCGACTTTTGTTAGCTGCCCTATTTACGTTCAAATAATTTTATTTTTTTATATCATATGAGATAATATAGATAATATTTACCACCTAATAAGTGATCGCATTGTTATCTTAGACGTTTGAGTTCGCCGGTTCGAACACAGGTCTCTTCCGGAAGTCCTAAATGTGAGGTACTTATGTGCCAATTTAGTGTTTCATTTTCAGCTTTCAAGATATCGTTCCCACTAGTTGTTCAGATGAGGTTCAAGTAACGCACCTTATCGTCTGATAGAGGCAATCCATCTGTAAGATCTTGGCGAATATTCTTGAATGGGATAGGAAATCTTATGATCAAGTCCAAGGAGATTTAGCCACGCCGATCTCTCCTCTTCTTCTTTTTTTATCAAAAAAAAAATATACATATATATAAATAATATTTTGTGGGCTTAATTAATGACTACAAAATGAAGTATTGGTCTAAATTAATAGTAAATATTTTTTAAAAAAACGTTATAAAATGATTTTGTATTATTATTTTTTTTAATTATGAAATTTCGTTGTGTTTTAAGATATATGGAAAAACTCCATGAATTTGAGTTTTTTTATTACAAAAGCATTATAATTTTGACTATTTTTGAAATATAAGATTCTTATATAAACTAAATTAGAAAAATTGCTAAGAAATAACAAAATTATCCTTAATAAATAGTAGATTTAGTGTTTATATTATGTTTTTAATTTGTGTTTGGAAATACAATAATTGTTTGAAACTATTTTATCATTTATGAGGTCACTCGAAAAATCTAAATATAGTTTAGAAACTAGCATAGATAATTTTCAAATTTATTTTAATTTATATCATTTAATAAGAATAATTTTATCATTTCGATCCAGTACCCTAATTTTGATTTTGATAATATGAGGTGGACGAATTTTAGAAAGAGTCAAATTACAGGACTTTTTGTAGTGAAAAATCAAATTCAGAAGACTTTACCATATTTCTCAAAAAGGGGTTTCGTAAAAAAAAAAAAAAAAAAAAAGAGAAGAAATTATAAAATATAAGGTGATTTTAGTTTTACTACGTTTGCTCATATTTTTTTCTTAACGACAATATCTCTAAGTTTAGCTTAAAAAAAATAGAAAATTAAAAAAGCTTTTGCATATAGCACAACTATTAATGATTTCCGTGTGTAGAACGTTGAAACTAATCTACATACTTCTTTTTTTTTTTAACCCCCGTGAAAACCAACCAAAAAACGCCTAAGAAGGGAAAAAAAAAGAAAAAAAAAAATGAAAATATTCAAACGTTGATGAATAAATATATACTAATTAACTATGATGTACAAATGATAGTGACTCCAATTCATGAATCCACAAAGAAAGTTCATTAATTATTTTGTTATCATTATCTTGACGTGGAAAATTCAAAATTTTAAACGACAATACTAATTACACTATGTTTGGGACCACTACGTTATTAATTAACTAGTCGATACCTTGTATTTAGATATTTACCATAAACATCGTAAATAAATTTACTTATTTTAAAAATTAAAAAACTAGGAAAGACGAATATTCTAGTTGTATGTCATATATGTTATCTAGCACTAATATATTACCTTAATCCTCTGAGTCTCGGGAGAGAGAGAATGATAATTGGCAGAAAAATAGGCCTCTGGAGTCCTCTCAACGACGTCGTTTTTCCTACAAAACGGCAGCCAGTGGACAGCAAACTTAGCAGCCTCCATGAAAGCGAAGAGAGTCAAAGCCGAGCCGCCATCGTCCGAAACATAAACCGAAACCTTCTCCTCCGGATAGTCGAAAGCCATGACCGACAGCGCCGTGTTCACAACGTTCATCGGCGGCTCCTTGTACGGATCGGCCGTACATATGAACACGTCAATCGCTGGAAAATCCTCAGATTTCATCTCCTCATTATTGAGGTACTCCGGGAACTCCCTGCGGTAGAGCGGGAGCATTCGAAACGACTGCGATGTGGCCCACATGAAGGCCAAAACGACGTCAGATATGAGCAAGGCTGTGGAAATTAATAAGGAGGAGATCTTGGTGGTGGAGGAGATGTATTGGAAGAGGAGCGATCTTAGGGTTGCAACGTGGTGATAGAGGAGTGTCAACACCGCGGAGGCGTAAACCGCCGCGAAGATTCGGTTAGAGATAGCGAGACGGGAAAGCTCCACCGTGTGGAGTGGAGGAGCTCCGGTGGTGCTCAAACGACTTCGTAGAGCATCCATTTTAGGCTTGGCGTAGAGGGTATTTGGACAGTAGTACTATTATATAAGAAGCCTTATGAAGTGGGGTTTGACCTTTGTAGGCGTGCGAGAAGAGTGTTCACATGTGGAGATTATGGTTTTGCTGAGAGTGTGGAGATTATGGTGAGGTTCAATATTTTCACCATCTAGATCCAATAATATAGAATAATGCTATAAGGCACCAGTGATGCCCAACACCACAATGATGTGTCACTAATCAAAGTTATAATTCAGGTGGGGTCTAGGTGAGACCCAGTTTATTAATTAAATTATTTAGTGACAAACAGACATGTCATTGTGTTGCTGGACACTACTGGTGCCTTATAGTAGCACACTACTGGTGCCTTATAGCATTGCTCAATTATATATTATGATTCAGTATAAAATATTGTCACAAATAATAACATATTATAGCTATATATGCTCTTTCATATTCTCCTTCAAACCGTGTGTTTCAAATACAATACTTGAAGCCTATTTATCGGCAATGAAAGGAGATTCCATTACTAAGAAAATGAATAACATGGCTTCTTTCTTTCCTTTTTCTTATACAAAGTATATATCTTAACTATTTCATTTTGTTTGCAAAGCAGCTTGTGTATATCCAATGGCATCTACACTTTTTACAACACTCCCTTTTAATTAGATGCACATCATACAAGAATATGCCTTGTTAAAACTTTATTAAGAACTTTTTACTACACGCTCTTTTAATTAGACATCCATTATACAAGAATATGCCTCGTTAAAACCTTATTAAGGAAAAGTTTTATGGGAGAAAAAATCCAAGTGAAGGAAAAATAGTATATCGTTCTTGTCAAGTCACGCTTTTGAAAACTGACTCATTAAATACCTTACTAGGAAAACTTTGTGGGACAAAACATTGCCAAGGAAAATAGAGTATAATGCATAATTAAATCTCCCTCATGTGAACATTACTAGTGTGGCTTTGATGTTCATTGAAGATATCTAAGGCGAGGCCTTCAAATTTAATGTAAAAATTTTCAAATATTGTTGTAGGAGCACTTTAGTGAATAAACCTGCTAAGTTGTTACTAGAACAGATTTGTTCGACATATTACCCTTATTTTGTAGTTCATGTGAAAAATAATTTTGGTGATATATGTTTTGTTCTATCATTTTTTATATAAATTCGTTTGATTTAAGCAACATATGTAATATTATTCTCGTGTATTCCAATGGGGATTAGAAGGTAATTTCTATGTTGAATCATGGATCTCAATCATACATATTCTTGGCTAGCTTCATGAAGTACAATTATTTCAGCATGATTTGAGGAAGTAGCGATAATAGTTTGTTTCGTAGAATGCTAGGATATCCTTGTAACACCATTAGTGGGATAACATAAATCAAAATAAGAAATTATTTGAAGGTTGTCATAATTGGACTCCTCAAAAGGGTATAAAGTATATATTAATGCATATTTAAACCAATCCAAATATCAAAGGAAAAATATATCTTCTTTTAATATTCTAATCTCCAATTTTAACTATACATGTGGATCTGGTAAAAATTAATAGAAAAATACAAATAAAAGATTTTGTATGATATAATAAAAAGGTATCTGGTTTTTTCTTTTTTTTTTTGTTTAATTCTTGCAAAAATTCTAGCATACTGGTGTCTTTTTATATTAATTATCTAAAAATAAATATATGAGAAGAAAGACATTCATCCAAATAGAAGGATTATTAAAGAGAAGTTCTAAAACCATTATGATATTCTGAAAATTCCCATTCTTTTTCAGACTTTTCCAATTCATATGTATTCTCTATTGTTCTCAAGATAAAGATCACGTTTCCACTAAAAATTAATAAATGAAAATTTAAATTATTATTTAATGAAAAAAACACTAAAACAAGTGAAATATGTGAAAGATGAAGGCACGACAGTACCCTTCAAAGCCTACACAATTCTCTTTGCTCCTTCTCTGGTTTGACTACTTGTGTCTTGTAGTTTGGAGAAAGATAGAATGGTTCTTTTCATTATTTTTTTCTCTATTGTTTAACTTGATCCGGGCATCATCACGACTTCACCTATACTGACAAAAGTGAGACAGAACATAAACTTGCTTTAATTTGGTTTCCATCTAATTTCTACAAGAGATCTATAAGAATAGGATAAATATGTAAACAAATGTTTTATAATTATCAGATTAAAAATTTTAGAAAAACATTATTGTTCAAATCTAGATTGTAAACTTTAGGAACGTAATCATTCGGATTTATGGGAAGCAAGTTTAGAAAGATATATGATGACAATGGTCTTCATAATTTAAAAAAAAAACAATGGTCTTCTGAATTTCATATTTTACTGTGTAATTGTCTTCAATGGTAATTTTATAAATAGACATAATTGTAACCAAAAACATTAAAAATGTGAATGCACAAAGACAATTAAGCGATGCATTTAGAACCTCCCTTATTTAAAGCAAAAAGAAAAGAAACAGAAAACTACCAGCTAGAGAAATCATACCAAAGAGGGAAATTTAAAGGTAGGGTGAAAATTAAGAGCTAGAAGTTGTAAAGATGATTGATAGAGATGAAATTTTCAAATAAAGAGAGGCTAGGGTTCAAACCAGGTTAATTAGGTTAATTAATTTTAACTAAAAAGGTACAATTAAAATTTTCCCAAGGCGATTCAATCCCTAGGATGTAGTAATAATAATAATAATAATAATACTAATAATAATAATACTAATAATAATACTAATAATAATAATGATGATGATGGTGATTATAAAAAGTTGCACGTATAAATTGATTAATGAGAACGATGTGTATCAATATACATATTATATTGTAAAGATATATAAGCATATGTTCAACATCAGTGAGAAAATTATCCAATGTGATTTTGAACAACCCACTAATCCAATCAAATTTAAATTGAATATTCAACTTATAATGAACTAGATTGCCACAGTTAAAAATCTAAGTTGATTAGAGTGATTTTGGTTTTAAATTTTAAAATTCAATGAACGAACCCAATCCAAATTATATATAAATCAATAATGCTAGGGAAACATAGTTTACACACAAAACATACCTATAATATTGATGTGAGATCTTTTTTTTATCCACTTATGCACGTAGAGTGAGGCCCTACTTCAAAAATATGGGAATTTAAAATGCATACTACAACATCGTTGTGTGTATGTTTTGTGTATTTCTAATATTATTCTATATAAATAAATATAAATTTACGTCTTTATTATTTTAGCTAGCTTAAATTACAATAGATAATTTTCAAATAGCTTTATTTGTTGGAAAATTTTTATTGGTTTGTATACAACTCATTGTACGTATTCAACATATAAATATAGTTTATGTTGAAATTAAGGTTTTTTTAGTTTAATATTTATGTTTACATGATTATAACTTAATTTTAAAACTAAATTATGTTTAAAACAAATGACTAATCGAGTCCAATCAAATCCAGGTCCAATTGGATTGAATTGAATTACATTTTAAACATAAGTTAGATTGGATTGGATGCTATTGATGAGTTGAAGACTCTTCTGTAATGAGTCAGCATAGTTTGTTAGAGAGTTAGATTAGTTGCTGAGTCAATGAGAGAGTTTTTGAGTCAGCTGCTTAATACATGGAAGTAGTTTTAGCAAGTTGTCTCTTATAATACTGTTGTTCTTGTAAAGACTATATATATTGAATAAAGTTCCAGAGCTCATTTATGGAGCTTTTGCAAAATTAAATACTCAATTGTTTTTACACAAAACTGTCTATTTCTATTTTCTCAACTAGTTTCAAGAGCCAGAATAAGGTTTATCCATGGCGACTTCATCTTCTACCTCTGTCGATCCAACCAGCTCCTCTGTTTCACCTCGAGCTCCACCAATGGTGATTCCAACGAATCTACCTTCTCTTTCTATTCGGCTCACTCGTACCAATTACTCTTACTAGCATTCTCAGATTCTGCCAGCTGTTCGAGCTCATGAACTCGACAGTTTTCTTTTCGGTACTCGACCTCGACCTGAAGCTTTTCTTCCCGATCCTATTAATTCCAATCTCTCTATAAACAATCCAGAGCACACTGCTTGGATTCGGCTCGATCAATTTCTCATGAGTTGGCTTCTCTGCTCTATTTATAAAATAATGCTTGCTCATGTGGTTCGCTTTGTCTCTGCTACTGATCTCTGGAACAATTGTTCACTATACAATCCAAAGCTCAAATTCTTCAACTTCGGCTCATTCTTCAGTCCACAAAGAAAAGTTCAACTCCTGTGGATGAATATGTTCTAAAGATGCGCACTCTAGCTGATGCTCTCATGGCTACTGGTCAATCACTTTCTGATGATAAACTCATACTGTATATTCTCGATGATCTTAGTGCCGAGTATGAATCTGTGATTGTTAATCTCACCTCTCATGAGAATCTCACTATTCAAGAAGTTCTGTTCATTCTTCAAAATCAAGAAATGAGGCTGGACCAGCTTAATTCTACCTTCAATCTTGAATTACAGCTCTTAAATGCTTTTGCTCACTTTGCTGCTACCAAACGTCCTAATATTGGTTTCAATCAGCCTTACTCTGGCCATCGTGGTGGTCACAACTGTGGCCATGGCAGAGGAGCTGGTCGAGGTAGTTGTGGAAATTTCGATCATCGAAACAAACTAATCTGCCAAGTTTGTGGCAAAGCTGGTCATGTTGCTGTGAAGTGTTATCATCATTTTGATCTCAGCTATATCAAGGTCCAGATTCAAGCTCCAGCTCCGATTTTCCACAGAATACAAGATCTAAGAATCAAGCCTTCATTGTTAGTCTTGCTAGTGTTAATAGTGGTGCTTGGTACTTGGATAGTGGGGCTACTAATCATATGATTACAGATGGTAAAAACTTGACTTCACGTACTGACTACAATGGCAAAGAGAAACTAGTGGTTAGTAATGGTTCTTAATTACCTATTATGCATATTGGCTCCACTTGTTTCAATTCTTTTGCTTCAAATCATCACAAGCCATTTTACTTACAAAATATTCTGCATGTTCGTCAAATTACAAAGAATCTCGTTAGTATATTTTAATTCACTCATGATAATAATGTGACTGTGGAATTTACCTCTAATTCTTGCTTTGTTAAAGACAAAGCTATGAGGAGAACATTTCTGTAGGGAACGCTTAAGCATGGCCTCTATCAGCTGGATTTATCTGGATTCTCAACACATTGTCCCTCTTCTATGTTAGCTAGTTGTAATAAGTGTTAGCTAGTTGTAATAAAACTCTTGGTACATTCTAATATCCTCGGTTATATCTGTGTAATTCTGATTCCGTTTGTCAGTCTTTTAGTTAAGACTCAAATGTCTCAAATAATCATGTACATAAATCAGACTTTGTTTGGCATCATCGCTTTAGTCACCCTAGTTGTACTATCTTGAATAAAGTTCCCAAGTCTATGAATGTGTCTGGTGTAAAATTTGATATTCATTTTTGTGATGCTTGTCAATATAGTAAATTGCATTAGTTTATTTTTTCTTCTTCACTAGTCTATTGGAACTTGTGCACTCTGATATCTAAGGTCCATCCCCATATCTCTCCATTGAAGGATTTCGATATTATATCCTCTTTGTTGATGATTTCAGAAAGTATTCTTAGATTTATCCTATGAAAAATAAATCTGAGGCTAAAGACATTTTTGTTCAATTCCAAATTCAAGTAGAGACAATTTGACACTAAAATTTAATGTTTGCAAACGGGCTAGGGAGGGGAATATAGGACTTTACTACCTATTTTTAAAAAACTAGGAATCATGTTTAAGCACCTGTGTCCTCATGTCCATCAACAACAAGGTAGAGTTGAACGAAAACATAGAATTGTTATTGAAATGAGTCTTACTTTGTCAGCTCAAGCTAAGATGCTCTTTAAATTTTGGTGAGATACAAGTGTTTCTGTTGTCTATCTTATAAATAGACTACCAAGTTTAGTTACTCCTCATCATGTATCTCCTTTTGAATGTCTTTTTCATATCAAACTAGATTACAAGTTTCTAAAAATATTTGGTTGTTCTTGTGTTCCTTTTCTTCGACCCTATAATCATCACAAATTTGATTTTAAAATCTCTAAGTGTTTGTTTATGGGTTACAGTCCTTTACATAAGGGCTATAGGTGTCTTATATCCCTCAGGTAGAGTCTATATTACTCGTAGTGTCACTTTTAATGAAGAAGAGTTTCCTTATTTAACTCTTTTTCAACATACTAACACACCACATCTGTCATTTGCTCACAACTATTCTCAAGTTCCATTCTCTCTGCCTTGTGTTACAGACACATCTTTAAGTCACTCCTCATCTCGTGTTGAGTCTTCATCCTCTAGTCGTAGTTCTGTTAAATCTATATCATCTTTTCCTGTTTCTCCACCAGTTGATATACTACTCTACACTTTGGATACTAGACCTATCACAATGAGTGAAAATATCTCTAATGAGGATATTCCTCAACTAGTTATTGCCCCATCTCATCCAATGATAACCAGATCTAAATTTGGTATCTATAAGCCAAAAGTTTTGGTTGTTCATCAAGCTGGTCCTGATGTTATTCCCGAACTAACTTCAGCAAAAAAAAGCTCTACTTTATTCTCATTGGCAATCAATCATGAATGATGAATATCAGGCACTTAATACTTACTCTTATTCCATTCTTATCTGATATGCATGTGGTTCAATACAAGTGGATTTTTTTGCACCAAGTACAAGGCTGATGGTTCTTTAGACAAGTTTAAAGCTCATCTTTTTTCGAAGGGATTTCAACAAACCCCTAGTTTGGACTTTTCTGAAGCTTTTAGTCTTGTAGTAAAAGCTTCTACTATTCGTATTATGTTTACATTGGCAGTAACTCATGGTTGGGATATTCAACAAATAGATATCAATAATGCTTTCCTTAATGGAGATCTACAAGAAACAGTGTTTATGGTGCAACTTGAAGGTTTTATTAATTCATCAAAACCAACACATGTTTGTTAACTAAAAAAGGTTCTTTATGGTCTTAAATAAGCACCAAGAGCTTGGTTTGATAAGTTGAAGTGTGCCATGCTTCAGTGAGGTTTTAACAATTCAGTCTCAGACAATTCCTTGTTTTTTTGTTACAAACAAAGTCATCCCATCTTACTCTTATTTTATGTTGATGATATTCTAATTACTGGAGCTGACTCTGCTCTAATCAAAAGCTTAATTTCAGATCTTACTGCTCAGTTTGCTTTAATAACTCTGGGTTCAGTCAACTAAAATTTAGGCTTTGAGGCCTTAAGAACTGATTCTGGTCTTCATCTCAGCCAATCAAAGTGTTTGTGGGATTTGTTGAAGAAAACAAATATGACTAAAGTTAAGCCTTGTTCTACGCCTATGTGTCTTGGTCAAAAGTTATATTTACAAGACAGCCATTTGATCAATCCTCCTTATATATAAGTACAATTGGTACTCTACAATATCTTACTTTGACATGACCAGATATAGCATTTTCTTTCAACAAACTTAGTTAGTTTCTCTAATCTCCAACTGTAAATCATTGGACTGTTTGCAAGAGATTACTAAGATATCTTAAAGGTACTGCTGATATGAGTCTTATGTTTAAGCCAGCTACTCGTTTTGCCTTAGAAGGTTTTTCTGATGATGATAAGGGCTAGCAATCTAGATGATCATCGTTCAACTACTGGTTTTTGTGTTTACCTTGGTGAAAATCTGATTACTTGGGCCTCTCGTAAGTAGAAGGTGGTGGCTCATTCTAGTACTGAATCAGAATATAGAGCCTTGGTAGCTTTAGCTATTGAAATAATTTGGTTGTAATCTTTGCTACATGAGTTACATATTCCATTGGAAGCCTCTCCTATTCTTTGGTGTGATAATCAAGGAGCTCAATCTCTTGCCAATAATCCAGTATTTCATTCTAAAACCAAACATATTGAGTTAAACGTGCATTTCATCAGAGAAAAGATCTTGACCAAGTAGCTTGAAGTCTGATATATTCCAACTAATGAATAACCAGCAGATATCTTTACAAAATTTGTCTCTCTGTCTCAGTTTCAGTATCTTGGAAACAAATTTACTTTGAGTGATTCAAAGTACAGCTTGAGAGTGGCTGTTGATGAGTCTATTGAAGACTCTTCTGTAATGAGTTAGCATAGTTTGTTAGAGAATTAGATTAGTTGCTGAGTCAGTGCTGAGTCAGTGAGTAAGCTTTTGAGTCAGCTGATCAATACATGGAGGTAGTTTTAGCAAGTTGTGTTCTGTTACAATACTGTTGTTCTTGTAAAGACTATAAATATTCAATAAAATTCCAAAGCTCATTTATTTTACACAATTAAACACTTAATTGCTTTTACACAAAACTGTCTATTTTCATTTTCTCACCTGATACAATACCCTTAAAAGTTAAATTTAACCTTTCATTGGATTGGACCATGTGCTAAATCCATTGGATCTAAAATGATGCCCACTTATGGTATTGGAATTATAAGTTTTTTAAAGTATATTACACATAAAACTCACACACATTGACATGATATGGGTGGTTAAACAACCTATGTTTTCTCCAAAATAGGACCACACTATATACATGGGTAGTTAAAATATGTGCCATGTCAATGTGTGTGAATTTGGTATGTTATTTATTTGTCCCTATCATTATTCTTACTATATAAGTGTACTAAAAGAGAGAGATATTAAAACCTTGACGTACTAATAATAAAACTCAATTAAAAACTAATTGCTAATTGTGAGGAGATAGTAATGGCAACATTCCCTACTGCTTTAACTTTATAGTTTAGTTTAATCAAATTGAAACATTCCCTACTGCTTTAACTTTATAGTTTAGTTTAATCAATTTGAGACTAATCATTCAACTTCATCGTACGATAAAATTTGAAAAATATTCATCTAGCCTTGGGTAACCTTTTGGATTCATACATATCTCGTTAATGACATCCTGCTATCTTCGCATGTATGTATATATACAATCCAATCAATATCAAGTACCATAACTAGTTGATGTTTTAATATACTTAGGCTTGGTAACATTTCCCTTAAGCGCCAATATTTGAGTTTTTCAAAGTAACAAAAGTTATCACGAAGAGAGAAGAGGCTAAACACATTGAGAGCAAAGTGGTTTTTGTAGGAATTCCTCCTTTATTACTCCTGAAAAACATTGCTCCATAAACGGGCTTGCAGTTCACCACGGCAAAGGCTGCTATAATAATTTGCATTAAAAGCTCCTCAAAGGCACTTTTGCCACCCAACAGCACTAGTGAAAGCCCCCAAATGAGCGCAACCAAATTGGTTATTGCCGCCATTGTTAATGTTACGAACATGGGCGAATGGACTCCAAACTCGAAGACCCCTTGTTCATATCGTTTGCTCTGTTCGTCTTCAAGGACTTTGTTCGTTACATTGAAACCGAGGGTGGAAATGCCTAAAGATTTCAAAAAGTATTCAATTGAACCAAATAGAAAACAGGAGAGGCTCCTTATCAACCACATTCTTTGATCATTCCACCACTTTTGGAGTGTTCCTCCTCCTACGATAAAGTCTAAGAGGTCTTGACCATAGGCTCCGAGGAAAAGAAATAGATATAAGATAAACCATGGTTCTGAAACCTGCAAAATTAGGTGATGTTTAAAAGTAATTAAGTTAAATTTAATAATGTTATAATTTTAAAAAACATCACTCAACATAGATGAAAGATATAGTACGGAAAGGAAGGTCAAATATCAATATCATTAGTGATTACAATTGCTCATTTACAATCAATTACAAATTCATTTGTCAATTACGTGATTGAGACAATTTTACGTGACAATTTTGTAAATGATTGAAAAAACTAATAATGGCGATCTTTTTCTTTAAGCCACTCAAGCAATAAAAGTCATAGGACAATGACTCCAGAAATTTAGAGAATATCATTGTAACATTGGATTAGTAACTCTATGGGTCCACAAACTACATATTAGTTTTATTTTGGTCCTTAAACTTTAAAATTATATCAATTTAGTCTTTAAACTATTTAAAATATTCTATTTTAATCTTTTTTTGTTGTATATTATGTTATATTCTTAACAAAATGAGCATATAAAATACATATGCTATTCTCTCTCTTTCTCTCTCTCTTTTTTTAAATCTCGTATGCACAAGCGTAGGCAAACATTGTAATTAAAGAGATGTAGATATATGATTGTTTGAGTACAAATCAGTTGCGCGTTTGACAAAAATACATTTTAGAATTATCTGAAACGTGATATTTTATTGAAAACAATAAAACAGAAGGGCAAGTGTATCTTACATGTTCCTTTTGTTAATAATCAAACATAATATATGGTAAAAATAATTAAAATGAAATATTTTTAATATTTTAAGAACCAAATGATAAAATTTAAAATTTAGGACCAAAGTGAGATTTTTTTTAATAATTCATTAATATTATTTGTTGTAACTTCTGCTAAAATTACTAGAAGAATGTTATGCTACACTGGCTGCTTGCATATATTTTTGTAACTGTTGCTAAATTACTAGAAGAGTGTGAGCTAAAATGAAGGTATCACACTCGCCCAGAAAAAGTGAGATATGGATTATGATAGAATTTTTGGAAAATGATTCAAGGCACATTACCTTTGGAAAGATGGCAACTCCATTGAGGAGAGCTAGTTGAGGTAGAAAGGCATATATTGCAACCGGAATCGACCAAATGGGCCAAAATGCATAATGACTATAAGCCAAGCCCATGAGAAGACCCATACAACGGCAGCCGAAAGTTAAGGGACAGTATTTGGAGAAAACCACCTCAAGGAGGCCTATTGCCCATCGCTTGTTCTGGTTGAGCACATCAACAAGGCTGATCGGGGCATCTCCATAAAATGCTGCCCTATCTGGATCACAGAAAAGTCCCCTCCATCCCTCACATTGTAGACGATAACCCGTAAAGAAGTCCTCCACTAGTGATCCATATCTTACACCTACCTGTACATTTTCATTACAACTCTCAACATTTGCCATATTATTTAGAATAATGCTATTCATAAATAGCATTGTCCACACCATATGCTGTGAAAATTGCTATATACTATAATAGTAGTCGGCATTAAAAAGGAATTAGACATGTGGGACCCATCTTATGTTTTCCATTTTAATTCGGTTTTTGATTTCTCGTATAAACTCACTTCTACCATCGTATGAAAACAGAACCAAACGCTTGTGATGCTAGCACAACTGGTAACCTTTCAGTATTTTTGAAAAAAATAGTAAGAAAGAGCTATGACAAAGGACATGAAAACTTTTTCGAAATTCCTTGAGTTTGATTAAACAAAAGAGAACAACTATGCATTATCATCACATATGTGACAAAATAAAACAAGACAATCCACATGAAGGGAAAAAGAAAAAGGGAAGTCAAGACCAATTAGGTGGCGGCATAAATTATGTGGTAGCGTTCATATTTTGCCACGTGAGTGATGATTCGCATCAACCCTAGTAATAAGTGGAATTAAAAGATGATAGTAACAATTAATGTACTAACCTCATAGCCCCATTGGGACCGGTTCTCGTAATTGCAACCGGCAACACGGTGTGCCAAATCCAGTACTTCTCGAGACTGGATAGGCTTGTCCACAACATTATCTGGGCCTAGTTCAACCATCTCGGTTGGCACTACCTTTGATGGGCCTCCAAAGAAAGCCCGTCTTCTGAAAAAGCATCCAGTTCCTACATAATTTGGGCCTGAAAGCCCATCCATCCCAATTGCGTTGATCTTGAACAATCGCTTGAGCTCACAACCGTAGATGTCATTCTTGTTGATGCCATGAAATCGTTGAGGAAACTGAATGTAACCAACTTGGGATTCAACTTCAGGGTCTGAAAAGTAGCAAAGAACTCGGAGAGGGGTTTGGGGATCATTTGAGTACGTGTCACAGTCCAGCGTGAGGATTATGGGGGCATTTGTCATGCTGGCCGATACCCGAATCTTAAAAAACAAAAAGAAAAAACAAAAGAAGGCGTTTTAAGTTTTAACGAACAAAAATATTTCGTATCCCAACCAAAAAAAAAAAAAAACTAACGTGTCAATTATTTATTAGTGACAATTGTGAGAATTTGATTATTGGGTTCTATTAAATTAGTTGATAATGAAAGCATTAATTATCGTCGCCAAATGAGAATCAAACATGTGAGTAGTGTTTAATCTCAAACAGTCTTTGACTACAGAAATTGGAAAGTAAATATTTGAGAAGCGTTTTTATGGAAGCTTACTAGGACATTAAGGGCACCAGCTTTGAAATGATGGGCCGAAGTCCTGCTCTTCTCTCTAGAGACGTATATGAGGTTTGGCATTACATGACCCGTGATGTCTTTATCTTTGCTGTTATCCAATATAACCTGCTAATTCATACAGTATGTTCATGTAAATATAATGAAAAGTTAAACTAAAATCACTTTAATCATATAGTAACATAGAAATTGTAACTTTTATTTTTCTTCTAGCTAATGTTTGAAAAAATAAGATTATAATGTGCAATACGTTAGAGAAAAATTATTCTAATACTGTCACATATATCTTAATTATCTATTGAGGTGGGATTATAATGGATCCGTGTGAGTCTCGTCGCAATTGAAGACTAATATATCTAGTAGAAACACTATTCAATATATTAAAGAATTAATTATTTATGTATATTATGACCTGGATGACAGTGGGATGATCTTGGCGCGTAAACCTATCTGTCCATTTGCTGAAAGCTTGGCGTTCTTCTTGTCCGGTGATGTACTCGTCACCAACTTTCCCTCTTTCAACCACGTTTTCTACTTTTACTTTCATGCTTTCGTACAAAGTCTGCACCATATATACGTATATATGTATGTATTTGTTGAGAATAATATTATGGATATTTATTGATTAATTTAATCTACTTTATTGGCACATTGGTTACTTAACTCATCCCAAACATACAAACGGCCGGAACTTGTGCAAAAATTAAAATTGGAGGAGAGAAATTGATATAATTAAAAAGTAGTATGCTAAATATCCTCGCATTTTTTCCCATATTCATAACTTGAATTTCTTGACATTTTTTCACAAAATTAATACTTGATTAATGCTGTGACTTTTTTCCCTAAAATTTACATATGTGAGCCCCATATCTCTATTAGAGAGTTAATATTAAATGATTGAAAATTTGAAACAATCGTTTTTGAGATTTTGTCATTTTAAAAGAAAGAACTTTTTATTAGAAGAGAGCATTTAATTTTAGTTGGCGGGGAGTAGTTGGACTCTTGGAGCAATACAATAATGGAAATATATTTAAGTTGTAAATCATTAGAAACGTCCACAAAAAGTTGAACGTCCCAATAAAAGTGATAAGAAAATATTCCAACGTGATAGCGCAAGTTTTGTTGTCGTTACTTGTAAGTGGTTGCCATAGTTTTCCATTTGCACCGGTCATTGACTGCCAGAATTAGCTATATGAAATCTTCTACACTTTCTCACATGTATTTTTCTTTAACATATAATCCTCACTTTTTGCAGCTAGCTAGGTAGTATTCACTATTCAGTACATTCATATATTTCATTTTTTTTAACAATTTTAAAGAGTGAGAATTTAAACCCAGAATCCCTCTTACTGGGGGGAAAAAAATAGTACTATTACGTTGGAACCACAGACATTTGACTCTTTCTTAAACAAAATGATTATATCATATAAGCTAGTATAGATATTATTTATTATGTACGGCTCACGAGCTCTGCACTAGTCACTACAAAGTGTTGTATTGTTCCAAACTTTGTAATCATGTGCCATGTATACTGGTACTACTGCTTGTTCGGTACTATTTTATTTTATTTTAATCATAAAGACATAGTAATTATATTTTCTTGAAGACAATATCACTAATTTTAGTTCCAATAAATAAATAAATCAGCTTCTAAATTAAAAGCATACAGCACAAATTTTAACTATTTCTATTTCTATGATTAGAAAACCGTTGAAACTAGTCTACATAGATATTTAGAAGGGGGAAGAAAATGAAAACATTGCAACGTTGATGAATAAATATCTTCAATATAAATGATAGTTACGCCAAGCTAATATATGCATCCACAAAAATATTTACTCTTTGAAAGACTGATTATTTATTTTAAAAAATTAGAACTAACTAGGAAAGACGAAGATTATAATTGTATGGTATATTGTTTAACATTTCATATTACCTTAATCCTCTGAGTCTCTGAACAGCAAGAATGATTGGCAGAAAAATACACCTCTGGACTCCTCTCAACGACGTCGTTTTTCCTACAAAACGGCAACCAGTGGACGGCAAACTTAGCAGCTTCCATGAAAGCGAAGAGAGTCAAAGCTGAGCCGCCATCGTCCGAAACATAAACCGAAACCTTCTCCGCTGGATAGTCGAAAGCCATAACCGAGAGCGCCGTGTTCACCACGTTCATCGGCGGCTCCTTGTACGGATCCGCCGTACATATGAACACATCAATCGCCGGAAAATCCTCAGATTTCTTCTCCTTACTCTCGAGATGCTCCGGAAACTCCTTGCGGTAGAGCGGACGCATCCGAAACGACTGCGTTGTGGCCCAAATGAAGGCCAAAACGACGTCGGATATGAGCAAGGCTGTGGAAATGAATAAGGAGGAGATCTTGGTGGTGGTGGAGTCGTACTGGAAGAGGAGTGATGCTAGGGTTACAGCGTGGTGATAGAGTAGTGTCAACAACGCGGAGGCGTAAACCGCCGCGAAGATTCGATTAGAGATGGCCAGACGGGAGATCTCCGCCGTGTGGAGTGGGGGAGCTCCGGAAGCGCTCGAACGACGTCGTTGAGCATCCATTTTTTTTTTTTTTGAACTTTTGCTAGTTTTTTGTGTCTAGGCTTAGCAAAGAAGTTGTTTGGACAGTAGTACTACCATATAATAAGCGGTCTTATTAAGTAGGGATTGATTTTTCTAAGCGTGCCAGAGGATTGCTCACGTGTGGACATCATATGTTGTTCACTTGTTTGTCAGCTGTTGATCGTTAAATATATATAATCTATATCATCTGTTTAATTATGTAGGCTGATTTATTTATTTTTTTTTTTTTGGAAAGGAAAATACTTTCATTAATAATAAAAAGATAGTATAATACCAATAAATGGGTTTCTGATATGAAAAAGATAGTATAATACCAATAAATGGGTTTCTGATTATATATCAGACAACCATAATCAACTGATAAAAGTTCTCGGAGGAAAATTGCACACTGGAATCTTGACGAAATCGACCCATGAAGAGGGGATTAATGCAGATCACTATTGTTATGTGCTTCAATAAAGCTCTACGCTTCAGTGATTAGCTTGTTACAACCCTCCATTCAATATTCATTATTGCTGTCTCTTGCTTCTCATAAAAAAATATAGGAGGACAAATACTACCTTACACATACTCTAAATCTGGGGAGATCTGGGAGGTTTGATCTAGATCTAGGTGAACTAAAATAACAAAAATAAAAACATACACAATAAACCACCACAGATCTAGATCTGGGAGGTACCAAGACCACCCTAGATCTAAAACTAGGAGGAAGACTACATTCTCACGTGAGAGAATTATTTAACAATAATACTGAAAATAAAAAAGAAAATTGTAAAAAACCTATACCGGAGAGAAATGAAACCCCCCCTCCCTTCCAGCATAGGAGGCACCTATGAAGGAAGCTTGAAGGAGCTACGAAGGGGTTACGACGCTGTTGCAGACTGTGGAGGAGAAGAGAGGGAGCAGGTGAGAGCTCCTCTCTCTTCCATCTCTCTCTAGTTGATTTAATATTTTATTTGGCTCATCGTTTTTTTTTTTTGTTTTCCCGTTGAGTGCTATTTGGCTCTTCAGCTTATGTAAATCTATTAAGAGATGCTTCACATCAACATACTCAACAGTTATAGCAGCCAATGATTTATGGCTTAGAGCATCAGCAACCACATTGGCTTTTCCTAGATGTTAGATTCAGCTTAATCGTGTAATGTCAATTTTGTGCATTCTAATAATTAGGCATTGATACTTTGTTTACATTATTAATTGGAGTCTAACTGACCTCTTTTTATATTTAATGATTGGTTATAGAGCTGTAAATATGGGCTGGGCCAAACGGGCCGGCCCGCGGCCCGCAAATTTGGCCCGGGATTGGCCCGGTCACGGGCCGGGCCGAGGTAGTTGGCCCGGCCCGGTTATCAATTTTTTTAAAAAAATATTATTTTTTTGTCGTTTTGTGTAATTTAATATTAAAAAAATAATATTTTAATAAAATAGTATCGGGCCGGCCCGGCCCGGCATATAATCTTAGGGCCATAGAGCCGGGCCGGGCCTTCATTTTAGAAATCCAGGCCGGGCCGGGCAATTTCCCTTTGGCCTGAACGGGCTGGGCCGGGCAATTTCCCTTTGGCCTGAACGGGCCGGGCCGGGCCGGGCTGCCCATATTTTCACTTCTAATTGGTTATAGGGCTAGGTTCTACCAGATTACAATAAGATTGGTCATATGGGATTATAAGTCAAAGTATGACTAGTTTTCACCTTCTAAGTTAGGTTTCACCATTTTGGTCTACACTTAGGTGTATAGGATGGACCAGCAACGTGGTGAGTATGCTAAGGATGTTTTAGAGTCGGACACATGGAAAGTAAGATGTAAAATTCTCATAATACCCCTTAGAACTTAAGTTATGTCATTTCTTAGTCATTAAGTATCACTTTTGGACCAAATCTGGTCATTTTCTTCTCCTTTCTCTCCAGCCACGACCTAAAACTCTCTCACTTCTCTCAGCTCCCCTTAACCATTTCCAAGAGTTTCCAAGTGGTAGAACTCAATTTAGAGCTCAAGAAAGCAAAATAGGTCCAAACTAGTCAAGGTAATTCTACTAGTTCTCCTTCCTAGGTTTTATTTTCTTATTTTAATTATCCACTTGATACCACTTAAATAATGATTCTTCTAGATCTTCTTAAATCCTAAGATAAATTTCAAAGCTTTGGAAATCAATTTTGTGGAAGTAGAAGGCAAGAACTTCAACAAAAGTTCAAACTAGTCAAGATGAGCTTTTTATAGAATTTAGAATTGGTAATTTATTTCTTTTGCTTTAGCTTTTAAATTAAAACTTTTATTTGATGAATAAAGGTCCTAGAAAACCTTATACATTGCTGGAAGAATAGAATTTAAGTGGAAGATTAAAGTTAGACTTAAAGCCCTAAAGTGTGCTAGTTATAGATTTAAGTATTTTCCTGTGTGGTAGATTACGTTTTGCTATTTGTAATATGATTTTCTAAATTTGGAGTGTATATTTTATGGATCATATTATTTATTTCACTCATTTGGTGGCTGGTTATGATGACCCACAAGTGTAAAATTAGTTTTAAACTTTGTCCAAATTGAAAGGAATTCAAGTATGCTTAGGTTGCTCTAAATGATCCTCTTTGAGTGTATATGTAGGAATTGGATTATTTATTGTTATTACAGGTCTTAAACCATGATTTTAATCATGTGGAGATGTCCTAAAAATAGGGGAGGTGCTGTCTAAATATTTTTAAAACCAAATGGTACCATTTAGAAGTAAATGGACTAATTTTTATGAAAGTATGTGACATTTTGGTTTATTTTGTGATTAGGCTTCCTTATTTTGTAAAAGTTGTGATTCGTCAAACTCATTTTTTGGGAGCAAAATTCCGTAATATTAGAGAATTTAGCTTTTGATACTCCTTATTATAACAAAGACCTTCTATAGTTTGAAATCAAAAAGTATAACTCATTTTTCCCACTAATTTGGTACGTGTTTTATATATTGTTGATACCAGATTTTTGGTATAACAAAGGGATTATAAAAATAAGCTAAATAAAAAGAGAGAAGAAGTTTTAAAGTAGTTTAGCCTTTCAAACAAAGAGAATACGTTCATTATAGTCTCTCTTATTGCTGTAGAGTTTCAATCTGCTAGTATTTGGATCTCTTTCTTTGTAAATTAGTCGTATATTTATATGTTTTAGAGACTAGGGTGTCCTTTTACAGATAAGATAACAAAATATATGAATTTAATTCATATTCAATATCCCATAAAATCAAGAAATATCCTAATTTAAATAGATCTTCCCTAATTTTTCGAAACTAAAAATAATATCACGGTTTTGGGGGTATAATCTGAATAAGAGAATCTTGTTATGCCCATTTGCTCATATATCCCCAATGCATGAACTTCTCGATATTGACCAACTCCGAACGAGCTGAGGTTTCTACGAACAGCTCGAACTCTCCGATCATGACGAGCTTCGAATAAGCTCACTATTCTTTAAACAGACGTAAATTTTATACACAACATATATGTTACACACATATATGCTCATTCCTAAAATGTAAAATCCCTTATAATAATCATGAACTTTACATATTTAAAATTAAATTATTAACTAAATAACATATGCATATTATGTATAAAAAAACAATAATTTTTATATAACTAAGTTGAAAATCAAATCTTAATATTAGTCCTAAAGTAGAAACCACTCAAAAAACCATAATATATTTGAAGTTCAAAGATATAGAACTTTAAAAAAATAAATAAATAAACTTCATCATTGTTAAGCATTTAATGAAGGAAAATACTATTTATCCCGAACGTGTAACTCAATCCGAGCTACGTGAGCTTAGTGGCTGTCTTTTCTTTTAGAGTGGGTCCCATTAAAGAATTCAAATTTCACAAAAATGTGGCCATTTTCCAATAAGAAAAAGACAAGTGTCTCATAAAAAATCTCCGCCCGAGGTGCATAGCATTGCTCACTCAATTTGATAGAAATATAGTGCGTTAGCTTGACAAAATTTTATTTAGCAAAAGGTCTAAAGTTCTTCCACTTGGACTAAGTTACAGGAACTAAAATCATCATCATCGTAGTTTTTCTGTCCTTTGATATATTTATCTAATATCAGCCTGGAAAAAATAACTACTAAATAAATAAAAATTAATTAGGTAGACAAGAATATAAGTAGCAGAATAAGAATTTCACTAAAGTTAAAAATTCCTAGTTTATTTGTTAAAATATCCAAAAGGTTACATTCTTATAAACCAGGTTAATCTTAAAAAACTCTTTAGAATACATATGGTTAACCAATCTCACAATTATATAATCACCAGTAAACATAGATTGAATAATAATTATAAAATCTATAATCAAATTCAAGTTCATGTATGATCACTATCCATAGAAAATATATTAGTACTATGTAGTACTAATATAGGATATAGGTTTATAAACATAATCATAAAATAGTATTTTTGGTTTAATGCTAAACAAGTTATACTAGATCTAAAATAAAAACATAAACCAAAGTCTTGATACAAAGTTCCATGTATTTACCAAGAAATCGAACTACCAAATGGAATAATCTCCTAATTCACTTGATGGTTACCAATGTCATACTGAACACCATTTAAGGAGAGAAAGGAGAGATAAGCATAAAATGCTCAGTAGAAAACATAATTACACTATTGGAAAATCATTTATTTGTAAAAATACATGTTTGGCTAGTTACTTTGAATAAACAATTTATAATACATATGAATAATCCAAAGCAATCATGTATAGAAAAAAAATAAGTGAAAATATCATAGTGAAAAGCCATGGAACATATGACAAATCAATTCATTCTATGAGCTCTCAACCTCACATCACGACCAAAAGTAACTAGTACAAACTGTACTACATACTCTTTCTACCGAACACCTACCCAACAAGATACTGGAGGGCATTTAATGCCTACACCTGTTGATTCGGAGTGATCAATAAAACTCCTCGCGTATTTACGGTTTCTCACTGAGGTTGAGAGTAATGCCACCTACTAAATAATGCGATATCTAAGATAAACCTCATATGTAATTCTATAGTATGTGTAATATGTAACAAGGTACAAATAACTATATAGTGAATAAACATCCTAGATGTACTTATTCATTGTCTCATCCTTTGATTCCCAAATAATTGCCATTTGACCCCAAATTTTAACAAGCATTCCCACTTAATCCAAATTCATTTTAAACTCATTTTGCACCATTTTTAATTGAATGTGTGAAATTACCAAAAAAATCCTTAAGTAAAAATATACAGAAAATATTGGACTGAGAATCTGCTTCCAAATTACAATTTATTAATGGGTAGCATTTTTTTTTAAATAAAAAGAAGAAACTTTGTATTTAACAAATACTGATTTTAACATAACTAATGTAGAAATACATCAGGAACTGGCGAATGTGTTGGCTACCTTACTCCTATCTTGGTAACAAAACAACAAGTGCCATAACTATCATTACTAAACAAAGAAACAATATCACAAATAATATTATCATCCGAAAAAGAATTCTTCCCTAACTCAACCTCATGCATTGCATTACCACATTCAATTTCCACTATTTGTAACTTCTAAAAAAAAAAAAATAGGGCTTAATTAATGACCTTCACTTATTACAAATTAAATGAAAATATCTACTACTATCCAATCCCCAAATTATTATCTAGCTTCTTTAATCCAATAGACACATCCACGCTAAGTCATCGTGAATAATCATCCTCACGCTAGTAAAACCAAAGCTGTCAAAAATAACTCTATCAATGTTCAGTTTTACAAACCTTGATCAAGAGGTTTCTATTGTTTCGACTTAGGTTTGTGTTGTAAGAACCTAGAATTTTATAAGGGCAAATTAGTCAATTTATATTTTTGAAATAAAATAATATGGGATTTAATTGAGAAAATTTTTTGAAATTGGGGGTACAAGTGTAATTTTTGGGAGGATTAAATTGAAAGATTTTAAAATCCTTGGGACCAAAGTGTAATTTTAGAAAAAATATACAATGACCATATGGCTAGGGCCACATGGCCCCCTTATTGTTTTCTCTTCTCTACCTCTATCTCCTTCCCTCGAGCTTCCCTCTACTATTTCCCCGCCATGTATAACTGACGAACCCGAATCACCGCATGACCTTCTCTGATGACTGATAGCTGCCGCTACAGGCCCCGGTCAACACGCCGCCTCCCCAGAAGCCACCCTGCTGTCGTTCACAGCCACTCGTCAGAAAAATGCAAAAAATAGAGTTTCAGTCGCCGACGTCGATTCCGGCTATTTCAGGCCACAAGCTTGGACTTCTTGGACTCTTTTCGACATGAGAATCATCATGGTATATATATCTTAACCCTATTTTGCTCGAATTGAAAGTTGCCATTATTGAGTGATTTTAAGTTTTTTAGATTTAAACGTTACACTTTTTAATCAGACTGTTGGATCGTGAAATAATTGTCATATTTGTGATGTACTCGTGAAATGGTGAAGCATGACATATATTTACTATATTTGGTGACTGGCATGGAAAACTAGATCGGACGGTTTAGATTTTGTCTCGTTTTACGTGTCTGGGGTCAGGTTTCGTCCAAACCTGAATTGGTCAAATTATATATCTAACTTAGCTATTTTGGATGCTAGGAATTGAGTGATGAGCTTTGATTTTCGATTTGAGGCTCCATTTGAAAAATGATAGTTCAAAGCAAGCGATCGAGGCTTCGAAAACGACACCTGACTTTTAGAATGAGTGCCAAATGCTACCAAACGCACTCCATAGTGTTGTATCACTGCTCTATCGATGTAGGGGATTCAATTTTCGAACTTTAGTTCCAATTTGCATAAATCTTAATTGTGTTGACATATTATAAATTTTATTACTTTAGACAAATATGTGAACTACCTAGTAAATTGAATTGATTGTGAACTATTTTGGGATGCTTGTAGATGATTTCTCATACAGATTTTAATTTTGGGATTTCTAAAAATGCAGCTATTATGTATTATTTTTCTGAGAGCAGAAATGGTAAGTATGGTATGGTTATTCAAGTGTAGTCATTGTGATGTGTGTGCTTTAGGACCATACTTGAGGTAATTGAGGGTCATAAGAAACATAGTTGGTGGCTGGGGCTAATCGTTGGTGCATGGTCCATAAATCTATGTGAGACTCTTTAGTTGGTAGGGTGTGCACTCTAAACCATCGGTGTAAAGTCCATAGACCCACGTAGATATCCTAGGTATATGGCCATATGTATATTTAAGTTCAGAATTTGAGTTCGGGGTTTGAACTCAGAGTTTTGACTTACACCAGTGTGTGTTTTCTAGGATGTGATAAGGTAATGTAAGCTCAGGGAATTTGTGCTGGTTCGTATTATGAACATATTTCTTTTATAATTATTCTCATCTGGTAGGTGTAGGCATTTGGTACCCCTTCGGTTCAGCGGGTGAGATACAAGGGTGTCCCTCCAGTAATCTAGGATCAGTAGTCAGACAGAGGGCACTGTCTCTTCTTTGATCACTCCCACCCACTAGGTGTAGACATACAGTGCCCCTCCGGTCTGGCAGGCGAGACACTTAGGTATCCCTCTGGTATTTTGGGATTAGTAATTAGGCAGATGGCATTTAGTACATGTGGTACGAGTTGCCTTAATCTCGTGAGGAGGTAATGTGAGCATTTGGTGATCGATTTGGTTCAGGCTGCATACAAGTTTCTATACTTTACTTTCATGCTTCCACTTATAAACTATACAGATTTGGTTTATTTCTATGACTTCATGACTGTTCTTCAGTATAGCTACCATGTAGGGATTTTTATAAAGAAAATAGTTTCGAAATGGTAAATTGAGTTTCCTACTGGGCTTTTGAGCTCACCCCTCTATTTTCCTCCTCTTTCAAATGTTGTTTGGTCGAGATATGATTCCCTTTGGATGAATAAGTTGTTGATTCATAGCCCTCCCTATTTCATGGTTGGTACCTAAACCTTGTTCCTTCTTGTTCCTAAGTCAACTGTTTAGACAGGTTCCATGTATTATGTTAAGTGAGTATATGAGGATGTTTTTACTATCATTTAAGGACGTGGTGTGTAAAGGGACACTATGGTTTCTAAGGAGTACGTTTTCAAAATTATAAGTACTTAGGATTTTGGTCAGTTTCTTATAAAACTAGTTTTAAACATACGAGTTCAGGAAATTTATGGACTTCATATTAATAAAGATAAGAGTTTTATCAATCCAAATTAATTTAACTAAAACAATTAGATTTTTTCCAACACTTTAAGAGATTTCTCTTGATATGAAAACGATAATGTTTTGAGGACTAAAATAAAAAATTTAAGTACTTATTTTATCCCAACATGTATAAATTCATTATATATCTATCTTTTTACTCAAAAGTACTAAAAGTCACGGTTTTGAATTTTCGATCGTGACATGTGTATTAGGGATGGATGCTCTATAAGTCTTTTGGCATGCTAAAACTCAAAGAAGAAGAAGAAGAAGAGCCCTATATTTGTAGTTACAACCTCGGGAGACTTGCAAGAATTTCCAAAATTAGCAATTTTTTCTTTCTCCCCAATAAACTCTGCAAACCATGCAATTATAGCTTCAAACTCTTCCTTTCTAAGATCCTTGTACAGATCTAGAAGAATATATACCATCCATTCTGTGTCTGGACCACTTTTTAATGCTCTCTCACCGTGGACTCCTTTCCCAAACCCTCCTCACCACATAACAGGTAATAAAAGCATGTATAATATCTTCGCAAATGGGCAGCTCTTTATTGCTTATAGTCAATGGATATTAATTAAGCTGATCTAGTGGCCTCAGGTTATGCATGTTTATAACCATGTCCCACTTCTAATATTGAGGTTTCAGTTTCAAATACCCTAAATCAAAACAAAAAAATTAAGCTTATCACCAATTTGTTTAAGCGAAATACCAAAATTTGTACCGTTTTAGCGGAATACTAATTTAACCCATGTGTCTTAAGGAATACAAAATGTATCCATTTAGTTTGCCAAATCATATCAAAATTATCCCCTAGGTGATCTGATTTAATCAAAATTATATTGTAAGAAAACATTAATTCCCTTAATCAAAATTAATCAAAGAATCAAATTACCTCCTAATCTTTAACCAAACACTCAAAAAAAAAAAATTAAGTTTCTGTATAATGTCTCAAAAATAAATTTTAAGTATTTGGCTTTCAAGTTATTTGCTTGTAGATTTAAAGAATAATTTGACTAATGGCATTTTCACCATTTTCATATAAAAGTTGACGAAAGTCATCAATAGAAATTTATCAAAAGAGATAATTTTACCTAATTTGACTATCTAAGAGGATACATTCTGTACTCCTAAAAACATAGAGTCAAAACTGATGTTTCCTTGAAACTCATTGATTGTTTTTATGTTTTCCTTCTATTCTTAAAGTGATTTTGTTTTAAACTTAGCAAAAAAATTTATTTTTAAAGTACCACTGATTTTAGTTTGGTTTATTTTGTTCCTACAGTTGCCTAGGGGTGTTCATAGTGCGGTTTAGCTTATTTTATCTCTTATTTAGTTTGCCAAATTGAACATGTAATTTGTACCTAAATCTCAAACAGCACAATTTGAAATAACTGGAAGAAATCAAACCAAATTGCATCTACAGTTGCAATGTGGTGTGTGCAATGAGGTTTCCGCAGTTAGGACAATATGAATTAGAAATGAGTATGACAAATTTGAGCAAATTAAAATTTTGTCTATTATTGCTTTTAAACTAATTTTTTTATACTGAAAAATATTTAACATCTAATTATAAAAAAAAAAATAGATTCTACAAATATAAATTTATAAATCAAAAGCACAAGAATAAATTCTCCAAACCACATGCAAAACCTCGAGGTGCAGTTTGAGAATTTTGTAATCTATATAAAACCACATAATTCAAAATCGCACGGACCAGTACGGCGCATGTGATGTGTTTTGGCTAACTTATACGGTGTGTCGATTTTCTTTAGACTCTACTACAATTGCCTTTAAAAAATAAATAGATATTTATTGGTTAAGTTTTTAGAGTATAAGCAACAAATTTTCTTCCTTATCAGAAAGAATAAATATCATATAGTGTAAAGTTCTATGCTAGAAGGGTCCATCTCAAGTCAAACGGATTTTAGACATGAAAACACGTTGTATAGATTAGTTATCATACCGACCAAAATCGTTACAAACAAACGTCGCATAATGTGAATGATTCAGGCTTAGGCCGACTAGGCTTCAGGCTTTTACATTTAAGTCGAGTTTGCTCTTCGAAGTCCTAAAATCCGAATAAAAAAAATTAAGATATAATATAAATAGAAAAAAATTCAAAACAACGAAAATTGAGGCAAACTTTTAAGTGATTGTGATAGAAAATAATTAAAAATTTTATGTATCTTATTGTTCCAAGTATTATAAGTCATACTTTCAGTTAAAATATAGATAATATTTACAAAATTTTAATTCGGGCTTTTGTTTATAATTTTTAATAAAATTTGTGGGTTTCGGGGTTTTAAACTATACTTCAAGTTCGGTTTTCGAGCTCAAGCTTTGAGTTCAATGCCAAGTCCCAGCCCGCCCTTAAGAATAATTGGTTCCAATCAAAGCTTTTTTTTCTCTTTTTTTTTTTTTGGGGAGGGATGGCTTATCGGATTTTGAGCTTTTAGGCTCTTTGTACAATTATACGAACACGCATAATATAAGACATAGTGTTGGGATAGGTCAAAACAAGCATTGCTGATTTCGATAATTTGGTGTACCATTGATACTCTTTTTTCGCCTATATAGTTGATGTGAAATATTAGGAATACAGTATATTGGAAAAAGTATACTAATTTATCAAGTAATTCAAATTCAATTGGAAAAAACTAAACGTCTTAGTACTAAATACAAATAAGGGATAATTACAAAAAAAATACCCTAAAATTTGGGTGTTCTGCAATTTAAACTCTGAAGTTTGGACTCTGCAAAATAATACTCTGAGATTAAGAATTTTTGAAAATTTAAACCTTGGTTGACTTTTTAAATAATTTTAATTGATAAAATACAATAATATCCTCGAAATTAGATGAATAATATGGATTAATCTAGTTTTAATAGAGGATACTATTATTTTTTTGTTCCTAAAGTTGGTCCAAGGGTATTAATTGGTCAAAAAATCTGTCAAGGTATTAATTGGTCAAAAAATCTGTCAAGGGTATTAATTTTTAGAAATTCTTAATCTCAGGGTATTATTTTGCAGAGTCCAAACTTCAGGGTTTAAATTACAGAATACCTAAACTTTGGGGTATTTTTTTGCAGTTATCTCTACAAATAAAGATATAATACCAAATATTAATAAAGATAGAATAGTACTAGAAATTTCACATCTTTTATTACTTTTTTAATATCACCATCGCAAATAAATTGACATTCTTCAATTAGTGAATTGAAGCTTACTTCAAATAGGTTGAATGACACTCATATTTATATAGTGACAAATCAGATGTCACATTAAATTAAATGATATTAAAAAGATGAGATATATATGAGATATTTGTCTATCCGTAAAGATATAGTTCCATATACAAATTATTTATTAGATATCATATTTCACTTGTGATACTAACTACTATTGATGCCTTATAGATTAGTTATTCTATTCGATTTCATCAACAAGCGTGCATTAGTTAGAGTTTACTTAATTTGTTAAGTCATCTATACTATATACTATATCTAGGAACCATATTGTAAATAACGTGATATTCCAAGCCAATAATAATTAGTCCAACTACTTCGGTTTCGACAGCACATTGAATAATGTGATACGCAAAGGTGACAGATTTAAAGGGAAATAAATCCTATGTCCAATTTTTTTGTCCTGCTCTCCATGTAAATGTGTTTTGATGTTTAATTAGAGCAGTTCGAAAACATAAATTGATTGAATCTTGTTATTATTACATTTAATAATTCTTAAGTTAATGCGTCAAAATCTAATTTGATAGAGAGAAATAATACAAAAGAGTAGTATAAAAAATATAAATATTATTTTTCTATTCTCTACAGTTGTTGGGATACGTCTTAATTAAAAATAATAGTAAAAAAACAATATTTTCTTGAGTGATTCAATCACAAAGACCCTTTTAGTTTAAGATATTATTTTTATCAATGAAAAAAGTACGTCAGTGCACATGTTCATTATAAGCATATATTTTAGTAGATGTTGGCATTGACCAAAAGCGAGACAAATAAATTTTGAAACCCTTGTTTTAGGTTTAATTGTAAGGCTTCAGTTTGTTGAATGTGTTGTGCTTTAATTATACTGATGTGAGCTGCTAGTTTGTTTTGTTTTCTTTGTGTTTTATGCGATATTGCTTCGTACAGGTTTATAGCGTTTAATCCGTTACATTTTGAAAAATAATTGATTATGAACATTATCCCTAAATTAATAAACATTGTGCAAAGATGAAAGAATCTTACTGTTTAAAATATTCATTAAGTATATATAATATCTTCTCCTATCTTGTTTTCAAAAATATATATATTTATATATCTTCTCCTATCTTCGTTAGAGCTCCGATCTTGAGAATTAAAAAAACATTTAAAAGATTTGGTATAACTCAAGCTAGTTAAATATTGCAATTAGTTCCTTCAAATAAAAAATATTGGTTAGAGTTTATTTGACAATATTTATATTATATTATTTATTTTTTCTTTTCAAAAGTGAAACATATGGTGAAAATTTCTCAAATAATATTTTGAGAGCATCTTGACCATTTATCGCACTTAAAAAATAAAAACCAAAAACAAAAAAAAACATATAAATGTTATCAAGCAACTTGTGCTTTACTTTGTATGATGTACATGATCATATCAATACAAGACAAAATATTCCTATGGCAGTACTGTTTCACTTCTCTAAAGCGCATTATAATGTTACTAGTGTACGACAAAAAGATATCATTAAGTAGCCAAAATACGGGAGATCCTTGAAGAAATTCATGTCACAGCTGGCGTAATTAATATGATTACTTACGACAGAAAGGATCCTTTGATATTTGATGATCACTAGCTAACAACCAATGGCAGATCACTGTCATGTAGAATGCATCTCATGAACAAAATAATTAGTATTAGTTAGTTAGTTAATATCGTGATAGAAGTACATTATTTGTTTGAGGTATATATGAATGGACCTTGGCATATATAATTAAGGGGTTGAACATAGGCAGTTTTAAATTTATTTTTGAGTGGACCTAGGCACGATAAACCACGTTACTTCTCGTTTTCATCAAAACTTTTTAATTTGTTTTTAAAAAAATGAATTAGTTTCAATTATCAATTAAACAATTGAATACAATAATCCATTTGATAGAAGAACGTCACAAATAACGCATAAAATGAATAATCAATGAAGCCATTATATTCTACTAGTGATCAGGGAAAAAACATAAAAATCAATTAGGGACATTACTAGAACTATATCTTAAATGACTTTTCACTCTTCAAATTTACCCCTCTACTACTCATCTTTTGCAAAAATCGATCAAAGATCGCATAAAGTCTTCTAAATCTGGACCACAAAAATCTCATAGCAAGAAGATAACTACGAACAAAAAAAATTCACACAAATCTAAAATTAGAGTAGACAAAACGTTTATAGATCTAAAACTACAGTAACATACGCCTTCACATAATTTATTAAAAATATAAAAGAAAAAGAAAACAAAAAACAAAAAGTCAAACCGGATAGGAGAACCCTACCGAGTGAAAATCTGTAAAAATAGAGGCCTCAAGGAGAAGGAAGAGAATTTCTTCAGAGAGAAATAAATAGCTGGAGTTTTGTATGGGCACATAGGTATTGATATGAACTTTTTGATTTGATATAAGAAAGGATATTCAAAATGTTCCCTAGAAAAATAAAACAAAAATAAGGAGCATTCATTTTTATGTACGTTAATGTGAGGATTGGTTTTTATTATACAAAAATTAATTCCGATCTTGCAATAGCATTTTTTTGGACAGTATCAATTTTGTTCCTATTTTAGAATCTATAGTGAACTTTATGGAATAAATTATCTCATTGACAAAAATAGACCTTTTAAAAAAAAGAAAAAAAAAAAAAAAAACCAAAATTTCCATCGCTTTCCTCGCCTTCTAGTAAAGATTCGACCCAATTCGAAAATAAAATCGACTATGGTCCAAAAAACCAGATCTGATGACAATAACTCACCTCCTCCAACTCCGATTGCGATTAAGATTTATAGAAAAGGTTGCTAAAGAAGTTTGAGGGACCATAATTTAGAAAGAAGAAGATTCGGACATTTTAATCAAGGTATGTAGATCAATTTAGATACGTGACATGACCAGTGGTGAAGTCCGGATCGAAATTGAGGAGAGTATAATGTAAATTTTTTTAAGAGGAAAAAAGAACAAAAAATTCAAAATGAATTATATGTTAATAAAAGCAAGTATATAAACTATAATTTTAAAGGGGTAATTGTATAAAATATAATTTAGGGAAGTAAATATATATATAAATTATGATTTTAGTGGGGGACAATCCTTAATTCTTTTAACTAAATGTCAACAAATTTAAATTTAAATTACATCTTAGTAATCATAAAATGAAAATTCAGGGGAGCATTTTGTGTACCTACGCCACTGGGAAAGACAGAGAGTTTTGATAAAATTTATGACTTATACCATTTTATTACCATGAGACAATTAATATGGATGTCAATTTCACTGAACGGGTTGGTGCACTGTGGTACACCGGTCCGAATAGAACAGATTTTTATTGTTATAAACGATACAGGACATGGGGAGGAGATTTCCCGCTTAATATTTAACAGGGCAGGACAGGCTTGGGATTGAGTGCCCCACATCGATTCCGCCCCAATTATATATAAGTTAATTTCTTTTTTATATATAATAATTCAACTAGATTTTAAAAAAAAAAGTCCAATAATATATAGTCATATACTAATATTATTTGAGTTATTTGGGATTGTATTAGCTTTTTGAATAAATGATATGCTATACGATTTTGGTATTAAATGTTTTACATTTGACAACTCTAATATGTTAAAGTTTTATTTGAATATATTTTTTAGTTGTTTAGGTTTTTTATTAAATTATAATTCTAATGGATTTAAGCTAAAATTAGAATTTTCAATGAAATTAACTTTAATTTTGATTTTTTCAATGTATTTAGACTTTTAAAAGATTTTGATCAACATAGAAATGTTTAATTAATTTAAAATAATGATTCCAAACAGGAACTCTGATATACCAATAAGTAAACCGATTCTCGATAGAGATTCCCCAAAATTATCCTACACCAAATTAAATGATAAATAATGTGGGGATGGTATAGTAAAACAATAACAGAGATGGAGATGATAAATACAAAACTGCCACGTTGACATCTCTGGCCATTAATAGCCCCCCAAGTGTAAAAATCCTGCTTCTTTTCTTTCTTTCCTTTTTTTTGTTTTTTGGGAGAAAAGGTGGGAGAACGTGGGTATCAATTGGTCTTTATTTAAGTGGTAATAAGATTAGCACTAGTTTTGTGATATGATGGTGTGTGGGTACTATATAAGGAAAATAGGGGAAAAAATAAAATTTAAGATTTGACTTCAATACATATTTAATGTTTAACTACTAATCTACGATGGAGAGCAAAGAGAATATGGAAAGGTAAAATCTTTCATTTTATGTGTTTATATATCAATTAGAAACATATGAAAATGAATCCAACCTTTCCCACTTATTATTTCTTATTCTCCTCGATTCCCTTTTTACTCATTCCATTCATAATTTATTTGATTATGGATTAATAAACGTAGCTTACTAGAAAATTTTGAGAATATTGCTCAATTTGTACTTAATTAGGACTATTAAATTCACATAAAAAAGGCAAGACCAAATAAATTTCACTTAAATCAAATATATCAAATTCTATTCTTGCTTCTAGTCTACATGATAGGGGAGTAGTTTTGGGAATATTCACAAACATTAATGATAAATGTTGTACATTTCGACAAACTATTGATATATGTGAAAGTTTATGTATGTCTTTGTTTATTGTATTTATAGTATTCCACCTAAAAAACCACATCGTTTAAGGTTTTTTTTTTCTTCTTTTTTTTTTTCCTTTGCTTTTGCCACACTATTCAAATTATCTTTTTCGAAAAATATCATATAGGTGCTCTATTGCCATCTTTTTTTCTCTTCCCACTATTCATTTAATAATTAGTTAATAACAAAATTAACCTTATATGTAATGATATAATAGACACATGTAATATTAAATAACCCTTAAAAAACAATATTAAATAGGTAAATATTTTTTAATCTTATTCATCTACTAAAATCTTCTTTCTTAACACGTCTCCTAAAACTAATTTGGTAATAAATCAATCATCACGAATAAAATTCTTAAAAATCAAAGTATTGTTATTTGGATTTAATTTTTATAGCAATAGGAGAACATATTGTGAATTTTCAAATTGCAACAATTTTGATGACCTCTTTCTCATAATTTTTATATATAAAAAATCATATAACCTAAAAATTAACTCGAACCCTAACTTTAAAGAGAAAAATGAGAAATCGATTAATATTTTGAATCCTCAAACTGTGTCCATCAGTTCTTTTAGTTAAAATAATACTAAAAGTACTTTGATATATGAGGTGAGTTTTAAGAAAGCAAAAAAGTGTCCGAAAAGAAATTTCATTTAATTTTTATTAAGAACCAAATTCGGAATAATAAAATTTAAAGGTGTGTATTAAGATAGTACTTTAAGTTTTAAATATTAAAGACTGTTCTATTGAGAAAAATGTTTAGGAGAGAAAAAAGATGCGTGACAATAGAGCTATATTACCATGCATAAAGATATTACAGTTGTATCATGCATTTCCTCTTTCGAATATGCATTCAAAATTTGTAATACTTGTTCTTTATTTGCCTAAATAAGTTCCTTATTTGTCAAAATTTAGGGGCGCTATATGGAGTCTCCGTAAGTCATCTTTTATTATTGTTGTATGATCGACAAAAACATTGAGATGAGAAGTTAATATAGTGAATGTTACAAGAAGAGGGCTAGAAACACTCTTACTATCTTTTAGGTACACTCTCTTATTTTACTTGATACCTGAATTCACTAATATATCTCGTATTTTTATAATATTTCAAATCATTGTTTGACTCCACGTGACAACAGGAGATTATAAAATAGTTGTTAGAATCCGTGTGTTAAACAATGAAAAAAAAAAAGTAGAAAGAAAGTAAGAAAAAAGTGCATGTAACAATTCATATCCTCAAACGAAGATGAAGTCCATGCATGGATCTCTTTTTCTTTTCTTTTAGAAAGACCAAATATTCCACGGATTTAATAGTTTATGAAGATAACGGTACAGTAAAAAAAAGGAAACAAATAACATCTGAATTCCCAAAATTAAAAATGGTTATCCCGCCAGTCATTAATGGTGGCCTAACATGGCCAAATTTAAAGGATAAAAATGAAGAAATTCAACTGCGGCATGCGCATGACAAAGCAAAGCTACTAACCCATGTAGTCAATCACGTGGCAGACTACGAGTATGTGTGACTTCGAAGAAGAAGAAGAAGAAGAGAGAGAGAGAGAGAGAGAGAGAGGACAAATTAAAAGATGAGAGAGAGGACAAATTAAAAGATATTTATCCATGCGTTCAATGGATGTTAAGTCAAAAGAAAAAACAACGAAAGAAGAGTAATGCTATGGGGCACCAGTGGTGCCCAACACTACAGTGATGTGTCAGTCTGTCACTGGGTAATCATAATTATAATTTAAGTAGGGCCTATGTGGGACCCAATTTATTAATTAAATCATCAAGTGACAAACAGACATGTCATTGTGGTGTTGGGCACCACGGATGCCCCATAGCATTGCTCATGAAAGAAACATAAGATAACGAATACACATCACTAAAAATATGTCAGGATGCACTTACTCAGGTGTAGGCCTTGGAAGTCGTTATATCGTTTGCACTCTCACCACATGTGCCGATGAGAATTGATAATTTAAAATATAAATAAATAGTTAAATTGCATTTAATTTACACCTCCTAACTAGCTTGGCAAATTGCACATTACTCCCTACCGGAAAAAAAGGGCATTTGTACCTTATAATTGCGAAGTTCTTGATATATATATACAAACGAGATCACAGTCACATGAGTTTTAATTATAAGTAGGAGAAGGCTTGGGAATTTCATAAAATTTACCTCGGATTTTGTGGTGGCTACTAGTTCTGTCTAATTAAACTTACAGAAATTAAAAGTTGGTTTACCACGTACAATTACAAAATTTAGAGGGCATTGCGCCTCTTTTTTATTTATTTTTTCTTTTTTCTTTTTCTCAGTAAGAGCAATATGCCATAGATCCGATACTTTAGAGAGGAAAATTGCAATTCAGAGCCAAAATTTGATGAATATGAGCTAACATGTGCCGTGATGATGAGTAGTAAATAATTCTGGGTTTTGTCTAATGTTGTTATTAACTATAATATACAGACATGCACGTACATATGTAAGTATCCTAAAATATATGGGCACATATATGTGCTAATATTGTCGCTACTAAACTACCGAGAGTCTAATTTATCTTGCAAGGCCCATACCACTATGACTTGGGCAGCATGGAATTAAAGCCCCCAACTTTCCAAACCTTTCTCAATAATTAGTAGCATAAGAAATTTGATCTCAGCGATGTGTATTAGGACGACACTAGGTCCTCAACTATCCTAATCACTTTAGAAGATGCTTAGTGAGTCCATAATAGACACAAAAGGCAGAATCAAAGTTATCTTTCGGACCGATTGGACTGGAGATGGATAATAGAAATCTCTAATGTGAACAATGTCATGGTTATGGTTTACAGCAATTGAGGGTAATATTGCCAATTAAAGACCTACATCATAATATTTGGATTAACAATTTAAGATGTCCCAAATTCTAAAATAAGAATAAAATTATTTAGCTGATAAAATATTCTTTAGAATTCCTAAAATAATATATTTCCATGTTAGGATAAATTGGTCAAATATATTTGGTCTTATAAGTTTCCTCAAGGGTGCAGTATTTGAACCCAATAGATGACCCATAATTTAAAATCCATTTTGTTTAAGGTTTTAGTAATCTAAATTAGAATACCTATCAAAATAGGATCCATATCTCATTATCTCTGGAGTAAAAGTCATATAAGACAAACAAGAGACGTCCTTCCAAATTGGCATTAATGATACGTGAAAGTGATCAACCAAATCAAATAAAATCTTTGAGCAAATCTTTCCATAAATATAAGATCAAACCAAATCTATTCAATTATCCCATCGATAAATATTTTGCAAAGAGGATCTATTGTCTTCAGAAGGCAGACTCCAACAAATATAAGTAACTCCTCCACCATCAAACGATCGAGCGGCGACAAACGAGCGGCAAGCAAAGTCCCAATAGAGAAATTAGAACAATTAGTTATTTGTCGTCTCCACACACTCTTTTTAATATACCTTTTTATTTATAAAAAAAAAATCCCAAATAAAATTACATTTAAGTACATAAGTATAGTTAAATGTAGGGTTCCTAGTACATAAGGACTCCAGTCTCAGTCATGAGCTGGTTTTCGGATGGTATATATTATATGTATAGGGGCATCTTTAGATTGTACGCCACGCGGGTGACTAAATGGCGGAACAGGTGGCAAGAAATACGCCAGCTGACACGTATATAAGAAAATCACTTAAGAGTCACATGAATCGCATGTGACGCGATTGGGCCCGCTGGTTGTCGTGGGCCAAGGCCAAATCCATCCCAGACCCTGGACAGGTTCGGCCCAATCTGATTCTTACCCGACAGCTGGGGATCAAAAGCCTCAAGGTCTTCCGCCAGAAGGCCATTGGAGGTAGCGCACTCCAGACCCAGCTAGGGCATTTAATACAATCCTGGGTAGGTGTGCGCATCAGGCAAACCGTCCTGACAGAATGGCGGATTGTCGAAGTTTCCCCCTGCCGAGCTCATACCAGAGGCGACGTCAGAGAGTGAGTCACGTCAACCAGAGGAAATCGCGGTAACCCTGGCCCGTGATTTCCGGAGCAAGTCATGATGAAAAAAAATACTTGATCCTGGGATTGAGAGCTATGGGACCCCAGAGTATACATCGGAGAGTCTTTGCAAGTGCAGACCCCGCATTTCTAATCCAGCTTGCAGTCATGAATAGTCCAAAATAGTGAAGATATATAGACATTTGGTAAGAATAGCACCAACAATATCCACGTTAAAATAAGATATTTTTGAACACATTTTATTGTAAGCACCCTTCTATTCAACTTTGTTTTTCGCGACCATCAACCAAACACTGAAAATTTGAGGATTCGACAAGAAGCTTCAAGAAAGGGGGAAAAAAAACAAAAAACAAAAAACAAACTTTCAACAGAAAATTTGATCAAGTCAAACTATTAAGCTTGATGGAAAAAGAGTAGTCACTAATTTATCAATAGAAAAATAGGCAAATAAGATAAGAATGATAAAGGAAATAGAAACTTTTAGAAGGATGTGCCATCGAAGTAGAACGTAGCAAGGAAAAGAAGAATCTTAAAAGGTAAGTCAACTAAGAAATTAAACTCCCTCGGTTTGTTTGACCGGGGGCACCCTTAGCAAAAAAAAAAATAATTAATTAATTAATTAAACAATTGATTTGAAAAAGAAAAATAATTAAAACAGCAAAACCAAAATAATAATAATAATTTATCAGTTTTTTTTTTTTCAAAAACTTTTTGTATTCCTGCACCTGTATAAATATTTACATAGATTTATTGATCCAATCTTATGATTTAAATTAATGATTAATGAAAACGTTTTAAGATATTATGGAAAATCTTATACATTTAAAATAATAAAAAGAAGATGTTTTAAGATATTATGGAAAATCTTATACATTTAAAATAATAAAAAGAAGATGAGAATGAGATTTTGGTTCGTGAAATTTATCACCCTTGATCTCTATTGGGATCAATAAATTTTGTTCCTAATTTATGTTTCACGTAACATGACTCTTCTTCTTTTAATTTTTTTTTTTTTTTAAAGACTTGTTTATGGGTTTGTTTCGGAACGGAATTCTCTGTCCCAAATTCCTGTCCCTGTCCCTTTGCTCCTAAAATGATATCTGTCCACAGAGTTAAAATCACGTAAGGCCTTCTTTGGAAAATAGGGAAAAAAAAAAAAAAAAAACCAAAAATAACTAATGAATATTAGATCAAAAGCAAGAGCAGGAACATGAATGGTATGTGAGTCCTTCTCAAATTCTCAAACTATTGCAGTATTAAATTCTACCCAGCACAGATAGATAGAAAACTTTTTATAACTTTTTTTATTCCTTCGAGAGACATAAAAAAATGCTTTTGAAGTTTCTATAATATAATAGTAAATTTCCAGAAAAATGAAGGGCTCTATAATTTTATTACAGTATTCATTTTTTTTTCTTTTGCTATTTTAGTCCTTTTGGCATTTAAGACGAAAAAGAAAAGATATCCACTTTCAAGTTTAAACCAAATGTAATAGAAAATTTTCCGATAAACATATTTGTTTTTGATTTTTTTTTTATTTTTTATTTCCTTTTACTCAGCCAGATCTAGTTTTAGTCGGTGACCATCTCCATCCCAATACTTCCACTTGAAACCTACAGAGACTCTTCCTCTGATTGTCTATAATTGCTAAGATCTAATTGCTTATATATGTATAAGCTCATATTATCTATAATTGCTAAGATCTGATTGTCTACAATCGCTTATATATAAATATATATTGTAGAGAATTTTTCTTCCTGACACCTCGTATTTTTCTCTTACCGTCAATGTTTCGTTTTCCTCCTCCTCCTCCTCCCTTTTTCTTTTCATTTACCAAGCAAGACTTAATAGGAGTTTAACTTGATGGACAGATGTCCTTTTAGGAGCAAAGGGACAGAGAGCGGGACAGGAACTTGGGACAGACGATCTCATTCTCTCTCAAACATATTTAATTATGAAGTCAGAACATTAAGGTATAGGAAGAGACAAATCAAGGTATCGTAATGCTCAACTTTGCCATACTGTTTTTATGAAATTATTTATTCGCAAATTTTGATGGATACAAATGCATTCTAAATTGAATTTTCAGATCGCATACTTTAAAATATCTAGATATGTTTTTCACGTTATTTCATGACGATACAACAATGACTTTTAATTTTCCATAAAAGAAAAAAAAATGAAAGAATTACTTGAGAAAAGATATTTTAAGAGCCGTTCTGGAAAATTTAGGAGGTATAATTAGTAAAAATTACATTTAAATTTTGAATGAGGTGTGTTTTTAGCAAATGTGTGGAGAAAGTAGACTGAGGGGTGGCAATCGAGCCACCCTTAGTTATTTTATCTGCTGATATTTGCCATCAATATGAATTTATCCCTCAGTTTTTAATTTGTATTCAAGTGTCCCTAAAACTTTAAATGGCAAAATTGTTCTTCTTTTGTCCCTCAATTCAAATACCGTTAAAAAACCGTTAGTGAACAATGGCCAAATTGTCATTTAAACGTTTTAAAGAGCTAAAATATAAATGCTATTACTTCTTTTTTTCCCTTAGTTAAGCATTTTTAAATAACTTTTTATAATGAAATAAATGAAAAAAGGTAGCATAGCATTTTTTTTACATGGTTAAATGTGTATATAAACAAAAACAAAACAAAAAAGCATAATATAAGAGCAATGTTATGGGCACCAGAGTTGCCCAACACCACATTATTTGGCAGTTTATTATTGGATGATTATAATTAATAAACTGGATCCCATATGGTCTCCACCTGACATGTAATTATAATCATCCAATAACAAACTGCCACCTCATGCAGTGTTGGGCACTATATGGTGCCCCATAGCTAGGGATGGCAACGGGTTGGGTTTGGGATGGGTATGGCTATCCCGCTCCCATACTCGCAGGAAAAAATCAAACATATACTCGCTCTATTTACCAATTTAATTTGGCGAGGTGGATTCGGGCATTACCCGAGTGGGTATCCGTGGTACCCATACACCTGTCGATCGTTAAAAAAACTGATAAAAAATTTCTGAAAAAATATATATTTATAACTCATTTTTACATAATATCAAGCAAATTCAAACCATATTCAACATAACGTTATATGATTCATACAAAACACACAAAATTAAAGAAGTCTCAAGCTTAAATAAGATCCAATATATTACAATAATTCAAAATAAAATAAGTCTACAGAACATAACAATTGTCCAACACAAAATAACAATAAATAAAAGACGACACATCGTAATATTCTGAAATAAATTCTAATCTTGATCGAATCCCTCATTCTTCATGCCATTGGTTCGATTTCCTTTATTATGTCAAATTCGGCCTAAAAAAATGAAAAGAATAACATTATTTTTATTTTCTTAAAACATTAATCAACTAAAGAATTATGCATCAATTTACCTCAACATTAGCAACATCATCTCCTTCACCATCATCCCAATAAAATATCACAATACCATCTGAAGATTTGTTTGAATCGAACAAAAAGATACAAATAAATAATTAGCAAATTATTGAAACAAAAGCAATACAAACTAAAATGTATAACAATAACTCAAAATTTACCACTTATTTCAGACCATAACCAATCTTGAGTACATATCAATGCTTCCAATGTCGATGATAAGAGTCTACTTCGATGTAGATTCAAAACTCTACCACTAATAGAGAAAGCAGACTCTGAAGTAACAGTTGACATAGGAATAGTGTAAGTATCCTTAGCAATATGTTGCAAGATAGGATATTTCACCTATTGTATCTTCCACCAATCCAATATATCAAAATTATCAACTCTAGGATGGACAGATTCTTCTAAGTAAAAGTCCAACTCTGATTTCACTTCTTCAACAATCTCTTCATTTTCCATCCATGTATCAAAAATATACGAAGAGTCAGAAAGAAAAGTAACATTAGAACTACAAGAAGAGCTATCTATCTTTGAAGTACCAGCCTTATGACAATTTTGCATTTCTTGTCTCTTATGCTTCAATTGGTATTCCTTTACCAAATCATCCATATTGCTACGAACCTTCTCTAGTTCACCTGAAGCACGACTTTTATAAATCAAAGGAAAGTAGCATTTGAAGGATTTCATTTTATATCTCGGATCCAATACATTTGCTATTTTCAAAACCCCATAAACTTTATCCCAGTATTTCTTAAAATTTTCTATCATTACAAATCAATCCAATGATCTAGAGATAATCTCAACTCATAAATCTCAATAAAGAATAAATTAGTAGTAGGATAATAGGTCACAGAAAAAATTAAAATAACATCATAAAATCTCTCTAGTCTATGACACAACTCTTTATAAACTTCCCAATCTTCATCAAAAGGAAAACATTTATATTGTGGTTCACGTAATTTTGAACAACGAAAAACAGGCTTGTAAAACAAAGCAGTTTTAAGCATCATATATGTAGAATTCCATCTAGTTTTACAATCAAGAACTAACTGCTTAGTACATGGTATATCCAACTGTTTAGCTGAGTCTTTAAACTTTTCTACCCTCTTAGATGTGGCCTTCCAAAAATTAACACTTTTACGAACATTCTCTATTTTTTCTTCAAACCTACTTAGCCTATCTTTCACAATTAAATTCAAAATATGTGCAGCACACCTCATGTGAAACAATTTCCTATCTAATAAAAGTGAATCTTTATCAAGTTTCTCTTTTATCTTCGAAATCATACTATCATTAGTAGTACAATTATCAAGTGTTAAAATAGACAACTTACGATCAAGGTTCTAATCCATTAGAGTCTGAAAGAGTGCCTGACTGATAGTATCTGCATTGTTTGGAGTAGGCATATAGATAAACCTAGCAAACAAGAATACAATAATTACAATTATGATTAAACTTTATTACCAAAATATAAATATATATGAATAAAACACGGAACATGGCATTACCTCAATATAAAGTTGTGTAATTTCCATGAGTTGTCTATAAAATGTACCGTAATGACCAAGGATTGCCTCTTTTGGTTGTTAGCAGTCCACATATCCATTGTGATAGCAACTTTACTTTTAATAGTGTGAATGAAAGACTTAATTTTAACTTTATGCTCATTCTTCACTGTGTTTCTTGACACCATCTGAAACATTGGTTATAAGTTGAATGAGTATCGCCTAAATCCTTTATGCTCCACCGTAGAAAGTGGATACTCATGCAAAATAATCATCTCTACCAAATCTCTCCTAGATTGCTCTTGATCAAATACATAAGTGGCAATTGTAGTTTTTCCATCCTTATCAATTTTGTTTGGATTCAACATGGATTGCCTAATGTCTCTTGTATTTCGAAGAGGACATCTTTTCCAATGTTCACACAAATGATTAATACCATTCTTACTTTCATATCCTAACTTCTTTTCGCAGTAATTATAAATTGCCTTTATTAACCCATCAATATTTTGTCTTTTAAAATGATTCAAAACATCCGAAGTCAATTTTTTTTTAGTAAGTAACGTAGAATCCTTAGGTGAATATTCATCCATAAGAGTAACATGATTACTATCATTCATATTCTCATCTGATCCTTTCTCAAGATTTTCTATAGGAGGTGGATGAAAATTACTCAAAGGTATACATGGACTAGATGTTTGGTCTTTAGATTGTACTGGTAAAGAAGTTTGAGAAGTTGATTCATCACGAAGACTTTGATCTAAACCTTGAGTAGTTTCAGCTGGTTCACTACCACTACTCATAGTTTCTACAAGAAATATAAATTCATACAAAATGAGTAAGTATATTTCAATTATAGTCCCACTTGCAATTCATCTTCACATTCAAAATTATAATCTCACTTGCAATGACAAATGACAAATGCATCTTATGCATTCAGTATATTAAAAATCAAATAAAATGTAAAGCAAAAGACTTAAATAAAATATTTTTAATAATTTAAGGACCAATATGATGAAATTTATAGTTTAAATAATAGAATGAGTCTTTTCCAATAAAAATCATTTATCCTAATTCCTATTTGTCTTTATGATTAACGATCCTATAACAGTATATAAAACATATACTATTTAATAGATTATTTTTTACTTACATATTTTAATTAAAATATGTATATATATATTGGGATAGTATCTGGAAAAAAAAAATCCTGCTACCTTTATTATTTTATCGAAAAAAAACCTACACATTTTTTATTTATATCAAATTAAAAATTCAATTTATATTTTCTTATCAAATCAGACCAAGTTAAAATTGAATCTTTAAATTGTTTAAAAGATATTTTTGCCCTTAAAACTCATAAAACACAATAAAAAAATTATTAAGAAAAAAATCGTCCAAATAATTGAAATCACTTAAAACAACGTGGAGGAAAAAAAAAAAGACAAAATGGGAATTTTCTTTTTTTTTCTTTTTTGCTTTTGTCATTCTTTTTTTTTTTTAACTTTTAATTATTTCGAATAATTTGAACTCTTTTTACAATAATTATTATTTGCACTTAAAATGATTAAAAGGAAAAATGAAATTTTTTTAGTTTTGAAAAATGAAATTTTTTTAGTTTTTGTCATTCTCTTTTTACTTTCATTTTAATTATTTTGAGTAATGTAAACTCTTGAAGATAAGAAGACAAAATAGAAATTTCTTTTGAAATTTTCTCATTCTTTTTATAAAAAAAATCAAATAATTGAAACTCTTTTTATTTTTAGTAATTATTATTTTCAGATAAAAATATTTTTTTTGAAAAAAGAAAAACAATAATTATTGATTTCAATGTTAATTACTTTTAATATATGTTTTTATGAGTTTAAAAGGTAAAAGTGTCTTTTTCAATAAACTAAAGTTTCAATTTTGATTAAAATTGTAGGTCTGGTCTTATTTGATAGGAAAAAATAAATTAAAGATTTAATTTGATATAAATGAAAAAATGTGAGTTTTTTATCATATTATCCCTATATATTTGGATAATGACTTATGTACTCAATCAACTTCAAGAGTGCCAGTTATTTTTTAATGTACGTGCGTGACATCGACACATGACACGAAGATAGGTTTAAGAATAATACGATTGTTTTTACGTGAAGGGAATTCCTTGCTTCATGGTTCTAATCCCATCATTTGGCCGCCCATTACTTCGTGACAGGCAGCTGTGAAAGATTACTAGTCAATCAATCACATCGTTTGAAAAGTTCTTCTTCTAGGGAAATAAAAGTTAAAAAATAGTAACACTTTCGGTAGAAGAGAAACTCCAAAAACATGTAACTAGGCAACTAGTTGTTGATTTTTTTTTTTTATAGAAAATTCAAAAAAAAAAAAAAAAATCCTTGAAACTAGACCGGTCAACTAAGCAACTAGTTGTTGAAATTGATCTCGAGAAAAGAAAATCCCTGAAAAGAACCACCGATCCAATAGGTGAGAAGTGGACTGGTCTAGTTCAGGTCCCTGCTCCATGAGAAGGTTCGAGTTGCCACCTTGGTGATCATCTCAGTCTTTTTATTTTTTTGGCAGAAGGAACAAGAGAAAAAAAAAAATGACTAGAGTAGTATCTCTCTTTAGATATGATTATAGGAACTTTTAACCCTATTAACGGGCATGTTCGCTGAGGATCCTTAGAGACAATAGAGCGCGTCACTCTATCTCCACCTAATATTGTAGCTGCTCGCAAGACATATGTAGGGTGTTGGTGTAGGCACTCTATATCTGATCATGGGCTGACAAGCCTTCACATTTAAAACTTTCGAAAGAGATGCCCAAGATTCAAACCTACGACTTCTACCCTTCTATAGATTACACCTTACCATCATACTACCCACTCAGTTATATCATCTCAGTTGTTAATTAATAAGCCAATCTTCTAATATTTTTAGTTTTGTCATCTTAAAAGGAAATAAAAGGTTAGGGATGTCAACGGGGCGAGGCGGGATCGGTTTTGTGTTTACCATCCCCATCCCCATTATTATTTTACTATACCATTCCCGCATCATTCACCATTTAATTTAGTGCAGGGCAACTTTGAAGAATCCTCATCGGGGATCGGTTTCCCCATTAGTATATCGGGATCCCCATTTGGAATCGTCATCTTGAATAAATTAAACAATTCTATGTTAGTCCAAATTTTTTAAAAGTCTAAATACATCGAAAAAAATCAAAATTAAAGTTAACTTCATTGAAAATTCCAATTTTAGACCTAAATAACTAAAAAACACATTCAAATAAAACTTTAACATGTTAGAATTGTCAAATGTAAAATAATACCAAAATTATATAGCATATCATTTATTCATAAAGATAACACAGTCTCAAATAACTTAAACAATATTAGTATATGACTATATATTATTAGATCTTTTTTTAAAAAAAAAAATCTATTTGAATCACTATTATATAAAAATTGAAATTAACTTATATATAATCGAGGCGGGGTGATCGGTGCGGGGCACTTAATCCCAAGCCCGCCCCGCCCCGCTAAATATTAAACGGGGAATCCCCGCCCCATGCCCCGCACCAATTATAACGGTGAAAGTCCGCCCTATTCGGGCCGGTGCACCGCGGTACGCCACCCCATTCGGTGAAATTGACATCCCTATAAAAGGTGGAATCTTCTCAAATTGTCATTTGAGAAATCTCAACCATTCTTTTAGCTTTAAATAAAAAATAAATATGTTTGTCAACCCAGTTTGAAATATATAATTGCTACTAAAAAAAATAAATCCCTTCTGCATCATTTATATCTATGTGTGATTGAATAGATACAGTTTAGTTTACTGTTTTTTTTTTTTCAAATTAAAATTTAATGGTTTAGTTTCTCGCTGTATTATCAGTGGATCTAATCATGAGAATATGCTGTGTTATTACGTTTTTAAGATCTATTTTGGGGAACTTAATCCATTAATAATTGAATTATGTCTGTAAATAACTGTGTTATTATTTTGTTTTTGGCTTTGTTGATTGATTTGAAACAACAACGACTAAGGTCTGAAGCTATTATCTAATAATACTTTATTATGTTTAATTTATTTTGGTAATCATTTAACTTTAAATTTTTTTTCCTCAATTTTTATATAATCACTTCACTCACCAACTGTATATTGTGCTTTGTGCATTCTTTTTTCTTTTTTTTTTTGCTTTTCTCCCTCCAAAAAGATGAAATATTAAATCTTAATCAAGATGATAGGATTAAAAATATGATATTTAGAATTGGGTCTTTTTTTTTTTTTCATTTGATGATTTTTGATTGTTTTTCCCAAAAATCTCCTTAATTCTATATGTGTATATATGTATATTATGGTGATGTTTTCTCCCAATTTCTTCATAGAAATTTTTGCATTTAGTTTCGCTCATGATAAAAACTGCAAAGAGTACACATTAAATAAATCATAACAACTCATCTCCAAAACTCAGAATGAGTGAGAAAAGAGAACAATTCTTATAAAAACTATATATGTAATATATGATAAAGGAAAAACAATAACAATGATATTTAAAAATAGGGAAAAAAATCTATATAACGCATTTCCTCCTCCTCTATAAATCATTCCTTTGTATTTTCTAACTCTTATCATGTTGTTGTAGTTGTTTTTTTTTTTTCGGTGATTTCTGAATAATGAAAAACAAGGAATTTCATCCGTTCTATTTTTTTTTTTTCCCCCTTTCTTGATTGTTGGTTGAAGATTCTTACTTCATAAGTATAACGGGTGTTTTTTTTTTTTTTTAACGAGTGCTGGTGGATTTAATTTTTCAATTGTCCTGTTTTGTAATTCTCTTTTTTTTTTTTTTTTTGAAGGAACCTTTTCCGAAATTCTAATTATGGGTAATTTTATAATTAAAATTATTTGTGTAAATAGTCTAGTTTTGATGGATTTAGAACTTCCATTCTAGTATAATGAGCTTAACTTGTCCTTTTGTCATTTGCTGATATCTAGTTTTTTTTCAGCATTAAGGGGGAAAAAAAAATACATAAACCGACTGTTGCAAGGAGCAAGTCACTTTAGCAAACGGTATTTTCGCAACTAAATTGAGAATTAAGAGGTATAAACAACATGTTTTTCTATCTGTATAGAAAAAACGAACGTGTCGGCTCATATCGGGCTCAAGGTAGCCCCAAATATAATACGTTGGATTGGATCCAACCTCAAGAGACTCATTATATGACGTCCGCCATGAGCCCACTCAAACTAGACGCTAATTACCTATCATTCAAAACAAAGGAGTTACTTCACGAAAATCTAACTCCCAAGGGGTGGTCGAAGTGGCAAGGCGTTCTGTCTTAAGGCCATGCCTTCTCTCATTTAGGGAGGGTGAGGTCATGGGTTCGAGCTCCCACGTCGCCTTTGGGAGCCCAACCGAATGAGGGTGGCTCTGAGAAGTGACCCGCTACCAGAATCTCACCCGCCCTTTTTGAAAACAAAAAGAAAAAATACTTCACGGAAATCTAACAAGCTACCACAAATCCACATTAATGAAAAAGTTGCAATAACCATGACTACGATAGTGTAACCTGTAAAAGAGAGTACAACTAGCATTTCTCTTCAATAAAAGTTGGGTTTATTACAAAATTCAAGCCCAAAGTACCAAAAATTGAAAAATCGCGGATGAGATGAATTTTGAATAAATTAGCTATATACCACTTTTTTTTCCTTATTGATTAAATCTACCATCAGACCACTTTTTTAAAATGAATTCTTGATAAATTCTTGACGAATTCTTGACGATCTTAACGGATTCTTGAACGATTTTTTATGTCAACGGCAATTTTGATGAATTCTTGATGAATTTTTGAAGGATTATTGACGATCTTGATGGATTTTTGATGAATTCTTGACATTGACGGCGATCTTGACGGGTTCTTGATGAATTCTTGATGGATTCTTCACAGATTCCTGACGTTAGTGGTAATCTTGACAGATTCTTGAAGGATTCTTAATAGATTTTTGATGAATTCTTGACAAATTCTTGACTAATTCCCTCCCAAAAGTGGTAGAATCTAATAGTGGTGGTAAATTTAGTTAAACATTTGAAAAAGTGGTAATTGCCTACTTAACTCACGAATTTTTGAAAAACCTCCGATTGAATTAGAAAAATATCACTTCCTAAAAGTTTTTAGAAAAATAATATTTTCAATAAATATTTAGAAAAGTAGCACTTTCTCCAAAATTGGTATGTTTCAATGGTACTCAAGATAACCAGTCAAGGTATCTCAAGTAGCTTGATTGTTTACTTCAAGTATCTCATCAATTAATAAAAAATATTATTTTTTTCTAATTAAAATCTAGAATTTTTCAAACAATTCCAAAATCTAGGATTTTTCAAATTTTTTTGAAAAATTACAATAAAAAATTTTTTTCAAAGAGAAAATTCTTGAGAAAATAGATAAATACCCGTTTTTTTTACAATATTTTTATATAAATACCCATTTTTTATTTTTAATAGATTCATATCCATTTTTTATACCCATTTTGAAGGAATGTGATTATACCGGGATATATATTTCATGTATAAAAAATATACCTAAAACATGGTTATAAAATGTATACTATGAATATATACCATACATATTTTATACATGAAATGTATACCTAAAATATGTACAAAACTATTAAAATAAAAAGGCATGTATTAGTGAAACATAAGGCAAAAAACCAAGTAATAAGCGTATATTTCACAATTTTTTTTTTCATGTATGGTGTATATCCTTTTTTCTAAATTCGTATTAGCAAATGATCACATTTACTAATTTAGAAGCTTAATGACCTTTTTTTATAATTAAATGTCTATTTGTTAGTTAGAATATTTTAGTTTCCTTAATGGGAAATAACCATTAAATAGTACATTTATTTTTCTCTTAGTGTATTAACCTATTTATTTGATATATTTTCATATATCCCACGTTGTGATCTTGATCTTTCGTATATATCTTTTTATGAGATTAGTACATTTGATTAAATTCTTATGGAAAAAAAATACATATTTTGGAAATTGAGTCTTTAAGTTTAATAGATATATTTTTAGCTGTAATAGATTCATTTATAAACGTAGTATATCTAACTGCAGAAATGATACACAGGGCCTATTGAAGCTGTAGGCAACTTGCCTTTGCCTAAGGCCCAACTTCAAGCCAGGTCTCATATCTTTGGGTTTTGGACACTTATACTTATTTTTCAAAAAATAATACCAAATTTACGACCTTTCAAAAATAATAAAAATCCGTACGACCTTTTTATGGGATTTTTCTAAATACTTTGAAAGTTAGTAAACGCGGTGGCATTTTAGTAAATAAGTCATCTTTTTTTTTAACAGGAAACCACAAAGGTTTCCTAGAAACTAATTTGGTTTCCTGTTAGCATAATGTTCTGTAAGTATGTAAATTACAGGAAACCACAAAAGTTTCCTGGAAACCAGTTTGATTTCCTTTAGCCGAAAGCCCTGTACGTAAGTAAATCACAGGAAAGCACAAAAGTTTCCTGGAAACCATTTTGGTTTCCTTTAGCCAAATACTTGTACGTAAGTAAATCACATAAAACCATAAACATTTCCTAGAAATCATTGTGGTTTCCTTTTTGCAGAATGTCTTGTAGCTAAATAAATCACAGGAAACCATCGTGGTTTCCGAATATCCTGTACGTAAGTAAAACACATGAAACTATGAATATTTCCGAGAAACCATTGTGGTTTCTTTTTTGCAAAATGTCCTGTAGCTAAATAAATCACAGGAAACCATCGTGGTTTCCGTTTAGCAGATTACTCTGTAGCTAAGTAAATCACAGGAAACCACAAAAATTTCCTAGAAACCATTGCGGTTTCTTTTTCAAATCACAGAAAACAATAAAAGTATAACCATATATTAAATAAAGTGGTATTTTTATAGAGACGAAGATAAGAATTTGTGTGTGTGTGTGTGTGTGTGAGAGAGAGAGAGAGAGAGAGAAAAGGTATAACCATATATTAAATAAAGTGGTATTTTTCTAATAAAGGCCGTATGAAAATAACTGAATTGAGCCGGACCGTATTTTGGTCTTTATTTCTCAAATAACCGTACGGGGTGTCAATTTCCCCATATCTTTCCCTTTTTGTTATGATAATATTATTCCTTTAGTTATTTATTTTCCTTTTAACACAATTTTTTTTTGGGAAAGCACAAAAGGAAAAAAAAAAAAAAGAAGCCTATATTCTTGGAAGTTTGGAACAATAATATCCTATTTTTTAAGCCATTTTCATATTTGAAAGTCGAACAAAATCTTGTTCTTCAAATTTTAATAGGAATTAAATATGTTAATTATGCATTATTTTTCCATATTCCATAAAACATTTTTTAAAAAAAATACATTTTCATAATTAGTCCATCTTTTAATGTAATATGTTAGATGTTACCTAAAATTTTGAACAGAAGGGACAGCTCTCATAGTCATAGCTCTTTGTTTTAACGGTTTTTTTTTCTTTTTATCATTAATGTTTCTCACTTTTAGAATTTATAAACCAATTTTTTTCTTTACTTATAACTAGATATCTATTTAGTTTTCGATTTTACAATACACTTTTCAGGAAAAAAAAAAAAAAACCTCCAGTTTGTTTTTCATCTCTCAAGGTCTCTCTCTTCATATTCCTAATTACTTATTTGCTTAGCCATAAGTGGATTTCCTGCAGGTTATGTCTTTTTTATTTTTTATTTTTGTTAATCTTATTTCTTGTTAATTTATTGATTAATGTTGTTGTTTAAATTCACAGTTATTGTTGTCTTACATTGAATTGTTTTGTTTTTATAATTTATACCTAAAAATTTGAGTAAGTATGTCTAATAGAAAATATCCATCCGGATATGAGAAACTTAAGGAAAAGAGAAAAATAGAGAGTTTAATTTCAAAAATTGTTTCAATTTTTTTTTCCTTTTTTTTTTTTATTAGAAAGGCCTCTATTGAAAAATTCACCTAAGGCTCCAAAAATATATTGCAGTAATGGAATTAGTATATACGAAAATATACTACGTGTATATCGATATATCAAGATTTAAGGTGATTCCCCTAAATGACCATAAAGTTCATTAATTTATAAACATTAAAAAAATAGTTTAAAAACCTCTTAACTAAGAAATGACATTAATTTGCAGAAAATTATTGGTTTTAAAGAGGATAAAATAGCTAAAAACACAACATGTGATATAGATAATACAAATATACCAAATATACAAATGGATATAATTAGAGAAAACACAAATATACTTCTTACGCCATATCCCTTAATGGCCATAAATTTTATTTTCTAAAATTCCATTTAACTCACAAAAGTTCAAAAATAGTTTAAAAGCCTCCCTTAATGGCCATAAATTTTATTTTCTAAAATTCCATTTAACTCACAAAAGTTCAAAAATATTTTAAAAGCCTCGAGAGCAATTTTGGTATTTACTATCAATGATTGTCTAATTGGGTTCATTTAGTTTTTGGAATTTTGGGTCTAGTTTAAGTAAATGTCCGTTTTTCAAATATTAAAACAAATATCCGATATATATGTTTATATACAACCGTAAAATATTATATACCAAGCATAAAAATATATATATTTAGTACATTAATTGAAATTAGTAGATATTCTAAAAACAAAAATATATATTCTTGAATATTTAACTATAAAATTTAAAAAATAAACATCTACTTAATTAAATTTAAAATATTAGTTATCCACTTAAATTTCTCCTTTATGAATTGAAATAGTTTTTTATTTTTAGGCTTTTTAGGACACGCATCTATTCAGCTCTTTTTTTTTTTTGGGCATATAAAAGAAGATGAGAATCCAGAGCTGAAAGCTCCATGTTCATTCCCATGTAATGATTGTCCTTGGTGTATAGTGTAGCCCGTGGAAAGACTGAATCCCAGCAACGCAATTATTTGCAATCATTTTACATCAAATTATAGCAACACAAGATTGCATAAAGCCACTCACTAAAGACCAAGATTACAATAAGAAAACACCAAATATTTACATAACAATGAAGAAAGACTCCACCCTTTAGCCCCACCCACCAAACCCCAATTGCCGCCCGTAGCAAAAGGAATTGAATATTCACAGATTCTAACTCCTACCCTCTATTCCCAATGATACATTAGACCTCTCTCAACGTTAGTCAAATCTCTAGTTAGCTCTAAAAATCGAGCTATCAATTAGCCACTTTTTTCTCCTTTTTTCCTCCAACTTCACAAATTGTTTTCCTTTAACCAAAATTAGAACACATCCACCTCCACAAACAAACAACAACACAAACATAAACCCCCTAAACAAGGAAGAAAAGAAAGGTCAATGCATCAATTTCCGGCTGACTCCGAGCTTAATACAGTCCCGTCACCTTCTAGTGAAGATATGGGAAGTACACTCCCTGATTTCATCTTCTTTACGTCCTGGCTTGAACATATAAAGATTCTCCTTACAATTTTACAGAATTCTCTGCAGTGACGAAGACAACAGTAGTAAAAGAGAATCAAACTAAAGAAGACGAGAAAACTAAATGGACATAAGGTACATGTACAATTCTTGACAGTACTAGAGAATACTTACTGCCATAGATCATCGCCGAGAAGCATCATATCCCCTTCATCATCAGTAAAGACAATCTCCCACTTGTTACGTGGACGTAACTGTCCCTTAATATCAAACATCTCTTCCAATTCATCTATGAGCTGGGTATATCCTTCCAGCATGGACAGGTCCACCGCTCGACCAACAGCCACCCCCTGCATTTGTACCTTTTGGCACCATACACAAATATAAAGTGTCTATTCAGAAACTCGCTTGATAGCATATAAAATCAAGAGTACCTAATATAAAGAATTTCACATTTAAATGGCATTCTATTTTCAGCACCTTGGTGCGACTTCTAGCCGAAGTAGAGCAACCCTGTTTGCTTTGGGACTCTTTTGATGATGCCTGCAACTGTTCAGGTATTGTTTCTTTAGAAGCCTTTGAAATGCCAGATTTCTGCTCTGACTCAGCTACCGAAAAAGTACTAACTTGCGTGGTTCCAGATAAGCTAATAGGTTGTGGAGCTACCTTCTCCACGGTAGGTGAGTTTGTGGAATGATCAATCATCTCAAATCCAAACAATCGAAAACTACTAGCTGTTTCAGTTTTCCTCCCTTTATCACATTGTTCAGAGATCTGGTCGTTGTTTTGCTTTGGAAAAACAGGACCTACGGATACACTTTTGCTATCCTCTGTTGTATCCTGGAGATGTGGAGAACCAGTTGGACGGGGAGAAGAAAGCCAGGCATCTGTCTGGCGATGACGCCATATAACATGATTTTCATTTCTTTTGCCTTCAGCAGCTACACTTAGTTGTGCTGTGTCATGGGACTGAGTCAATCCATAATTCCAGACTGTTGAGGTGGTAGAATTTGAAGTATCTAAATTCCAAATGAAAATAGTTAAAAGCAAAATCAACGTATGTTACCAAAATGGAAATGATAGGGCGCCTACCAAGAAACAAAAAAAAAAAAAAACCTTACCAAGAGACAGGTTATCATTAAGTGGCCGTGGCCTTTTGTTCTTTACCACAGCAGGTTGAGCCAAGGTTCCAGGTGCAGAAGGTTCTATCTCCCATGGTGAAACTCTATCAGGTCTCAGAATTGAGGCAGCTTCATCCCATTGAACCTGGGGTATAGACAAGAGAATTTAAGTGATTAAAAGAAATTCGAGAGCAAAAAGAAAGGAGTGAGGAGTGAGGAAGACTAGATCTGATGAAGATACCTTTAGGGATCGCCACTTTGAATCAACCCACTGAGGGGATATATCATCGACGCCAACAATCGTGCCTGAAAACCTGATCAATATAAACTCGTAAAATAAGCATATTTATTAAAACACTGGAACAAGGAATGTAACAATCCATGGTACTGCTTCTGCTACCTTCTTTCAGGGGCATCTTCTCCCTCAAACCTCATCTTGAATCTCATGCCAACAGCATATTTGTTGTTAACAGCCTCCAGATACTTATTTAAGCTAATGATGAACTGGCTTGTCCTAAAATTTCACCACAAAAGAATCAGTGACATTATGAGAGGTCCAGTGACAACTATTCAACTTGAACTAGAAGTCTAGAACATCTGGAAGTTGATAGGATCGTACCTTGGTTTGTAATAAACAACAAACATGGTTTGGGTTGAAACAGCATGAGATGCAGTAGCAAGCACTCCTAGGTGCATGCTCTGACTTGAAATTACAGATGATGGCATGCTGGTTGGTTGCCGAGCATGACGTCTCACACCAACACGTAACTCCCCATTTTCCCCTCTGTATTTTAAAGGATTATATTAGATTATCAGCAGATCCATGGTCCATGTGCTATATGCAAATTTTATGTTCCAAGAGAAAATAATACATTATATCTCGTTTTTTTTAAAAGGTGGTTTCCCTTTGTGTGTGTGTGTGTGTGTGTGTTGTTGTTTTGGGGGAGAGAGATGAGATTTCAATACAGAGAAAAAAAAGAGTCTCAGGCAACTACCTCAGAAATACAAACGAGTCTCCGGCAACTAATCTCTTAGAAGTAACAAAGGTACTCCACCCTGTTGTAAGCAAGTGCCTCCTTGGTTGACCTGCTCAGTGAAGACAGACCAGTCTAAAAATAAGCAAAAACGGGCAAGGCTGAAAAAATCATCAAACAACATGACCGATCTCCATATTGGGCTGCCCCAAGTGTGATGAATTAATTAAGGGGAAAAAAAATGATAATATCCTCCATCTAAAATCATAAATTAGCAACTAAAGAGCCAAGCAGGTAAAGTCCGCCACCTCTGAAAATATGCTTAAATCGCCACTCATAACCATGAAGATCCTTGGCCACCAATTCCTGGGTTGGGGTTGACTGCGTCATGTCCTGAAGAAGATTTAAACACGAAAATCAACATAAGGAAACATAGAGACCAAGATCAAAATAACAAGCAATACCTATGAGAACAAATTTTACCAGTTGAGGAAGACATTCAGTGGCATGTTTCCGTAAAACAGAAAAACCACCATGTGTGCTGGTATCTGAGGCAGTTAAGACCTTGCAGAATGTATGAACAGTTGGTCTTTGAAGCTCCGGAAGGCAAGGATCGGGACTAGTAGGTTCAGCTTGCTAGAAATTTTTTTTAAAAAAAAAGTTAGAAAAAAGGCCGAATTCTGAAAACAAGAAGAGATACTAAGCTATTGAAATCATTAAGAAAAACTTAATCGGCTCTTACATTCGATTCCGGCATTAAAGTAATTTGTGCATAAACCTCATCTGTTTCTGGTTCCGCCTATGTAAATACAAATATACAAATATTCAAGGTAAGTCCTGTTTCCGCCTATGTAAATACAAATAGACAAATATTCAAGGTAAGTCCTTTTTAGATCCACAATTTTCACGATAAATTTTTATAGCCATATTCTTGCTGATAAAGGAGAACGAGAGTTCCAACAACTTGGGTCCATATTAAATTAGTATCTCACAAGGATTCGAGTCGGTATTTCTATCATCATTTCCTAGTAAAACATACAAAGTACATATGAAAGAAACATAAAAGTAATGTTTGCGTAAAGATCAGAAAGAGGTGATACCAGTAACTGAACATTAATAACTTGACAAAGAATCTTCGAGGGAAGATTAAACAGCGGAATCCTCTGATTCAGCTCTTGATTTGTTTGATTTGTTGATGCTTCTAACTACGTGTGACCCAACAACAAATGACATAAATATATAACCTGGGTCAGAATATAAAATCCTCCAAACCCCATTAAACCCAACAAAACTGTTTTCACCAAAACCAAATTGAAATCGATCTGAAAATAAAAACCAAACTTACTTGCTCCATATGTCCTTGAGGAAAATAATAAACCCTCTCTCTAAGTTGAGGAACATCCACAAGTGGACCAGCACAAGCTCTCCACAGCTCCGGGTACAATACATCCCCTGACAAAAAGACCCCATTTCTCAAATTTTCCGGGAAAACCAAGTAAAAACCAAGAAAGTAAAAGAGAAAACAACCAAAACCCAGTTTTTCTTTTCTCTTTTTGTTACCTTCAGCCGCAACATTAGGCTGCGAAAACGACCCTCCTCGATTCGCCATCATTGAACTCGGTACCACCCCAACAAGTCAACAATTAAAGAAAACAAAAAACAAAAAACCCACTTCAAAAAATAGACAAGAGAATCAGCTCAAACACCTACTAACTCTTGTTCCGCTTCTTTGGGTGTCTCTTTATACGAAATTAACACACACCCATTAATCCCCCCAAAACTCCCCAACTTCTCGAATCCAAACCCGAAACTGAAGAGACTTTTGCACTTACACCCCTCCTTGCCTTGTAACGAACAAAAAACACAAAGAGAGATCAAAACACCAAACCACTTATCTCTTCTTCTTCTTCTGTAACTAAAAACGTTACTTCAGCTGGCAAAAAACCACTCTGTTTCTCTTTCTCTTTCTCTTTCTCTCTCCTCTGTTTGTGTTTCTCTCTCTACTTGGTGTTGGTCTTGGTCTTATGGGAATGGAATGAATGAAACCAGGGAAAATAAAAAAAAACGCCGTTTCAGAGAATCACCCCCAAAACCGCTTTGCGCGCGTCTTATTATACGCGACCAGGCTTTGTTGCTCCAACTTCTCACCTCTCTCTCTCTCTCTGTCCGTCTTCGCTGTGTCATTGTACGAACTTTACCTAACTGCAGTTGGGATTTAACCGGAGTGGGAGGTTAACTAAACGGCTGGCCACTCGTAACGGAATAAAAGAGAAGGCTATTATTTTTTGTTATTTTTTTTTTTTTTTTAATTTTGGAGTGAAGAGAAGGCCATGTCTTGGATTTTTGGGAGCAAATTCTTTTTATATTTGGATTTGTGAGAATATGTGAGAGAGAGTTTTAAATTAGAATTTTAGTAAAACATTGTCCAATTTTTTTTCTATTATCTTTTTTCTTACTACTTTTTTTTTCCCTACCTAGCTAGTGTAACTCATGGACCGAAAAATATTTACATTATTGCATTAACACTTACAAAAGAATTAAAGTATTTCTTTTAGTTAAATTGGACTGAATATTTATTTTTAACTAGAAATTTCTTTTAAGATTTAAAATTTTTTAAATTTGAAATAATATTTAATTACTTGAATTTAAAAAATTACAAAGCTAAAACGGGGAATTGAGGCTAAATGACAATGTAAGAAATTGAAAAATAGCAAAATGAACTTCCTCCTTTGCACACTGAGAGACCATTAGCAACCCCGATAGTTGTTCAAAAAGGTTATTTGGTAAATAAAAAAAGTTTTGAAAAGTCATTTTATAAATAAATGTTTATCTTAATCTAATTTTACAAAAGCTCTAGCAAAGAAATAAAAACTCCATTAGATTTTTAAAAAAAAATTTAAAGCTGAAAAAATCTATAATTTCGACATGAATAAGAATATTGCAAAATTTTTGACTGAGCTATTAGGTAGGGGCCACCCGTTAAATAACTTAACGGTGGAGAATTATCAGCAATGGGAGGAAGGGAAACGGCGCATTGTTTGCATGCCAATAAACGTAACGGAGGGTCGTTACCATTATTGAAGTAGGCAACAGGGTTAGCTCGAGTTAATCCGGCAGAATTTTGGAAAATTTAATTTCTTTTTCTCTTTTTTTTAAAATAATTTTTTGAATAAAAAGTAATTAAATGTTTTTGTTGAGGTCCAGAGCCAAAAAAAAAATGCTTTTGTTGAGGTTATAATGATTGAAGTTGGACCTGAATATTAATGAATATTACGAAACAATGCCACTTGAATGAGGAGTGGGGGGTCCTCATGGGCACGTGGGAATCGTCCGGTATTGATTGTTTTAACCTTTTCTTTATCGGACAACATGGAGTACTACTATTTTATCTTGAGTCGTAGTCTTATCACGAGGTATGTGGTATTATAAATATTATAATAGGTAAATGATCACATCTATTAAGCTCATACTCAAAGATAAAAGATTGATATTCAACCACATAATTCGGGTTGGACTCGTGACTCGTGATAAAAAGTTTTATTCGATAATGAAAGAGGAAGAAGCCTTCGATAATTCTTTTTGACACAAGTCAGCAAACATATCTGCGCGATAGTTTCATGTGGTTAAGTTTTTTATAGGTCTCATTTCTACATATTTTTTTACCCTATCAACTTCATTCGGTTCGTAAAGTTTTGTTAAAAAAAAATAATTAATAATATAATTGAAATAAAACTACTCTACCCCTGTTCAAAAAAAAAAAAAAAAAAAAAGAAAAGAAAGAAAAAAACCCTACTCTTCACATGTCAAATTCAATTTTCACTCTTACAGCTTAATGTTGTCCTACTTAATTATGGTTATTAAATTGTCATAATTGTAAGTTTGTAACCCAGAGAAAAAGCAATTGACACATTAATTGTAAATTTATGGCGCTGTCATTAGTATTAGTACTACAAGATTAAACGTTGAGTTTGTGCTAGGGATAATGGGATTCGAAAACACATACGACTAGAGTAAGACGTAAAGTAAATACGAAATCTTACTGAAGTATAAGTAAACTTATAAATTCGGTTCTAGGCACAACCTGAGAGGAATTTTTTGTGAGTGTCTTCTTTGGTGCTCATTGTCAATTATCCTTCTTCTCCTTTTGCTTAGCTAAAATCGGTTTCTTACAATAATGATTTATTGTAAGTATACAGATTTCATTTTACACTAACTCCATCGTCAAATATCCCTTTTTCAATTCTCTCTCTAGCGTCACTCATAGCCTTCAATAATATATCGATATTGATTTGTTCTTTTTTTTTTAAAAAAAAAATAGAACTTAACTAATGATTTTTATTTATTATGAAAAAAAAAAAATTTAAATAACTCACGCATTTTGGAGTTGAACTCCCTACTTCACCGCACTCCACCCACTAAACTTGCCCTAACGGGCATTGATTTACTCATTTTTGTTTCGATATTAATGTTTGACATTAAGTCTATGCACATATCCGACCACTCTACACATTCTCATTCATCCTCTATCGATTATATCTAGCCATTTCCCTTCCATATTTGCTGAGATCTATTGTTTTGCTTCCCTTTGCTGATAAGATACAAGTTTTTCTTTCTAATATCTACTACATTTTATGTGAATTTTGTCAATGACTGGAGAAAATAAACACTTTTAGCCGCACTTGTTAATTTATTGATAATGAGTATTTTGTAATTCGATTTTTGCATCAAATTAGTTATTGTAATGCACTTATTTGATTAATGAAGAAAATTTCCTTTTTGATTATAATAAAATAAAAACTCCAAAATTCTACCAAGTACAAGAGAGTAATTATAAAAAGCAAAATGGCAAAAAGACAATCCACACATAAAATAAAAATAATCGAAACTATATAGAGATAGATATAGTTATATATAGTAGATTGTAAAAAAATTTAATAACCCCAAAAGATGCATCATACGTCAGAAGAGGACTACTTTACCTCTCTCAGTAGGAAGAACAATAAAAAGGAAGTTGAGTATTTATTTAATCCCAACTTTATCTTAAAATAATGAGTAATTTCATTCCTACTTTTGCATCTTTTGCACCTTAAGCTACTCCTTGTCCCCCTCACAAGAATATATGATATGTATGAATATATTTATCAAAATCTCAAAGATGCCTTCCACACCCACCACTTTATGTGCTCCTCTCTATTAATCACTACTTAGTTTATTTAAGCCTATCTTTTTGAATAAGCCTACAATACAATAATACCAATTTGCCAATAGCTTTGAGTTGTGCTAGTACTTTTTACCATTACGCTTGCACACTTATTGTACAACCAATATTAAAATATTTGTTCTATTTAAAGCTTGGCACTACAAAAGATTTAGTAGTCCCGACCAATAAAATTGCATGAGTCAAATTGACCTTTAGGTTAGTCCAAGGAATTAGTTAAGTAAACAAAGTTCATTGTTAATTATATCAGACGAATCTGAACTCCTAGTTTGACAGGAACGCAAGCAAAATAAAGGAGTACTCTTGTATGTTTCTTTTGGTAAATAATATAGAACCTTTTATGCAGTTTTTATATGGCATGATGATTTCATAATTATTTATAGAAAACAATTAGGCATTAATTTATTAAAGAGTTAAGAATAATAATATATGTTGAGTGTACGTGTAAATATAAAATGTAAAATCTACATTTTGTTATTGTTAAGTACCGTGTTACCCTTTAGCAAGTATGTTTAAAAAAATCGGGACACTTTGGAAACTAATCAAACCACATCGTACTGCACCAATTCATGCCCCCTTTTTTTTTTCACTTATACAGTTTGATATAGTTTATAAAAATTCCTAACCGCACAGTGAAATTGTTATGTAGTTAGTAGGAGTGTATAGAAAATCTATAACCCAAACAGCCGGACCAATCTTAACCTGAACAACCTTAACAAGAAGTAACTATAGTTGAATTCGGATTAATGGATACTAATCCGGAGTTACATTGTTTAGGTTAGACGGTTTTTACAACCTGTCCAGTGTAACCAAAACCGACCGAATTATTCTTATTCTTAATCTTTTTAAAATTGGTTTGAAAAAAGGAATAATTAAAAGGCCAAAAAACAAGGAAAAAAAATTAGAAAAACCTAAAAACTATGTTTACAAGATTAACCCGACCAATAAATTGGTCATATTACAAACCTATGTTTCTAATATTGATTGGGTTTTGAGTTGCAAAAATGCAACCTGAAATTTGATCGGGGGGTGATGTAATCCTCCTAACTTGATCAATGCTCAATCCTAGTAACTGGAGAAAACTTGTATAATCCAAAGTGTAGCACAATATGCCTAGTATAATTTATAATTATTTTTATAATTTTACTTTGATTTATAATTTCATATTTTGTAGAATATATTTTTATAATTATATGTAGCATAGTTTTTTACCTTATAAAAAATATTAATTTAGGAGCAATAACAGACTTAAATTTTAATTTGTTAAATTTATTATACTCGTTTCTAATCCCTAGTGTCCAAATTGCAAAAGCCAAACTACGCTACACTGCAAATAAGTGCAGTTTAGTTTGGTTTAGTCTGATTTCTTTAAGCAAGTAAGAGAATAGGTATAATCAGTACATGGTTTGGCAAACTAAATAGTGATTTAAACCAGCCAAACTACAACTCAACACTCTTTAATCCTTAGTATGATTCTTATTTAGGCAAAAGATCCTATTTTAAAACAAATTTATAAAAAAGCTTATGCTTTTTAATTTTTTTTTTTTGGTAAAGTAGTCTTTATCGACAATGCTCGACTATACTCAACTATATACTTGACTACACTTAATATAATACTCGACAATTTAAAAATATTATTTTGTAAAGAGTTTTAAAACTTAAGCCTTTCATCAAAACTCACTTTCAAAAGGTCTATTCCACCTAATTATTCTATTTACAATGTATTTGTCAAATGTCACTTAAGTTTCCATTTTGTTGAGTTGATAAGTTATATGGCCATCTAATTCACGAATTTGTGATCAAAATTCACTTAAGTAAAGGGTAGAATTGATATCCCCATAAATCGACGTACATGTGTATCTATACTGATTACATTGAGATCATGTAGCAGAAATACTGTCGGTGGTGCACCTTTTGAAAGCCATACCATATAAGAATCAAACTATACATAAATGTAAGATAATTCAATAAAAATATGGCTGTCTAGAAATACTCAACCTGTAAGAGTTTTTCTTTACCTTACCACAATTGTTGAAAAATTTAGAGGCATTGCTACCCAAATAATTATTTAAAACAATGATTTTTCTTCTTAATAATTACTAACAGAGTTTTAAATGTGCTGTTAACTTTAATTGGTCAGCCTACAAAATAGCATTCTGCTAGTAAACCTGCAATATTCCCATGCACATTTAGTCTATAGTCCAATGAGTTGGAAATTTGTGGTATTGAATTTTTCTAAACTATCGGATTCTTAATTAAATTCCGTAATATTTTATATTATTCAAGTTTGATATCACTATTATCCAAATATAATCTAACATTTAGAAGCACATATTATTACATAAGTTTTACGTCTAACAAACTAATGATTTTGTTGGCGCCTTTAGGGGAATAACCAATTTTTTAAAGTAGTCATTGAAAAGATATTTGTTTTTCTATTTTCAAGAATAAAGTTTACGAACAGGTAGATATATCAATTAATGTACTATGTTTTTATGTTAATTTTGATTTACTTGGCCGATATAGTAACAACATTAACTAATATATATATATATATGGACATAACGTAAAATATTTTTTTGAAAAAAATGGGACATTTGCTAAAGTTAAGTGTCGAAAACACTTACCCTTCTAATTTTCCATTTTTTTTAATTTTTTTTTCTTTTTTTCCCCTATATAAACTTGCCAATAAGTCTCCTAATGGCACGAGTGCATATCACAATCAAGTCTTTTCCTTAACCGATCATGTTGAAAGATCTGAAACAGTAGCTGGCCAAAAGCCAGACAAACTATCCAACAAAAATTAAAAACAAAATTTAAATAAGAAGCGATATTATTAAAGGGAAATAAATAAAGAAAAGTAAACCGTATTATCTTGCTAACAATAGGTGCCGTAAAGGTCTTCCACCAAAATGAGCATATTTTTAAGATGAACATGTGAATATTTTAGTCCATCAAAGAGTAGAGGAAAAAAAAAAAGAAAAAGATACCCAAAAATAATTAATATAGCAATTCAATTAGTGGAAAGAGTTCATCCTTATTTATCCTGATTCAAAGTCAAAAAAAATTTCTTAGATCGTAGATAACAACAAATATAATACGATAAGCAATATCCTCCAATCAAATAAGTTCTTCATCTACCTACTTAAATGAAGTGTTATTAACAATTATTCAAAACAAAATGCTACCACATCAATCAAAAGAGGTAATTTTTTTAAGTTCAACATTTGTATTGGATTGTTTATTGGAACGACTGAAAAATGAAAATGTTCTTTATTAAAAAAGGAAAAACTACTTGGTCAAACTACCTTAATTTCTCTTTACAAGTTCGTTAATATTTGTGATTATTGTAAATTCTTACTAAATTAATAGTCGTAGTAGTTAAAAAAGTTTTGTCTATTTGTGAACACAATTAATTAATTAATTACATTTCCACAAGAGCCACATTAGCCACCTCCCCCAATTGCCACGTCAGCAAAAATCTGAATTTGATAATCAAATTAGTGGTGTGGATAAACATCCGCTAGCTTAGGTGTTAAAAACCCTTTTCAGAGCTTTTTTAACTAGAGAACATGGAAGAGAATAAGGACAAACCAATCAAAACATGTTTATGTGTGTGTATGCTTGTACCTCTGTATAGTGAGGAACCCAAATGTAATTTTACAAAGTTTAAGATTTCTTATTCATAACTTTATTGCTTGACATCTGTACCATTAGCTTATGATAATTGAGGCATAAGCTTTTTGCTAATGACATATGTCTATAATTAGCGCCCTTTGCCACCTCCCAAGAGCTACATTCTTTTTTATCTTATCATGGTTTGATAGGAACAAAAAATTAAGGATATATTCACTAGGAAAGAAATTTATTACGATTAAAGATTTTTAGTTAAACTTGAGATTAAGTTGAAGTTGGTGTTTAATATATCCACATATATACACACACATATATATATATATATATATTTGATTAATTGAAATACTAGCTTAAGCATTGAAATGGCTCCTGTGAAAATTAGTTAGTTTTGAGATTAAATCTTCTTTTGACTTAGAAAATAGGAAACAATACGAAGAATAATTTTTCTAATAAAAAATTGAACATGAAAATTTGAGACATGAAATTAACTAAAAATCAATGGTGAATCCGGTTCAAACTAGAATATAGCGTTTGAATAGAAAAATAATAATGAATGTATATAATGCCTTTAATTTCAACAATCAGTTTTTGTTTATCATTTTGATTTTATTTATGAACTAATATCCCACATGACATATATTTCAAGAAAAAGACTATTAGTAGTTCCCATTTTCTTTTTTTTTTTCTCTCTCTTCTTTTTTTTAATTGAGAAACAAAAAAATAAAAGCCCAAATGATTCATCCAAAGGCAGATATTGGGAATGGCTGCTCCCACCTTAGTGACCTCAGACAAGTTCCTATAAAGTCCCTTAAAAGGGACATGCTGCGTATTTGTCCCACCACATCCCTCAAACCCGGAATGCTTTTACTATTGTCACTATAGACTAAAGACAATAATTCTTTAAATTATTAGTGCCAAGAATTATAATTATTATTGTTGTTATTAATATTATTTTGCACAAGGAGAGAGAAATAAACAATTCTTTTGTCTCTCTACTTAGAAAAATGATGTCATTGGTGGTTTGGTGATATTGTTTGCACACCCCATGTGGAGACCAATTTGGTTAGAGTTCCTTGGCTGCCCTTGGCCTGCACAAATCAAAGACTCTATTCGAACCTCAAATTAAAAAACTCATATATATTTAATAGAGAGAGAGAGAGAGAGAGAGGACCCCACAAATTGGAGTTTAGCCAATCTCTTCTTGGTACCTTTTCCACCACCTAGGATTTAGCAATGCTTATGGTGTTGTGGGGTATGTTACCCAGAAAAAAAAAAAAAGAAAGAAAAATGCTAAAAGAAATACAATTTAAGGTTATAGTTTAATTTTAGGTGGATACCTTGCAAAAACATTAAAGAAAGAAGCATTTTGGGTTGGATTCCATGTGAAGACAATCATGGGCAAATGGGATAACTTTTTGGTTTCTTTGGTGGAGGCTACCCTTAAATTGCTTCCATGTAAGCACATATTTCTTGCAGCAAATGGGAATAGAAAGTTGAGTAGAGATTTTTGGTCCCTACCCCATGGTTTAAGTTTAGTAGTAGTAGAAATTAGTTTTGACCTCCTTTTGAACTTACTTTCGGGCTTTCTCCACCGTTGGATCTTGGCATTTATAGACGTTGATTATTGAAGGGATGTGGACTTGTAGTCCAATAATCAAACTTTGAGATACAATGGACCCCATTTACTCTCTTTATTTCTCCCTTTTTTCTTTCATGTGGAAAGTACATAAATCCTATGTGGAATTTACCATTAAACACATTACAACATTGATTGAAGATTAACCACCTCATTCCATTTGTCTTTGTATTAAGCAATTATTAATTTTTTTTAGAAGTTAATAAAGCATTGAGTCACAACTAGTTAAAACTTAAAAAGTAAGGTTTCTTTTGTTTTTGTTGTTGTTCTTATTATTAGTTTGATCCAATAAAGATGTATGGACTTATTATAAGATGGGGGATTGTGCTTAGCATATATATTATAATCTTCAGAACCCACATAATGAAAACACAAAGCAACTAGTTTCTTATCTGATTTGATAAACCTTGTATTAGTTTAACTAAGTAATCTCATTAATGGAAAGGCAAACAAGAAAGGGGGGGGGGGGGGGGGGGGGAAGAAGGGGAAAAGTATATAGATTTTATTAAAACAACCAAAGATTCCTCCTAATTTCATTGTTCAATATGATACAAATGCAAGTCATATTAGTACCGTAAGATTGGTCAACCTGGATTATTCATCAAAAACCCAAGTCAAATTCCATGTTACTGTTCTCTGATTGGTCAAATCAGACCCTATTGGTGATGTATTTAAGTGCATAAATTAGGTTTATGGGGCTACCTACATTGCACATATGGAGTGTGCACTGGTAGTAAGCTTCCTGGCATCTTCATGGTGGAAAAATATAGTTTTATGTAATAAGAATTATATAATCAGAAATCTGTTTAGATTTCTAATTTCTTATTAGAAAAAATACAAATGGTTCCAAACTGAGCCCAATTATATGTGTATAACATGTAACTTTAGGTACTTTTATGTCTCTGCCTCTCTTCTTGAGAAGAAATGTAGAATTCCTAGATTATTATTATTATTATTATTATTATTGTTTTGAAAGAAAGGTCTATCTCTACCATTTACTAGAGTTACATTCTTATGGATTTGACCTCATACTAATTTATGTTGCTAGTCTCTATGTAAGCCTCTCAATAAAATGTGAAGATTTTTTTTACCCAAATCTTAGTTTAGGTATTTTATTACATGAAGTGAACAGATCTAACAACAGAAGTTAGCCAAAAAAAAAAAAAGAAAGTATTTTCCCTTTCTTATTTTCATTATTTACAGGGTTCATGAACTTAAATCAGTTCAACCTGATGGGGATTGAAATCAAACCAATTGTCTTGCTAAGCACTCAAGTCTTTGAGATTTTGAAAAGGAAAAAAGAAAAGTCTTCAAATCCACTGAAAACCAAAAATAGTTACAGTGAAAGTTTGAACTGTCCCAGGAAACGGACTACTTCCAGTATTTTCTTTTTGTGGAAGGTATTCTAGTATTGTTAAAGGGCCAGAAGAAACAAAATTTTATTCATGGAAATTGCTCGTTTGACAAAGGGTTATATATACTATTTTGTGGGTTGAAAACCTAACACCATGACCTTTTGGACTTATGCCATTAGCGTGATGTTAGCAAGAGGTGTCATAAGCATCTTGAAGAAGATTATTATCTTCAAATTAATCATGCATATGTGAAAATTTGAGTCATTAAACAAAGACCACTTGAGTGTTTTTCAATTGATTAATTAGTTGCTATACATGGCCAAAAATGTGGCATTTGTAAAATAAGGTTGGGCCTAATTTTGCTTCTATATTCATAATATGACGTTGAAGAGTTTAATGTTAGCTTACCTACCAACCGGGTGAAGATGAACATAATTAGTTGTTGAACTGTACTACTGGGCTAAATTTGATTAAGTTTTGGTCAAAGTTTGATTGATGACAGTAGGAAAAGACTTAAACCATTCTATTGGCCGTGTTTATCCACATGGGCAATGTAATAAAAATTAGTTAATTAGGGCCATTCTAAACCAAATTTTTATCTCCTGTTTTCTTTTATTGTATCTTATTCATTTTATGGAAAATAAACAAATTGAAAAGAATGGCTTCAAATGCATTTTTTTTTTCTTTTTTACTTGTAAAACTTATAAGCACAACCTATTAAGGTCACTTTTATCTTTGATTTGAGAAATTGTTTTGGCATCATTGTTTTTAGGTTCTGTTATGGCTTAGTTTATGTGGTGTTATTAAACTATATGATATAAGAAAAATACTGAATTCTGGCCATGAATTATATATGGTTAGTAGGGTCATCTACTGGTTGGTCCTCCACTAATATTATCAAAAGCCATATTAGCCTTAGAATCACAAAGATTGGATTTTGCCATTGATTTTGCTTCTGTAATTTTGTCATATACATCTTTTGACACGAATGGAGAGAACCACAAAGCAGATTCTTGTATAGTGTCAATACAATAACTCTTAGAACTCAAGAAAATTATAAGGGAATATGTAATGGAAAATTAACATATATATATATATGCGCGCGCGCGCGCCAAAAGTTTCTCAACTAATCTTCATTTTTAAGTACAGTCTCCATTTTATTGGCTGACTTCCTCAAATGGGGCGGGGGCGGAAGGAGAAAAAATAAATCCAGAGAGTAGTATATAATAACCAAAAAATGAGATATAAATAGATAACACAAATATAATATATTGGAACATATTAGTATGTTGAAAACTTGAATTAGACTCAGGATCATAGAAGCATATTCCTATAACCAAACAGGCCATTGTATTCAGTCTACTAAAGCTCATGATGCTTCAACTTCAAGGCCCCTAAAATTCATAAACTTTTAGAACCAAAACAAGGATTAAATATCCCTTATGCCTTTTAAGTACCCTAATTTATTCTCATTACAAAAAACAGTATATGGCTTAATTATTCCAATAATATGAAAAGAGATGTCAATAATAGTAAGGCTACCCCTCTACCTGTACTTGGTCATGATCACAAGCCCTTGAACAGTTCTCAGCACCAAGCAAGTGGGTTCACAAACTTTAGTGTCGGCGCTAATAATCTTAGTTTAGTTTAGTTTAGTTTATTTTATTTTAATTTAATCTATTTAGTGCCTAACACTATCTCCATATAAGAAATCTAAGGTTAAGCAGTAACCAGAATTTTATTATTTTTGAGTGGTTTCTTCTGTGAGATCCTTTGTTTGAAGCAACTTGCAAAGATTGGCATATACCAAAATAAGTCATGTTTTTCTATATTCTAAGGTATCTGTTTCTCTTATCTATGGTATAACACATTTTTCTTTTTTAATTTTCATTTCCTTTAAAGTATGTTATAAGAGAGTGACATTCCATCTGCAGAAAAGAAGTAAAAGGGGTCACAAGACTCACCACCAATGATGGCTAGACCAAAACAAATATTTTATATATAATCTATGCGTATGTATATATATAGATGTGTACACATTCACCTTGCCTGTGTTTAGGGGGGAATACATTCTAATTACATTATTCATTATAGTCAATGTAAATTAATATATTTTTTTTTAATTTTCCAAGTCCATGGTCGGGGTCTGTATCAGAGTTACATGCTTGTGTCCTCTAAATTCAATTCCCTTTGGTTGTCAAATATCATATGGATCTCAAGTTCATAGAAAGTGGAGATACGCAAAGGAGGAGAGCTAATGAGAAAATAGATCGAGAATTAAGGAAATATTTACGTAACCATCTTTATATTGTATATGTACTATCATAAGCTTTAGTTTACAGTCCTATGGAGACACTTGGAAGCAGCTAAGAGTTGTTTCAACAACTTATTTTTTTTAATGAATCTATGTGCTTAAATTCTAGAAGTCAAGTCTTAATGCAGCCTAGCTACATTGTGGAGACCTTTAAGAGTCTCATTTCATTGGTTGAAATAAACAAATATAGAACCAGAATTTGCTCTTGGAGCCAAAATAGAGTAGACTTCATTGATTGCTTGTTTTAGATTTAGACATACTTTTGGTGCATCTAGACACACACATACACATATATACACACATATATATATATTGAGAGAGAGAGAGAGAGAGAACAGAATCAAACTCCAACAACAAACTAGGTCCAGCCAAATTTTGGCAAGGTGAAAGATTAGTCAGATATCATATGGTTAATCTGGATTTATTTGCTGTTTATTTTCGTAGGTTTTCCTCCATGAACAATGGCAATGGTTTTCCATCGTCATAGTCTAGAGTAAGTTTAATATTGTTAAATCCTCAAGGCAAGAACCACGTGTTTTTAGTCCATATTTTGAGGTTTAATACCCAGTAAGTCATAAACATTTTGAGTTCATAATAAAAAGTACTTAGGAGATAGACAAACTTACATTGGACAAGAACAATGTAAAGAGAGAGGAATCAACATTTTATTCACTTGGAAGAAAGAGGAAAATCCTGAGAATGTATCTAATCTCATCTAACACAGTGATGAGACAAAGTGCATTTGGTGAAAAGGCTACATTACCTCGAAAAATCCTTATATGGCACAAAAACTCTATCATGTTACCAATAGTTTTAATATCCCGGAATCAATATGAATCGAAAAGTAGAAAGTTGAAGGTAAAAACATTTCTTTGAATGGGATTTTTTTAGGGTGTGAAGGGAGCAAAAACAACCACCGAGTTGTGCCCACCAAAGCCAAATGAGTTTGAGATAGCTGCAAGGGAAATTAAAAAAAATATAAGCATGTATTAAGGTTAAGCCTTTCCTAATGTAGTTTGACATATTTTTGGAGTGTGTTAAAGGTAACATACCAACATTGACTTCATGTTCCTTTTTCACGTTTGGAACAGTGTCAATTGTAACATCAGGCTCCAAATTCTGCAAAGCGGTAGAGAAATGAAGGTAAAGTTCAAATTCGTTACATCAAAGCCATTAAAAATAAGCAAGTGGCATATTTGAGGCTTAAAAAAGGAAAATGAGGGTCACGATATAGTACATCTTGGTTAATTGTTGGATGCAGCCACCCTGTGGTGATTGCTCTTATGGTTGCTATTGCTTCCAATCCACCAGCAGCCCCAAGACCATGTCCAATCATTGACTGGAATAAGACCAAAAAAGAAAAATAGTAAAACAATGTGAATAAATTATTTTCTTCATGTGAAAGTGAAATCTAATCCTAGAACATCATTCTTCAATTGGGTTTTAAGTTTTCTTGCCTTGGTCCCATTCATCTTTATCTCAGATGTGTCCTTAAAAACCTTTTTGATTGCATTAACTTCAGCCAAATCTCCTGCTAGAGTTGATGTTGCATGAGCATTCACATAGTTTACCTGTAAATCATTATTACTACTACAATCATCTTTCTGCAAAATCACATCTAAAATGGACACTATGCAATATAAGATTGTCCCAATGTAAAATGTTCATAGGCTTAGTTCAAGTTACAAGATCAATAAATGATCTTTAACCTCTTCAGGGGAAACTCCAGCATCTTCTAAACTCTTGGTTATGCAAGATGAGACCCCAAGGCCATCTGACCTAGGATCAGTCATATGATGAGCATCACATGTTACCGCACCACCTAAGTACTCTGCAATTATGGTTGCTCCTCTTTTCAATGCACTCTCCAAGCTCTCCATTATCTTTTTCAGGCCAAAACAAAATTAGTCACTAAAATGCAGAAATATTAGACAAAAGTGTATTTTCAAGTTCAGAGTACATCAAAACTCTATGGTGATGTTTACTAATCTGTAATTGGCTGTAATGGGAAAGAAGTATTCCACTTTCCCATCCATTCATATGACACAACTTTTGGTAGGTCTCACATGATTATGGAATCGGAAAATAGGAAACGCAATCCTTGGCTGTAATGGGAAAGAAGTATTCCACTTTCCCATCCATTCATATGACACAACTTTTGGTAGGCCTCACATGATTATGGAATTGGAAAATAGGAAAAGCAATCCTTGATTTTTTTTGTATTTTTCTTTTCCAAGTCCATTCCCATTACGGATTAGTAAGCATACCCTTACTAGATTATGATCATTTTAGTACCAGCACGCCGGAGCCTTCTCCCATGACGAAACCATCGCGATGTTTGTCCCACGGTCTTGAGGCTTTCTGGGGTTCGTCATTTCTCTGAGACAATGCCCTACAAGCTATGAAACCACCAACACCAGTAGGCATTACTGCAGCCTCAGTCCCACCAACCACCATTATATCTGCTTCACCTCTTCTGATGTGGTTTGCAGCTGCATAGAAGCAGTAGTTGGCTGTGGCACAAGCAGTGGAAATGGAGTAATTGGGCCCCATTAAGCCAGTATCTATAGCTAACAATGCTGACCCCATGTTGGTGATGGAGTAAGGAATGAAGAATGGAGATATCTTCTTGTATCCCTTTTGGATAAGAGCCTCAACTCCAGTGGTGAAAGCTGATAAGCCTCCCATACCTGTTCCAACCAACACTCCAATCTTTGATCTGTCCATCTGTATGACATAGACAAGAAAGTTCTTATTTAAGTTACCTTTCAAGTACTTAAACATAAAGTGATTGTTGAACTACATTATGTAACAAATACAATCTATCTAAAACTAACAGTTTCAAGGATTTCAGGTCCAAGATTGGCATCTTCAAGTGCCCTCCTTCCAGCAACCAAACAGTATCTCCAGCAGTCATCAAGACGCCGGTCGTTCTTGCCATCAATGTAGCCTTTGGAAGAGAAATCACGAATCTGTCCCGCGAAACGGACAGAGAAGTTTGATGCATCAAATCTGTCTATGAGACTTATTCCACTCTCTCCCTCTAGAAGTTTGTCGTAGAATGTATCAATGTCACTGCCAAAAACCGAGACCAGCCCCATCCCGGTTATGACAATTCGTTTCTTTGGATCTTTCTCTCTTTTGGGAGCTGAAAGAGTTTGAGAAACCATGGCCTTGATTGTTCTGCATTTTCTGGCTGTGAATGGAAACTAAAGTAAAGATAGAATCCCATCACACAAATCACATTTCTCATTCTTAAGCAAAGACATTCTCCCCACCAAACAAAGATGTCATTGTAAAAGTATAACTAGAGCATTAGATAAATTTACTAGCAAAGTCATAAGAAGAGAAATCATACAACTAATTGTCCCAAGTTATCATATTAAGAAACGACGCTTCTATAAATGAACTGCACTAAAGGACCAGTTGTATTAATGAATTCAGGGAGTCTTTTATGTCCATAAATCAGTTATATGCTCAAAGTATATACACACTAAATGGATCCAAATACAGTAAAGCCTGAGTTTTTGTTTATTATTCAAACTTCTGTACAACACATTCTATACTATAACATTTTCATTCAAACTTTTTTGTTTAAATTATGAGTATCATTACTCTTAATAAATATTTTTTCTTTGAAAAAAAAAAAAAACCCAGATAGAGATTAAAGAGAGCTAATTATGGAACAGAGTTTCATAATAACACATAACAAACAACTAAATGAGCTTTCACTGAGATTGGTTTTTGATTAGCTTTTGTACTAATGGGTGCTTAACAAAATAGTGTTTTGCAGTGTATCTAAATCATATCATATGATCACATTACCTGAACTAGAAACAAACCCATTCGGCCTAGTCCCAGCTGAATCCATATGGACATTCTCCCCGGGCCTAAGCCCACTATACTGGGCCCAAAAAGCCCCATTCCCACCGGCTTCTCTGGCTCTAAACAACACACCAGAAGAACAAGAACCAGTCACAGCTGCCATATTACTATAAAGTTTAAGTGCCTCCTCTGCCTTGTGCTATTTTCTTCCCCTTGAGGCTCCTAAAACAAAGAACAATTTCAATGCATATAAAAGAACGCAACTTTGTTAAGTCAGTGAAAGAAAGGAGCTAACAAAGAGAAGATTTTGTTTGTTGTTTTTGGAAGAAAAGTTGGTCAGTCCGCCACCTATTATTATTTTTGTATAGTGTTACAAAACAAGGCTTTGGCGATAATAGCAAAATGTATATTGTATATATGTATTTAAAAAGTTGGCTTCATTTTCTTTTAACCGCTTATCTACCACAAACAACCACTTGAATTAAATGAGAAATTTCTCTTAAACGCTTTGCTTACCTGTTTTGGTTGTAGTTTATTTATAACTTCTTAATTTTTGTTTATTATTATTTTTTTTTTCCCTGTACTAAGGTTAGTTATTTGCTTTCTAGTTTTTGGGTCATACTTTGCTCCCTGTTAATTGTTATGGATAGTGGACATACCAAAGTACGTACTTAGTTGGCTGTTGGCACTTAGACCAGCTGGAAATTAAAAATAAATAAGTAGATAAATAAATAGAAGAAAGCGTACAATTAAATGCATAAATTTGAGATTTAATTTTTCATTTTTGGGAAAACAAAAAATTGAACTCGTAAAATGTTAAATATGTTACTATGAGAAAAATAAAATGTAATTGAATCATATAAAAACCACATTTTAGTCTTCTCCTTCATTTCGTGTAATTTTGATTTGTAGATTGGTTTTACGTTACATTACATTTTACACAGTAGTTTCCAAATGAACAAAATTGCTCGATGAGCTAGGCAGAAATTAATGCTTTCTTCTCTTATTATTATTATTATTACTAGGTTTGCCACTAGGTTCTGCAGTGAAAGTTGTTATGCCATCTGTGATCTAACTAAAAGATTATGCAACCGAAAATAACTAACCTGAACTAGTAAGTTATCTCATATTTATTTATTTATTTTTTTTTTAAAAAGTTATGCCATATTTAGACGTAAAATGCAGCCTTATGTGACCTCCGGTGTCAAAAACTTGATTCAAGAAAACTCCATAGAATCCTCCAGAAACATAAAATTCGTCAAATAAACATAGATTCCTTATTTAAATAAGGAATTATCCTCACTTAATGAGATAGTTAACAATCTCATAATTTATTGTATTTATTTTCTTTATTTAGTTTTTTAATTAGACTAGGAAATCCCATGCACCTGGAACTGTAATTAAACAAGGGCTATTGCTATTGTGTATTATTTTTCCTCAAGCTTATAGTTTAGAAATTTTGTCAATTTGTAATCTCTCTCATATAATGGAAAAATCATTAGGCCAGTCTATGATTTCATTCATGTACAGAAATCTAATTTCACTGTGAAGGGATTTGGTGATTGAAACGGATGCAAAGCTAGCAGTTGTAGCTCTGTCTAATATGGTGTAGAGCCACCAGATTGATGCTCTCTGACTATATTTATTTGTGTTTTGAGTTATGTCATAGTTTTAGTTTGATTTTTTTCTTCTTCCTTCAGAGAAAGCTTAATGCCTCCTCTGACTTACTTGCTAAGTGGGCTCTTTCTTCCTTGAGCTCAGGAAGTTGTAACCTCTCTCAACAAGGGTTAACACAAGTGTAGTTCAAGGCTCAATTAAAATGGGGAAAAATAAATATTTTTTTTTCTTTTTGTATAGATATAATGGCTCTTTTGGCGTTTCTCTCATGATAATGGGTCTAATTTTTACTAAGATAAATTTGTAATTTCGGCTTCTGAAAAATGTTAATTATTGTTTATTTTAAATTGCTAACTTTGATTAGTTTTGAGTCTCCAAACGTTATTTGACTACTTCCAAGGGGAAAGGAGATTCCTGTCATGGGCCGATTATCAATGATGTCGTCAACGGCCTTTTTAAACCTCGAAAATTTCGGCCCGATCCACTTGGTGCTTACTGAGTTTGTACTAAGAATATACAAATAACATTATAGTGAAGCTCTGACATGAAAGGTGTCGTGGTGTAGTTGGTTATCACGTCAGTCTAACACACTGAAGGTCTCCGGTTCGAGTCCGGGCGACGCCACATTTCTTTTTTACAATGAGTTTATATAATCAGGGCATAATAATACAGAAGATGGTACATTGAAAATGGACTTATAAGTTTAACCGGTTGAAATTTAAGTTTATTATTGCTTCTATATTTTTTTCTTATTTGAAAGAAAAAATACCCAAAAAAAACTCCCTTTTGTTGTTGCAAAACTCCAATTTCAACCTTAATTTTCAAATCAAATCAAAATTATCCATTATTAAAATTTCCATTGAGTTATGTAAATTTTTTAATCTGAAAATGGCCAAAGTTTTCTTGGTCAAATAGTCACATTATCTATTAAATAACTAAACAACTTATATGCAAAATACTCAAATGTATTTTTTAAAAATTATGTGAAAATTTCCTTTTTTTTGGGGGGGGGGGGTTGCCATAAGATTAAAAATGTAGTTAGACCATTTGATTAATTCTGAATAAAATTATTAGCGGCATTTCACCACATAATTATAATTAAATCTGATTCTATGGATTATTTTTATCCAATTTCACAATCTGAAGGTATATATTTTGCATTGGGTCGTTATTTTTCTCTTTTTCCTCTATTTTAAAATTCATGATGAAATATAGGATAAAATATATCTCATTTATGAAAAAGATATTTAAAAAAATGAAGAAATTAAGTTGCCTATGCATCCTGACCATCCATTAAATATTTGACGTCGGTCCGGGTCAAATACAATTAAAAAAAAATAACATAAACGCATGAAGCATTTGACTATGTTTTTTTTTAAAAAAAAAAAAAACATATTTTAGTTCAAGATATCAGATCCGATGATGATGACCCAGTTCTTCTGGCTCTAATCATGACAAAAATTCATGTAAAAGGTTAATCATGACAAAAATTCATGTAAAAGGTTAGAAAGAAAATTAAAGGTCACGGTTTAGAGAGAAAAAGATTTGGGCTATTTAATTATGATATTTTGGTAAATTTAGATAGCTATGACGACAACATTACATTAAGAGCTTCTTTTTTTGGAAAAAAAAATAGGATTATATATAAAAATAGCCCCCAAATTATTACCTATGTATCACTTTGCTTCCTAAATTCCAAACTTACATAGTATTGGCCCACAACTTTATTTTCGTTTCTTAGGGATTTTGCCTATTTGGAGTCAAAGGGCATTAACACCTGGTAATTATTTGAGGTGGCTAAGGTAAGACCATTAAAGCTATAACTTAAGCCCTTGAGTTGAAGGTCTATATAACTAAACTCTTCTAAAGAATTTTTTTTTTCAAAAGAAAAAAAGGATAGAGTAATTTACTAATATTTATGGATACTTTAATTACGGAAATATAACGTGTAGAACTTGTTGGGAAACTAACGGAAAAATCATATAACGACATTGATCCTTAGACCTAATCTTATTTATTCCATAAAGTAAAAATCTTTAAAAGAGTTCTTTTCTAAAAACCGAAAAAATTCATTATTAGAAAAAATGATCTTCCATAATAAAAGTGATCCATATATAAATGATATGCAATTACTTTTTGTTTTGATGGGATTATCTACGTTCACCATGTCCAATGATTATTAGCCTTTTTTAAAAAAAATTTTATAGCCTAAATGTAATGGATAAAAGAATGTATGAGTACAAAATTTTGACAAAATGTTTATTCTACAGTTCTCCAGTACTCATTTGTGAGAGCTCTCTTTCATATTGTCATTCTCAAAGCCCTATACTAATTCAAGGTTTTGTTAAATTTTATTTCTTACCATTTTTGTTTGCATTTAGACATTGTACATATAATCTTCTTTATTCTTTTGTTTATAAGAATTACTATTGTGACACACATTCCTTAAAAGAGAAACATAAGTAAAGATTGGGACCATTTTTGAAACAGAGACAAAGTTAGGGTCCAAAATTGTATAAGTTTAAAATTCAAAGATCAAAGTGATGCAGAGACAATAGTTCGAGGGTCATTCCTATAAATAATCCAAAACTTCTTTTGTATTAGTTGACTCAATGTAAAACTTCTTTTGCATACCAAAAAGCACAAGGTGTTACAGTATTTTCGCATTTTAAAAATGTAACACATATAGTAATAAAAGTATATTCTATATGACATAAAAAATTACAACAAAAGAAAAAAAAAGTATACAAATTACTTAATACATTATTTAAATAAATAGTCGTATTATGCAGCTTGAACTACATAAAAATAATCCTCAAACCAAGCACTGAATAAGCTGTACAATTTGTAACTTTTTATAATTATATCAAAGAGAAATATTAAGGACACTTTTTTGGACATCCTTTTTGACACTCTTCAGTCTTATTGTCTGACACGTAGATTTCATTATCTAGTTTAATATTTTAATAATACAACAAATCATAATGGATTCCACGTGTCAAACAATGAGATTAAAAAAATGTAAAAGAGAATATAAAAGAGTATTACTGGCACTCCTCTCGTATCAAATTGCATACGTTAAAAAACCACAAAGATTAATCCAGTGCAGTATGACTTAGTCGATTTTCGCGGTATTATGCCCTTTCATTTTTTATTTTTTATTTAAAAAAAAAAAACACCCTACTATACCAACTCTCTATCAGATTTCTAGGCCACCATCATAGCCCTTAAGTCATGGACACTAGGCTACTTAATTAAATTGGGTAATTCAAGATTGAGACCCCCCACAATTGTGATTGCGGGCCCACAATCTTGCCATAGAACCCACAACGTCGGCCTTTTCTCAGCCAATGACAGGGCTCCATCCGTTGACAATGAAATGGGAACTGCATTTGTTTTGCACCACCATCGACATCGTCAACCACGGATGGGTCCCCCCTCGGAGTTTTCAAAACATTTATTAATATATATTATTAATAACTCTTAAAAAATGAGATTGAAATTAAGAGTTGGTTATTAATAACTCTTAAAAAATGACTGAAATTTAAGAGTGGGGACACTTAGCCATTGGGTCCCACAACGCTAACGTGGTTTTGCTTTCGGCTTAACCAATAGCTCACATGCACCGTTGAACTAAACAACCTTTTGCTTTTGCTACTATTTAATCAAAGGATAATGTAGCTTCATATGTAACATTCACTTTCTTCTTTTCTTTCTTTTAAAAAACTTGTTACCTTTTTTTTTAAAAATAAACAAAATCACAAAGACGGGTTTAACCCTAACAAGGAAGGCAAAAGAGTATCCATGTCCATATAGTAAACTTTGGTATATTTCGAAAGATTAGACATGTCATTTATGCACTTACTATGTTAGGCTTAACTTGAAACTATACCAAATCCATAAGAAATGAAGTTTATTTGGGCAGGCACATAACAATAATTGTTCACCTTCTCACCGAACCATCTTTCTAATTCTAATTGTGTAATGAATTCATTCCTTTTTTCTGTTTTCTTTTCTCCTATCTAGGAGATTTCTTTTTAATTTAATGGAGTTAAATTATTGGTCGAAAAATAAATCTACCAAGTTTCCCTAAAGGGATAATTGACTCAAGTGCTCGATTACTAATTCTCCATTGTCACACTCTCGAAGTTATAGCGTGGACCAAAGTTTTGATTGGTTTCTAATAACCACGACGCACTTATGTAATTTTAGGCCATGCACTTGTGTGGTTTATAGCAATTGCAGCAAGAAAAAACTTCCTTTTGACAAACTCAAAATCCTAACAAGTTGATTGATCCCCCATATGGTAAAATTTTTATGTATAATATGATATTAATTCATTAGTTAGACATAAATCATAGACCCAATTTTGTATTGTTGTGCTATGTTGTAGAAGTAGTGTGAGAAAAAACAAGGGTGCACAACCGGCGAATTGGGTATTTTTTTTTTCATTTATATTTTAATGCAGTTTTAAAAATATCTAACCTATAACTGCTCAACTAAATTGCGAGTTGAGCGATTTTTGGTGGATTTAGCAGTTTGTTTTCGGGTGGGTTGTGTTATCCAAATATATATATATATATAATTACGCATTTTATGAAAGTAAAAGAATCATTATTAAAAATTTTAAAAATATTTTTAATTATTTCTTATGAGAATTCTTAAATGTTATATAATATAAACTATAAAATTTAAGGATATTGTGCTTCGTAAATTCTATTCATCTAAAATTAGAACAGAAAACATTCATATTAATAATGTAAATACATTTATGTAAGAGTGTTATCGATATATAAATAATGTTAAGTAGTAAAACTTTAAATAAATAAGAATTATCTTTAAAACTTTTAATAGAATATAATCAAAATAATTCTCTGGTGATAATACTAAATCTCAATTTTTATATAATACATTATATAAAAAATGTATATCACAATTAGGGGTTTCATTGGGTGATTGGTCTTGTTGGGCAGGTTTAGTGGATTTGTTTTTTGGTGATTTAAAAAATGTGTAACCCATATTCAACCCAACACCCATGGTTTTAATTTTTAGCGGCTTAGCTGGTGCGAATTAGTATACGTTTGTGAATTTTATATTTACCCCAAAAGAAAAAAAATTTATACTTTTGATAAATTTAATTTACAAAACTGTTGTCTATTTGAAAGCATTATCTAAGTATTTAGTAAACTATAAAGCGTATGTACTCTAAAATAATTTTTTAGATAATTTATATTATGTCAACAGAATCAGCTTTGAAAAGCGACCCTTACTCAAACCCTTACTCTAACAGTTATACATCAACTTACTAAATACCTTACTAAAATTATGAACTTACTAAAATACCTTTCTCTCCCCAATTTTAAGATCTGAATAGCAATTCGGCCGATTTTAGGCTCAAAACTCAATAAATATCCATAGCCCATTTTTTATAGCCAAATGACCCATGTAAAGACCTGTTGGAAGTCTATACCAAAAATACCCTTATGGAATCATCTTCCCTAACTTTTCACGCTTAAGAGGAAAAAAAATATATATGTATTGCGATTTTTTTCCTCTGTAAATCTTCACCGACATCAATTTCTTCTTCTTCTTCTTCAAAAGTGTCAGCGCCGGACCTTTACCATTGTTGGATATGGAGTGGACTTCAATTTAAAATGATCTTCAATCTATGAGTTCAACCACAAACATCAAAGCTCTGTCAATAAAGATTGAAACTCCATTGAGAAGTTTTCAAATTCTATTGATAAACTTGCAGATCCAAAGGTAAATCAACATCGATTTATCTTCACTTTTTTTATTAGTTTGTGTTTTAGGTTTTTAATAGATTCATTTTTGTTATTTGATTATTTTTAGGTGAAATACTTAGATTCAATCGCTTTTAAGGTTATAGTTTTTGGTAGATTCAATTGAAAATTTAGGGGTTTTTATTTTCGATTGATGAATTCCTATTTTAATTCATGATTGTGGTGAAAAATATGAGTTTTGATATATGCCAGATATGATCTAACTCAGGTAAAATGGTTCATAGTTTTTTATATGTGGTACATAGAAATTTGAATGCAGTTTATGACATAGTTGTTATGAGGTTCTAGTTTTTAGTATATTGAATTGAAAATCTAGGGATTTTTATTTTTTGTTGAGGAATTCCTATTTTAGTTCATGATTGTAATAAAAAATATGAGTTTTGATATATGTTAAATCTGATCTAACTCATGTAAATTTGATTCATAGTTTTTTATATATAGTACATAGAATTTTGAATGAGTTCAAGACATTTTTATTCTGGTATATATTCATAATTTGAGAGAATCTAGTGGAGATTTGAATGTGAGAGAATTTGGGGTTGGATTCAGTATCTATTTGGTATATATTTGATTTCCGTTTAGTTCATAAACTTGTGTCCTTGGTCCATGAAATTATGTGCTTAGTTCATAAAGTAGTCAATGCGGTTCATAACTTTATATCTTTAGTTCATAAAATTGTGTTTCATATATGAGAATATATCTCATACAAATTAGTTCTTGGCACATTGTATTCCTAACTTTAAGTCTTTAGTTCATATATTTTAGTCTTTGGTTCAAATTCATAACTTGTTTGATTCATAAAATTTTATCTCTAGTTCATAAAATTATCAGTGTGGTTCATAAGTTTATGTCTTTGGTTCATAAAGTTGTGTTTTAGATATGAGAATATATCTCCTTAAAAATTTTCTATTTGGTATATAAAATTAGGTATCTGGTTCTATTTGATTTTCTTGCTGATTTTATTCTGTTTGGTTCATAAATTTATGTTTTTAGTTCATGAATTTGTGAGTGTGGTTCATAATGTTACAATTATAGTTTATATCTACTATGTACCCTTTATTTAATTCATTCAGTTCCTAAATTTATTTATATGGTTCATAAATTTATCAATTTATGTTTATTTTTTGTTCAAAATCTGTTTAATTTGTATTTAATTAATAAGTTTATATTTTTGGTTCATAACCTTGTGTATTTGTTTAACACTTCATTATGGTATATGTTAATTTGAACATGATATATGATTTTTAATGTCTGGTACATGACTTGTAAAATATGACAGTTTCTCTCACAAAAACAGAACTGATCGTGGAATATTTATGATCAAAAGAGTAGCGGCATTAATGATGAATGTCAGCATTAAAGAAATATCACAAGACAAAATTGTATTCTACTAGCAAAAGATAGTCGTAGAACTCTATCATTGGGTTGAAAACAGGATGAGAAGGGGATACAGAAGTGATACGGAAACACAAAATGAATGTGATGTGGAACATGTGTTCTTATTTTGATTTAGCAAAAATAATATAATTTTTTTAGTTTGACAAGGATTATTGAATTGAATACTTTTAATTGTGAAGATATTCAATATTAGATAATTTTCTCGTTAGTTTATATGTTTCATGTAATGCAATTGATATAAATCTAAATTGTTACTTACTTGCTTCCGATAATTCACTTTATGAGGTACACTTGAATAATTTTAAAAAAGTTGAAATTGTTTAGAAATGATAATATATGTATATTGAAAAAATTCTCTCTTTATGATATATAATCTTTTGAACTAGGTACATAAGATTTTATTCATTGTTTATTATAATATGAGATATGTATATAACTTCTAATACTCCAATAGAATATATGAACTAGTACACTATACTCAAATACCATAACCCAACTAAGAAATAGTATATAAATTTATCATTTTGAACACAATATATATGTTTAATATACAAACACTCAACTCCAAAAATCATCTATAGTATTTTTTTTTCACTACTTCATAAGAGTTCGCCAACAATATATGTATTCAGACATAATCTGGTATATATATTATATACAATGATAATTTTTTTGGTTCCATCAACAAAAAATAAATTTAATAATATATCAAGGAATCTGGTGCATAGTCTTATATACCATGATAAAATTCAATATACTAAAACCAAAACTTTATGTACATGAAAGTATAAAAACTTAGAAATAAGATAACAACATCAAATATCTAAAATAATAAATTTAGTATACAATCACATATACTAAGACAAAATGTCTATATAGCAAGACCAAAAATTCATGTACCTAGATATGAAAAAAAAAAAAAAAAACCCTCATTCGTTTCAAAATAAAACAAACTATAAACTCAATACAAAAAAAAAGTAATGATTCATATGTCCTATAAACTGATATCATAGACCTATAATGACACCGCCCTTTAATGGAAGCCCCAAATGCCATAAAAAAAGTACTTCAAATTCCATCTTCATCAACTTCATAATCAGTATATAAACCTGTATGAAGAAACTAAAAAACAAATATTAATAAAAAAAAATAATATCACATCTATTGATTCAGGAGGTACATACATACATATACCAAGTTAAAAAATCCTTCTACTAAACATAAAAAATCATGTACCACAAAAAAATCATAACAGAAAAACAATATACCTGAGTTCAAACTCTTGATTAATAATAGCAAAATAATTAATATGTTAATCAATAATAACCACACAATATATACCATCACAAAAAATAAATAATGATACCAAGACCAAGAATATATGAACCAAATTAGAGTACTGAACATCTAAGGACAATAATAACAAAAAAAAAAGTATATGACAATACAAAAATCACATGTATCAAGACCAAAAATATATGAACCAAACAAGAAATACAGAATATGCTCAACAACAAAAACTAGTGAACAGTATTACCATATATCACAAAACAGATCACATATACTACTACAAATATCATATATACCACGACCAAAAATTAATGAACCATTGCCAATTACAAAAACTAATTTCAAAACGCACAACAAAATACAAAAAAGCTATTAAGATCCAACAAAAAAAATAATATTATACTTAAATTAAAATTAGTTATAACATGAACTCTCAATATAAATGAAAATCCCCAAAATACACAATACAATCAAATAAAAATCAAGAGAATAATACATATCGAAACAAAATCAAAATAAAAAATATCGGAGACTCGACCAAAGCAAGTACACAAATCACCAAAAACACCAGAGATCTGAGAAGATAAATAAAACGACCCCAAAGAAGACAATAATGAATCAAACAATTCCAGAGAAGAAGAATAATGGAGACATACGCCGGAAAACACACGAAGCCGCCGTAGATCTAAAGAAAACTATAGATATTGAAGAGAAAAATCAATGGAGGAATGAGAGAGATTTAGGAAAAGAAGAAAGAAGAGAGAGAGAGAGAGAGAGAGAGAGAGAGAGAGAGAAGAGAAAGAAGAACGAGAGATTACAGGAAATAACAAAGACAAACGAAAAAAATGAATTATTTCATTCAGGATAAAAATAGAAAAATATAAATTAATTAGCTGGTGGTTTTTAAATAGGGGACATATAGCTATAAATTTTAAAATTTGAACATATACTTAATCAGTTTTAAAAATTTGGACATATACCACATTTTCTCCAATTTTTTCTAACCAAAGCAGCATTTAAAAGCAAATTCCAAAGGCCGTACTAATTTCTTAAGGAAACAGATTGGGCCAAAAAACTCGGCCAGGCCCACACAAGTACATCAAAAGCCTTATCCTCAATACCCGAACTATCCTACTCGTGAGACTAGTATTAACACGTGTAAGCCCCCAATGCCCACGGACTAAAGTCACAGGCTTTACAGCAATTACGCGTACTGTCCATATTTTCTTCCAAGTCTTAGATCCTAAGCAAATGTGAACTCATAGACCGACCGAACCTCCTAGACCTTCTAGAAGATGTACAAAACTCAAAATCCCAAAATACCCCTCAACTCCCCCAGTCACTCTCTTTGCCCTCAGTCACTCTCTCTCCCCTCTCATAATCTTCCACGTCACCCCTCTTCTCACGCAATAACGCGTTTTAGTTTGTCATCACACTCGTACATAGCTCTCAAATAGAGTTAACCAAAAGCAAATAAATCAAAATTAAACCGTCTTAATTATATAAAGGGGAACTCTGAAAATTACTTTTAACCCTTTTCCTAAATTCCCAAACCTGTAATTTTCATCATCGCCTTTGACAAATCCACACGCAATCTCGACATTGTTCTTTCCTCGAAATTTCTGGCTTTTCCATAGTCTTGAAGACCCTTATTTAACAGTCTCTCCCTAGCCCCAATTCCCTCTCTCATTTCCAAATCTCACTTCTTCTTCTACCCCTGGTTCTCTAACTTCCCCTGTTTTTGAATATTCATATATATATATATATATATATTATATTATATATTATATAGATAGATACAGTTTTAGGGATTATTAGTGCTTTTTTCTGTAATACCCAGATCCGATTTTGTGGTTTTTTGAGGTGGGTTTCTCTCAAAAATGGAGAATAACAACAACCAGTCGTTTCTGCAATTCAGTGACCAGCTTCGTCACCAGACCTCGAACCTCGCCAATCTCTCGCTCAACGACTCGATATGGAGCAGCTCGTATGGGACGAAGAGGACTGGAGAGAGGAGAAATTTCGATATAAGGGTCGGCGGCGATCTCAACTCGCCGAGCGGTTTGAATCTGAATGGGTCTGATTTTGATGGGTCAAAAGGGGTTGTTGATTCGAGCGTTTTCAACAACGATGGCTGGAACACTTTCAAGTCCAGTGGTTCTGACTTTAATGGGTTCGTTAACGATGGCTGGAACAACAACAACAATAACAACCACAGTTTCAAGCCCAAAGCCTCTTTGGATTTCAATGGGTTCGTCAATGATGGGTGGAAGCTTGGGACTGGAGCAGGGCCAGTTCTTGGTGGGGTTCGTCAGAAGAATATTGGGATTAATGGCGGATTCAATAAAGGGATTTATTCTAATAAGTCTTTGAACCATAACATTTACAACGATATTGGTCTGAAAAGCCATAAGAAAAACGGAAAAGAGGACGATCATGGTGTTAAAGGTGGGAAGAAGCACAGTAACAGTAACAAGAAGAATAGCAATAACAATGGTGAGAGTAATAATGATAGCAAGGATGGGAAGAACGCTGCGGATAAGAGGTTCAAGACGCTTCCACCATCTGAATCTCTGCCCAGAAATGAAACCGTTGGTGGCTACATCTTTGTCTGCAACAACGATACTATGCAGGAGAACCTCAAGAGACAGCTTTTTGGTATGTTTTCATTTCCATTAAAAAAAAAAAAAGGTTTCTTTTGATGAATATTACCAGTTTAGATCTGGATTTGAGTAGTTCTTCTTGATTAGTTCCTGTTATAATTTGATTTATAAAGATGCCGGAACAATTGGGGTTTATCATTTTTTTTTTATTGTGGGGATTATTGATTCATTTGTAGACATGTTTTTGGCGTGTTTTTATTTCAGAAAAAGGTTTTCTTTAGATGAGTATTACCAGTTTTTTAGAGCATAAAAAATTATCTAGATTTGAGTAGTTGGTTTTTGATTTTTCCTTTTCATAATTTGATTTTTTTGAAAGCTGTTTCTGGATTTGTAAAATAGGATTTGAATCCCGTACAAAATGCGCCCTTAGTTTCTTATGTGTTCGGATGATTAATTCGTTTCATCTGTATTCAATTGTTCAAAACGTTTGTGTTATTATGTGATTTTTATGCTCATGTAATTATGTTTGCAGGATTGCCTCCTCGTTACCGAGATTCAGTTCGTGCAATTACTCCAGGGCTGCCCCTTTTCCTCTACAACTACTCCACCCACCAACTCCATGGAATATTTGAGGTGTGTATTGAATTTCCTAATTAATACATAGGAAACCATAGAAAGATTGCGTTGAACCCCCATCAATATATGATTTTGACAACGTAGGAATATTGAGTTCTGGTTTTGTAGCTACGGTTTATTCAATGAGTTTATGGTTTTCACAATGTGAGAATTTTTTAGCACCTGGTTTTTCATTTTGCTGGTGTAGTTAGTAATCGTGAATTGTCCTTTGGTATTCAGGCTGCGAGTTTTGGAGGGAGTAACATTGATCCTACTGCTTGGGAGGATAAGAAATGTCCAGGGGAATCTCGTTTTCCTGCTCAGGTATCTATCATTGGATCCTATTCAAGCATATATCTATTCAATTATTATCTTTGCTGGTTGGTGATGTCAAATCATATCGTTTAACATGCCTAGTGGCCTTCTTGGATTCCTACTGATGATCCTCTTATATGTTCTAAGCTTCTAGAGCTCTTTGTTTCTTTTGCTTTTGCTTTAACTTTACTTTTTCAATGACATAGGTTCGAGTTGTTACAAGGAAAATCTGTGAACCACTGGAGGAGGATTCTTTCAGGCCAATTCTTCATCACTACGATGGACCTAAATTCCGTCTTGAACTAAACGTGCCAGAGGTAATTTCACCTTAACCAGAACGATGAACATAGCGAACGATTCTTGGAAAATGATACTAGGCATGTTTATATTTTTCTTGAAAGATCATACCCCCAGTAGTCCAAATTCTGATTCTTCTTGTTTTAACTTTGCAGGCACTCTCTCTCTTGGACATATTTGCAGAACAGGACTCTTGAACAGCAATACGTTATACAGAAAGTACAGATACAAATCCTAGTTAAAGAAGAAAAAGAAGTGAAGAGTTGGGAAAAGGCTAGTGAAAGATAGTATAGTTGGAAACCGGTATAATGAGAAGTATAGAGAGTTTGGGAAGGAAAGTATATTTGTAAGGGTGGTAAAATATGCATCCTATGTGGTGATGTATAATCTTTCTTGTAGAGGCTATTATGTTTGCCCTTTTTTGGTGTTTTACAGTATGTATAAAATAAGTTGAAATGATAAAAACGAAGCTAAGTTTTTCGACAATAATAGGATATCGAGTGTGTATGGAAAGCTTGGAATCAAACAACGATGATGATATGTTTTCTAAATGAAATAAAGGCTTTGAGTAGCTCATTTAGATGCTTAGAAAACCGAATATGAATCATTTGTTACAAGGATGAAGATCTAGATTAGGTTCTTTTCAATCTAGACTTTTATGCCTTTGATCTTTAACTAAGTCGGCAATTGAAAACTCCATTCATGTCTTCCAAAGGTGCTATTAGGTCTGTTTATGGTGAGGAAAAGGGGGAAGACTTTAAGCAAAGTTGGAGATGGTTGAGAGTTGGAGAACACTAATCTCAAGGTAGTTAGTTCATCAGCTATTATGACTTAAATCTAAATTCAAAGAATTGGTGTTACCACGTCGTTTTCAACATATTGTTTTCATATTGATATCTACAGCGACTTAGCGCAATATCGGTATCTATGTGCATTTGAATGCTTCAAAGGAGGGGTAATTTTGACATATCAATTTATTCAAATCTGACTACGGACAATTGGAGTTGTTGACCAACTACATCTTCGAAATGAATAGGAATAACTAATAGTTCTCCAAAACGGTAGGCTTGAACAGTTTTGAGTTTTGATTGTTTCTCGTGAATTATTCAAGGCAATCTTGCAACTAGAATATCAATTATTTCAAGGATTGTTATATTTAATGCTCTCTTTTCTTTTTCCAAGGATTTGTATTTAGTTCAACCGATGAGAAAATTTCTAACGCACGAAGAAGCAAAATATAAGTTATGGCTATGGATGATTTAAGGGTAGTTATGTAGAGTAATACTAATATCTAGAATTGTCAGTTTTACCTTTTATTTCAATATATTGGCATTCTCATGCCTTACATAATAAAAACACAAAACTAAATCATCTAAATATGAAAAACTCAATTTGTAAACAACATTTGAACTTGCCCAAACATCATATTTCCATTTTTTTTTTTTTAAAAAGTACTGTAGGGATAATTTTGAAGTTTCCAGAGAAAAAGTATTTTTGAGAATACAACAATTATCATTATAGAGAAAGGTACTGAACTAAATACCAATTTAAAAGGTTATGAAACTTAAAGAACAAACTCATCTAAGGCTAACTAAAGTCCCTTTAATTAACTAAAAGTTGAAAAAAATTTACATTAGTTTCCTAATTTATGAAAGTGTATGTCTCAGTAATTAATTGATTATTTCATAGAAGTTGTACCTGGTTTAAAAAACATATGCTTTTAGTTTTTACTTAATTTTTTTCCTTCTGATCATCACTTTAATGTGACCATTCGTTAATTGCTAATGTCTTGATCAATATGCCATGACTCTATGAACTTGACTTTCCATTGGTAGTTAACAAACTTTCCATGAAAAAAATCTTAAACTAACTTAAATTAATGCATTAGTTAAGAAAATGTCTCTATTTTTTTTGTCTTGATACTATTGTTTGAATAAATTTAGTTGATTTCAAATTGTTTTTACATATATGATATACTTTCATTTCTACATACATATATACATATATATATGGTTGCCAATCCAGTAGGTATTTTTTTTTTTAACCTATGTGTAGGTATTTCTTTTTTAGCCTTTGAATCATTATCTAATAGTAATCCAACGGCTATAATCATGTGCATAAAAAGACGTGCATCATTAATGTTATTTTTCTATCTTATTTTTTAATATAAAAAATGTGTAAAAAAAATTTACATTGACCAAATTGATACCTATGCATAGGTTAAAAAAAAAAAAATACCTACTAGATTGGTGCCCTATATATATATTTTTTGTAATACAACTTGTGACTAGATAATAATTCATTTACAGTGCTAGCCATGAATGATTCTAACAAGCAGATGAATTCAGAGGGATGCAATAGTCATAATAAGAGGTCCCATTCTAGAAGATCCTCACTAAAATCTTTAAGTACTAGATACAACGAATTGAGTTCTAGACCAACAAACACTCTATATTTGGTACCTTGAGATATTAGGTAAGTTTCGGGCAACAAAGTTCTTATTTCGAACTCTCTCCAAAGAGAATGACCAAAATTGACCGAAAATTGCCAATTAGGAAAACTAGATGCTAGATACAACGAATTGAGTTCTAGATCAACAAACTTCTTTATTTGGTACCTTGAGATATTAGGTAAGTTTCGGGCAACAAACTACTTGTTTTGAATTCTTTCCAAATAGAATGACCAAAATTGACCGAAGATTGCCAATTAGGAAAACTAGGTGAGTTTGGTTAATCTGAGAAAAAATAGTTAGTAAGTGTAGAATAAGCTTGATTGTTAATCACATCTACTTTCAGAATTGAGTTTTATATGTTTGAATCCACGATCTTTTTATCGACCAATGCTCGATGCTTCATCGGGCAGCAAAGAATAAAACAAACTTAAATTTTAGCTCCTGAATAATAGTTTCAAATCACAATAAAGGTCAGATTTGCCATTATAAAAAAAAAGAAATTATGTTGGGTGTTACTTTTGCTGTTTGGGTTTTTTATTGTAGCTATAGAAAGCTATATTTGCATTTTCAAGTGGCATAAAGACACCTAACTCATTATGGACCTGATTGGAATTGATTATGGTCACTGTTTTTAACTTTTAAAAGCAGTTAGTAAAAAAATTAGGAGTGGGAGGCATTTGGCAAGTTTATACTTTTAGTCAACAAATTCTAAAAGTTATTGCGTAACTGCCAATTTAAGCAGAATTTGAGAAGCATGGTAAATATTGCTTTTCAAAGCTGATTCTACTTTTATAATACAAATTATTTAAAATAATACTTTACATCACACATAATTTATAGTTTATCAAATATTTAGATACTACTTTTAAGTTTTAAGCAACACAACAATTTTGTAAATTAAATTTACTAAATGCCTAGACATTTTTTTTCACAGCTGTCTTTTACTCACAGTATAGCTACAACAAAATACAGTACAACTGTCACATAGCAATACCAAACTGGCCCTAACAATTTATAAAATTGTGTTTGGCATCCCTTATCATTCATAAAATAAACCCCTCCTTGTGTACCCATCAATTTTGACACCCCTCCTGAAATTAAAGCTTTTTTTTTTTTTTTTTGTTCAAATTTTACAAATTAATAATACCCTTAATTTCAAGCAAAAAAGAAAAAAAAAACATAATTAAATAGTCCAGCTTAAACAAATAACTCGATTTAATTTATGTTTTCAAATATCAAATAAAGTTTTTATTCATTTAGATACAACACAGAAACAGAGAAAATCTTCTAACAACGATATATAAATATATATATTTTAAGTTGTTTGAGTTTGTGATATGAGAATTCATAGCAGATTTTAAGTACCATTTTATATATGTATGTATGTATATCTATGGGTTTAAGCATCAATACACCGGTTTTGGTTCTATCACTTTCTTGTTTCAGTTGATAAACAAAATTTTCAATTTTTTTTTTTTTTTTTGGAAAAAAGAAAAGATTTGGAGGTAGAAAATTTGTGGAGGAATTTGAATGAAGATTTTTAATTATAATCTGATGCGAATAAATGTGCCTTTATCTCACTTGACGTGTTTGCACCACGTATAGCATAAGGGCACCCCTAATCTAAACTAATCCTATTTAAAAATTAAAAATTAATATTTATCAGTATAAGCACCTCTTGTCATTTCTATAATAGCTTCACATTATGCACTTTACTAATTTTATTCACTAATTAATTTTGGCACCCATCCTGATGTAAAGGACAACCATCTAAAAATTAAATGACTAAATAGGACCGAAAAAACATCAAACCTTCGCAGACTAAAGAGGATAATATAAGTGTTGAAGATTTCACTGTGATTTTCTAATCTAAATTACTCAGGTTTAATGTATATATGAGTATCGTTAATGAATTCGAATGGTTGTAGCTCTAGTAACTAGCCACTATTTTTTTAAACTTTTTTTATTCTTTTCTTTTTCAATACAAGTGTCGAAGATTTTTCTGTGATTTTATAATCTAAACTACTCAGGTTTAATGTATATATGAGTATCATGTTAATGGATTCAAATGGCTATAGCTGTACTAACTAGCCATTGTTTTTTTAAAATTTTTTTATTCTTTTCTTTTTCAATACAAGTGTCGAAGATTTTTCTAATCTAAATTACTCAGGTTTATTGTATATATGAGTATCACATTAATGGATTCAAATGGCTATAGCTATACTAACTAGCTATTGTTTTTTAAAACTTTTTTTATTCTTTTCTTTTTCAATACAAGTGTCGAAGATTTTTCTGTGATTTTCTAATCTAAACTACTCAGGTTTAATGTATATATGAGTATCATTTAATGGATTCGAATGGCTGTAGCTGTACTAACTAGCCACTGTTTTTTAAAACTTTTTTTTTTTCTTTTCTTTTTTTTCTCAGATGTTAGCACATAATTAATGATCCAGTACACCCATCTCCATTAAATCTTTTAGTTTCTTCGTTGGTGAAACCCCATAGCCCAATCCCAAAGAAAAGAAATAAATCTGATTTTTTGTTTTTTCATTTTTCTTTGTTCCAACTTCCAAAAGCACTCAAACAGATCCGTACCTCAACCGAATCCTGTATATATACCGATTGATCCTTCAATATTTTTTGTTTATTGCTTGCTCTTTATGAAATCTATTGTACAAGTACTTTCGTACCATATAATTGATTTGATTTGCATCAAGCTATTAGGAATGGCTAAGAATGAGCTTCAAATTTTTAGATATTAAAAGTGGTGGGAGAAATTGGTGTTTTAATTTAATATATGATGGGTGTGAATATTAGAAGTAAATTATTAAGAGTGTAATGTATATTTTAGTCTTTTTGCTTAAGAATAAGTATGTAATACTTTTATTTGAAAATACAAGGGTACTTTTAAATCATTCATGGGTGCAAATATAACTTACTTACTTTATTTGCAAACTTTGTTTAAAAAATTCCTTGTTTGCCCTTCAGTATCCCTTTTATTATTCATAGCAGTTGAACTTTAATCAACGTTATTTTTAAATAAAATTACCAGTTTTGTTTAAACTAGAAATTGGTTAAGGAAAAAAAAGGATTGTTTTAGGTAAGATGAAAACAATAAAAAAGCTATTCAATACAAAAAAAAAAAACCCTTGAAATCCAAATTAATTTGTAAAATTAACCTTGACTCATATTTTGATAGCAAGACCCCCTAACGTTAGAGCATTTGAATTTGAGTTTTGACACTCCAAATTGTAATAAAAGCCTTTTGTGGTCTGAAATCGGAGGGTATAACTGGTATCTCAAATATTATACTCATTTTCTCCACAAATTTGGTATATGTTTTTCATATATTTTACACACGTATATGCTTATTCCTACAATGTAAAATACCTTATAATAATCATTAAATTTATATGTTCAAAAATAAATTATTTATTGAATAGCATATGTATATATGTCAAAAAATTCAATAATTTTTATATAGCTAAGTTAAAAATCAAATCCAACTTTTAGTCCTAAAGTATGACACAGCTCAAGAGATCATAGTACATTTTAAAAGTGCATAATATAACCACAAATTATTATTATTTAAAATGGCAAAACTTTCTTCTTTTATTATAAGCTTCTTATAGTTTATGAATTAGAAAAAAAAAAAGAAGAGAAATTCTATAATATACCATGTGAAATACCAATTATGACATTTTATTTTACATCATGTGAAACTTCTATTACAAAAAGGTGTGATATTACTAATATTCTCAATATCAAGGGGTTTTGCTCTCAAAAAATAAAATTCGGGGTTAATTTTATCAAATTAGGTGGACGAGAGGAATTATATCAAAATTATAGTGGCATCTTATCAATAAAAAATATTTTGATTAATGCTTCCTAAAATAATAATAATAATAAATAAATAAATAACATCGACACTTCACATTTGACTTGAATTTATTTTTGACCATTTAATTGTTAATAATTATAAAATGTTTCTATCATAAAAACAATTAATTTATGAAATTTAAAAGCTTATATAACTAAGTGGTGAAAATTTCATTCATTTTTAGACTAAGGGGCCTTATTATAAAAGATCAAAAGTTGTTATTGTAATACTGGCATAAATGTCTACCATAACTTAATAAAATAATTAAACAAGCCATTCCAGATAAAAAGCTATGAATAATTTAATATGTTAAATAACTGTCGAATGGGTCCATAGCTCAGTGGTAGAGCATTTGACTGCAGATCAAGAGGTCACCGGTTCGAACCCGGTTGGGCCCTTTTTGTCTTATTAGAATTTAGTTTTATTTTACTTGACGCCTTTTATTTATTGTGTAAATATTACTCTTATTCTGTTCGGTCTTTTTTTTTTTTTTTTTCCTTTTTTTTTTTTCTCTGTTCTTGTTTGTTTTTTGGGGCACATATTCGGGTTTGACCCTAGCAGCAACATTGTTTTCTAAATTCTTCACTATATTTTGATCTTCACTAAACATTCAAAAATACTATAAAACATTTTTTTTTTGAAAAAAAAACTACAGCCATTAAATCACAAACTTGTAGTCTTACGATGTAGTCTATACAATCAAGCACCACACACGGCTTCACAATGCATCCATCTCAAATCCCTAGCTAGCCCCTCAGACGTGCTATCCATACGACGTCGTTTCAATTGGTTTATTCCAAATAGCTCAAAGACAAGCGGGACAATGCACCAAACCATTCTCATTACACTTGGCGCACCTCACCTTATCCCCTCCTTCCGCCACCACCTTACAACTACCTCCACACTCCAAGCATGGCACGAATCGGGACCCCCCACACCCTTGGCACCCGAGCCGCCCGACCCCTCTCTCGACACCGGTTCGGCATAGGATGCGACCCAACCGACCCGAATCGTTTAGCTCCGCCACCTCCTCGGCACCACCCACGTACCTACCCTTAATGAACACCCTCGGCACCGTGGGCCCCACCTCCCCGTCCTCCGCCAAGAGCTCCTTGAGCTCCGATAAGAATCCACCATGCAACGCCACGTCGCGCTCGTCGTACGCCACCCGATGCAATTCCAAGATTGCCCTCACCCTATTGCAGTCCTCGTACGTCCTCCGAACCCCTTGCAACGACGTCGTGTAGATCACCACCGTGTCGGCCCCGCCAGGTGGGCACTTCTCCGGGTACTCGCTAAGTGGGTCCCGCTTGATCGCCAAAATCTTCTCGATGTTCGCAAGCTTCCCCTCTTTCTCTCGCTCCAACCTATCCCTCACTATGAATATGTTCTCCTTCACCGACTTTGCCGGTACACCGGCGCCGGCAACGTCAATGGACGGCGACCGGAGTTCAGGTTTCGAGTCAGATTTTTCCAGCTCTTTCAAGGTCGACTCGGTTTTCCTCAACACGGTGGGCTTGGGGGAGAGCTTGGCGTCAAGCTCCTCTAGCGTGTGGAAGGACTTACTGTTACCGAGGTTCGGCTTCTTCGGTACTACCAGGCTTTCCTGGGGCGCCGGAGGCGGCGGCGGTTGAATTGGGCCGGGCTTTGGGGTCACCGGTTTGGGCTGAAAAGTGGGCTTGAGGTCTTCCAAGGCCTTGCTGACTTCGTCCCACGAGTGAGGCGGAGCAGGTTCTTCGGCGGCCTCTAACGAGTTGAGCTTCTCGAGTATTTGGGCCGGGACGTGAGTGGGCTTTTGCTGATGGGCCGTGGAGTCCACCACGATCCAAGGCTCTTGGATTGAGTTGATGTCAAAGACGGCGAAACTCGCCGGCGCCGGGCGGTACACGTCGACGATGGCGGCGGAGTCCACTCGTTTAGAGGAAGAGCACCCCATTTTTCTTTTTAATGTGGTTTTTTTTTTTTTTTTTTTTTTTGGGTGATAATAAGTGTTGCTTTTGAGTTGTAAGGAATGTTTTGTTTGGTTTTAAGGGAATGGGTTTGATTGAGTGGTGTTTGGAAGGAGGGAAATTGTGTGGTTTTGATTGGGTGGGGCTTTATCTTTGTTTTTGAAATTATGTGGGGGGCTTTGTTGTAAGCCTCAAGTTTAGTTTGTGGTTTTGGATAAACCAAGTTATCCACTAGATAGGTGCCATGTGGATGTGATTTTTGAGTTCTTATGGACTGCTTGTTGCGTTGGAAAATATCTACATGGCTGGTTTTGGGGATGAGATTTGTGCTTTGAGAATTAGAGGTTTATTATTGGAGTTTGAGATTCACATGTGGCCCATTCAAGTTTATTAATGTCAAGTGTCTTAATGATATTTTCTAAATTGTAGTTGGAAACCTTATTTGTAAGAATAATACTATAGGGCACCTGTGGTGCTGGGCACCACAGTGATGTGTCAGTCTGTCATTAGCTAATCATAATTATAATTTAAGTGGGGCCTATGTAGGACCCAGTTTATTAATTAAATCATCCAGTGACAGACTGACACGTCACTGTGGTGCTGGGCACCACTGGTGCCCCATAGCATTACTCTATTTGTAAACACAAATTCACCAGTTCTTTTTCTAGGTTTTGTGCCTAGAAAAATTAATTAGATGAATTGGAGTTTGAGATTCATATTTGACCGAATCAAGGTGATCGATTTCAGTGTTTTAAGAACTTTTTTTTTTTTTCCTTTTTATGAATTGATTGATAAACTTTTAAAAACCTTATTTTAAGAACACAAGTTCACCAATTATTTTTCTGAATGCGAGGTCTATTCAGTATTTTCCATCAACAAGCTTGTTCATGAATGAAATATGGACGAGTCTAGTATAAAAAACACAAGTTGGGAGACAACGCAAGTAAGTCGAATAGGGGATCTTTATGTATTTAATTATGCTATATTTGAAAGAGCTATGATGAAAAATTCCAACCTTTAATTCCCAATGAAAACAATAATCATCCTAGATTCGAGGAGACCAGATCAATCAATTAATCATTCAGTTAGCATAATTGAGAAATCTCAAGCGGTAAGAATTCAATCTTAAATATTTTCGAGCAGCAATCTCGAGAATATCTCACCAGACTATATCTTCATTCAAATCAGAATTTTGTCGATCTAATTCCGTAATTTTGGGATACTAAATCGAAGATATTTCATATCTTAATGAGATATTTTGATTATGTTGATTTAAATTCAAATATTTGTAATTAATAATGAGAAATCCCCTACTAAGTGTTATAAATATGAGGCTTAGGGCACTGAAAAAAGATCAAAATCTTTGTACTCAAAATATTGTAATACCGATGACAAAAGTGGACATAGTCTCTTTATTATTCGTAGTTAGAAATCGTAGTTAAATTGATGTCAGGTATAAATTTGTAACAAATTTTAAATCTAAAAATCAATGTTGATAATAATCAAAACACAAAGTACAATTTGAACAAAGTATTAAAATACAAGATATAAAAATGATATTATCACAAAAGTTTTTGCTGGGGGCAAACTAATCCATTAAGAATTTAATAATAAAAAGTGAAAAATAAAAATGGACTATATTTGTACCCCATTGACATAAAAACACTCTCCTTAGTAGTAAAAAGACTAAATTGGACAAACTAATACATCTAAAAATTACAAGATGAAAACACTCAATATATCCCATTCCTCAATACATTCTTCAAGCGAAGTTTTTTATTTTCCCTTTCATTATACTCCCTCTCCTCCTCAATCTCTCCTACTAATCCAAATATTAGTCTATCACATATTTATATTTCTCTCTTCTATTTAATTTCCATAATTTTCTTCTTCTTCCCTTTTTTTTTTTCATCTGAGTTTTCATTTTCGTTTTTTCTTTTATTTTGGTTACTTATCATCATATTTATACCTAATATTTACTCACTTATTCTATTATTTTGTACATTCCTTCTCTTTATTAATTATGTATGAGTTTTTCATTCTCCTAGATTTGGTATTTATTTCCTGGGTTTGGTGATACTTTGAATTTAGAATTGGCCACGATCATTTTAATAAATTAGATCTTTTTTAAAAAAAAAAATGGTAAAAAGATTATATCTTACTAGAAATATTTATTACCATTTCATTTTTTAGGCTTGGTATTTTGTTGGTTTTGTAAGGTGTGGCGATGTTTTACAGTAACTTTTATTTTGTCTATTATTTTTTGTCTGGTTTAATTTTTGCATTCTAATAGAAGTTTTTTTAAAAACAAAATCCCACATTAAGTAATAAAATTACTTATAACTTACTTGTTTTAGAAAAAAATTTCTATAATAATTTTAATTTTGTTTTTTTATAGTGTCTTTTAATTCTTATTGGGATGCTTTAATTAAAGTTCGCTTTCGTTCACTTTCAAATATTCAAGTATAGGGTAAAGTTGTATTTAAAAAAAAAATAATAATTTGAGAAGAAAGATGATAACTCTATGAAAATAGAGTTATCTTGTGTGTTTTTAGTCTTAGGTTAGTTGCTTTAAAAGAATAAATTGTATGGTTTAGGTTCTTTTCTTTACTTTATTTTAGTTTTTGGTGTTGCTGATGTTTAAGATCTAATCTAGTTAATATCTATCTTATTTCCCTTGATTTTTAGTAGAATTGCTGAAATCTGGTCTTGAGCTTTACAGAAGTTAAATGGCAGCATCTTGGAAGGGAAGCTGAACTTAAGTCAAAGCTGGAAGCAACTTTGCTGCAGCAACATGCCGGAGCAATACTGCACAGCAGATTCAATTTTCAGCTGGCGTTTATTTCGAAACAGCTGGCATATATTTCATACAGCTAGTACTGACAGCTAATAGTGAATACCAGCTAAGGAAAAATGAAGCAAAGTGGTCCTCACTCCTCTATTTGGCTGACACGTGTGCTAGGATACCTCACTTACCCTAATATAAAAGGAAAAGAGCACTGTAAGAAAAAGAGATATGGGTGGCGGCTGAGCTAGAGCATGATACAGAAAAGGAAAGAAAGAGAGAGAGGGAATAGTACAGAGAAAAAAGGACGAAGGAGGGGCATACTAGCAGCTGCAAGGAGCTAAAACCATCATCGTTTAGCTAGCACCTTCTTTCCCTCTTTTAATCTTCTTTGTATTTAATTCCTGTTTCTTTTCTTGAACTTTCTGTAATCAATAGAACATTTTAGGTTGCTGATTTTTACATTTCAGACCATGAGCTAAGTTTCCTTAGCTAGGATTATGATGAATCTGAGGTTGTAATGATGGATTAAAGTTGTTAAAAATGTTTATGGTATTTTCCTCTAGTTCATTCAAGTGAGCTTCATTATTATTTCCTTTTATTGCTTGGCCATCAATATCAGGATAAACAAATTAGGATTAATTCTGGAAAGGTTAATCTTAGTTGGATTAGCTTGAATGATGCATGATTCAATCATCTCTTTAGTAGATCTTTGAATTAGTAACGGTATAGGAATATATTGTTACCATGCAAACCCATTGAGAATTGATACTATAAATGATGTTTTGAGAACTGGGTTAGCATAGGAATATGTTAAATCTCGTTTGAAGAACTTTAAACATATTGAATTCGAAAGATTAATATATGCAGAATGAATTTTCGGTTACTGGAGTGATTTTTACCGTAAGCGTTGCTGCAGCAACTAAATCCAGATTTGTAACCAAGGAGGATTCAATAGTCCCAGCTTATCCACACCACTGATTCACATTCACTTGATTAGATCTCATTATTTTCTGCTTAATATTTATATTCCTGTTTGTATCTTTTAATTGTTGCTATTTTATCACAAATTGTTATTTCTCATTCATTAATTTAGCTCATTTGACATTTAATTTTTACAACTAGTTTTGATAATCAATCCCTGTGGAGACGATACTCATTCACTACTATATTACTTGTTTCGGCACGTGCACTTGCGTAGCTATATTAAATTCCACAATAGAAGGGGTGCCTTTATGTCTAATGGGAGTACGGCTATAATCACCCAGAATAAATTATTAAAGGTCTTCGGCATTCCGGTTGAAGTCTCTTTAATTTTCCTATATGGCATGCGAAATCTACTATGTTTTTTCATTGTTTAATTTAAGAGTAATCTATAAAAAAAAATAAAAAATAAAAAATCATGAAGTATGACCTTACATCCATATTTTAAATTTATGTAAATTTATACTTTCTGTATATAAATTGATCAACCATTTTCTCATAAAAAACAGAATCTGAATTGAGGATATCTTATTTATGCCGACTAACACAAAAAATTTATTGAAAATAATTTAAAACATTTAGCACAAATCACTTAATTTATACATAGAAAACACAAATTTATAAAAATTTGAAATACAGATATATAACTTTGCACAAATTAAAAATCAGAATTAAAAATGCGAAAAAAATCATATTTTAGGATATTATTTGAGATATTTAGGTAGATGACCAAAATTTTAAATTTGATTAAGTAGATGTCCACTTTTAAAATTTTATAGCTAAATGTCCATGTATATATATTTTTACACTTGGTAGATACGCATATCTACCAATTTTAGTTACTGTCCTGAAATACACTGGGTATATAATTTTTTATACTTGGTATATAAAATTTTACACTTGGTATATATGCATATATACCGGACATTTTGTTATAACATTTGACAAAAGGACATTTACTGAAATTGGGCTCAAAATTTGGTCATATTTCTATAAGCCCCATATTATTTTGTACTTATCTTTTAAGTAAACATTTCAATGAGAATAATCACCGTTCAAGTGATTCCGGTTGAGATGAGGAAACGTGCCATAAAATCAAAATCGATTTAGAGATCTAGTGCTAACTGAAGTTTCTGTTTGATGCGACTTAATCACGGATTACAAGCATAATAAGATATAAACACGAACTTCATCCGTGACACTTGACACTTGATACAATGAATATATAAAGCTAAACACTACATCCCAAAATTTCAAAAGAAAAAAAATAAATAAAAAAGAAACCTCTAAGATGCCTATCTGATTAGGACAGGATCAAAACAGGTAAATCCAAACCCCCTAGCATGCGAATTTGAATGTGTCTCCTTCTGAAATGTCGTTACTTCCTATTATTTTAACCCATTAATCTACCTCATTTTCTGTTCTTTTGCTTTGGATCAACTCATGTTCCCCTTAAATTATTGCACCAACGGTCCAATTTCACATGCCGCCGATTAAATCTTTTGAACCCAAAAATAAAATAAAATAGAATAAAATGCATCACTAATATGTCACTTCTGACACCATCCCATTTTCTTTCCACTTACTATATATGCTAAGGTTCCTAAACTTTTATATGTATGTGTGTGTATATATATATATATATATATAATATGACCTTATTCCTTATTCATGTGAACAAATTAGTGTATGTACGTACTACTTATAAGCTAAGCTACATATAGTTTTGCAAAATGGGGAATTGTTCTCCCAAAGGTACTATCTCAGGGGATAACAGTCCCAAGTCCTCTTCCATCCGGGTCCTAACAGATTCCGGGTCCATCCTAGAGTTCAAAGGCCCTAAACTAGCTTCTGAGGTCCTTAGTTCTCACCCGGGCTACGGCATTTTCAGGCAGGGTCACGGTTCATCTCCGGTGACCGACGACGAGCGACTACTCGGTGGCAAATTCTACTACCTTCTCCCCCTAGGGAGTGAGGAGCAACGTACGTTATGCGGCAACAAAAGTGTTGCCGCTAAGAAAATGGAAGCTGAATACGTTGCAGCTGGGGGGACGTGCAAGAGGTCATTGTCTCATTCGGCATCGGCCGAGTTCGTTGAGAATTTGGCGAATGGATCGGCTATGGAAGTCCTGCCGTCGGGCGGGGACGGTGTATGGAGGGTGAAGTTGATGATTGACACCAAACAATTGGAGGAGATATTGTCTGAGCAAGGGAACACAGAGGCCTTGATTGAGAGAATGAGGATGGTTGTGAGCTCCGCGGGCACCCTCACGCCGAGGCACACCAAGAGTAGCTGGAAATCGAACTGGTCTAGCTTGTTTAAGGTGCCTGCTGATCATAATAGGAGAGAAAGCCCAGTTGGTGGATATTTGCACTGTTAGTTTCTCTTTGTTCTTTTCCATTTTGTTTAATAGGTTATTTGGTGTGTGTGGCTACATGAAACTTGATGTTTCTATAGGAGAGTTTTAACTATTACATGTGTCTTATGTCTGAGTATGTTGTAAATATAATGAAGGAGAATGAGGACCTATACTCTTCATCACCTGTTATGTCGTGCCATCTTAAATTTCTATGTTAGATTGTAAATCATAATATAGGCCAAGGCTAAAGTACTCCGATGGGTAAGTTATAAGGTAAACGTGTAACATTTTAAAAAGCCTAAAAGAAAAAATTAGAAAACGTGATGGGCTGTTTCGGATAATTTTTACTTCGGATAACTAATTTTTACTTCGGATAACTTTTAGTTATGTTTTATGTATCAAAAGAAGAGAATGCCAGAGTCATAACTTTATATATTATTTGGATGATATGGTCAAAATTTTAATTTGAGAATCTAAATAGTACTATCTTGTTATTTATTAAAATTAGGCCACCATCTTGTTATTTATTAAAATTAGGCCAAGTATGATTTCATAAATTTTCATTAAAACAAAAGAAGAATTCAAACTATTTCCTTTGAAGCTCTTCATAGAAATTATGCCAAACTTGGGAATTTCGAAGTCCGGAGAATTATAGACAGAGACCTATAAGGCTATACTTTGTCAGAATGGAACTGATTTATAATTGATTACGGATCGACCATATATGAGCAGTACAAATCATACCATCACAAAACAAGCAACGAGTAAATCTGATGGTTCGAAATGATTACTATTAATAGGAATCATAGGATGTTTTCTAGTTTCTACACCGTGGAGAATTCCCCATGGCTGATTGCTGTCATTTACATCTAATTCGAAAGCATATAGTTTTCATCCTCAAGAATCCCCACCCAAAAAACATTTTGTGGAAAAAAGAAACAAGATTTTTCCATGGTCTTCAATATCCCGTTTACGAGACTATCTTTGGAACTCTTCTTCTATCAATAAAGCCTTTAGAGGAAACTAGAAAATCTGGGAAATGAATGAAGTGAAAACAAACCAGATTTAAATGAGAAGGCGAAAGGCGCCTGAGAAACTATCATTAAATTAGGCTCATTAGGGTATGGAGGCTGCTCTATCAAACAACTCATTCCACACTTGGCACAGCCTTGAACAGACTGCAAGTGAGAACAAAGAAGGATTTTTCGTCTTTTTGGAAATCATACTCTGTACCGCCATCTTCGTTCGCCTGTTGTTCCATCCTGAGGCCAGCTCACAAGCCATGATATAACAGAAGATTATAGAGTTAAATAGCTAGTTAGCAACATCGCATCAGTTCAATCAAGTTCACAAAGAAAATATCCTAACCATTGCATTGAGATACAAAGATGAAGCATTAAATTGACAAAAGCCACGGCAAAGTGGATAAGAAGTACACTCAAGGGAGTGGAGATTCGAAAGACTAGATTTCGAAAAATATGGCTTCATTAATCCAATGCTAGATGACGATCACATGATCCTTGACTCCATCTTCCTAATAGCTTTCTCTATAGCAGGTACATTCTGCTTGAAGGTTGACCACTGTTCCTCTGTCAAGCTAATTCCTGACAGCAAACAATACAATCATCGAGTATAAGAACATATCTATGAAGTATATAAAGCCAACATTATCAATACATCTAGCAAAGTAATCTGCAAACCAAAGTACAAGCAAAACTTTAATTTAACAACAGAAGAAATGAAATGACAGTCACTGAAGCAGCTACCACTAGGATTAAACATAAAAGGAAGAGTCTCATAGGAAAAAACATAATAAGTAAGAGAACGAACCGGTCGTGTGATAACGACCAGTAGACTTGCATTTTTTTGAAAAAAAAATCCACCAAAATAACCATTATCTAGTAGACTTAAGAAGAATGCTAGCTATTATAGGATAGATTACACATTAACACACAAAAGCACTATCACGAGGGTAGGTCGAGTGGTTAGGCCCATGATTTGCTCCCATGTGGTATAGTGGGGGGTTCCTCATGAAACCTACCTAGTAATATGCTTTGAATTTCGTGCCTTCAAAAGATCACAAGGTTGGAGGTTTAGCAAGTATCCTAGTTTTGAAATTGAGTTCACAGAGGGAGCTTGGGGGATTTTTGGAATATCAAAAAATAACAACAACACAGACAAAAGCACGTTACAAGGGATTGAAGCCAACCCCCAACTTAAGAACTTAAGTTCTTTTTTCAAAAGGAAAAGATCAGGTGGGTTTCTGAAGACTGAGAAGTCTCTAGTTTCCTTGAAGCTGCCCATGCCCCTGATCAAAGGCAAATAATTGATAGACAGGGAATTTGGTATTGAAGTAACTGGTCAAAGGTTCCTCATATTCACTTCTTGCACCACAATTTGCTCACAAACTAAAAACAAAGTTTTACTGAAAATGTGAAGCCTAAATCAGAAGCATTCTTTTCCAGAAGACTGGTGTATCACCAAGAACTCGTTCAATAAACTTCATAAGTCAGATTCAAAAATTTATGTTCTCTAAGTACTCTTTCTTTATTTATTGTTACTATTGTTTCAATAGCTTACAAAAATAATCATGTAACAAATATATAAACAAAAGTTGAACTCACACAAAGTACTTAATAGTTAATGTTTCATAATCAGAGGGCTAGCATTGCTACATCAAGTATTTTCTGATGGTGCAAATCAAAAAGCAAAAAGCTAGTCTAAGAGATCTTCATAAATTGCAGAAACATTCAAACCCAACAACCAGATATATATATAGCTTATAAACAAATGAAAGACTGAAGATTTAAGAAGAGAACAATTATGTATAGTCTATAACTGTAGAGTAGTAATAGTACCTTTAGCAGTAGGAAGGTCCTTGCCATCTTTCCTAAAGTATTCCCTTATTGACACCAATGTTCTCCCTCGAAAATCTTGAATTGTCACCTTCCTCTTCTCCGATAGCTGAATCCAAACCCCAACCCCCCAAAAAATAAATAAATTAATAGAAAATCAACAAAACCCACTTCAAGTTCTGTGTTTTCACCTACAAATTCCTCTTCTTCTTTTTTTTAATTTTTATTAAAAATTTTCCCGAACATTCTGGGGAACCAAACAGAATAATAATTGATAACAATAACAACAACAACAACAGACCTTGCAAATGATGAGATTGCCTTCATCATCGTAATCCCTATCACTTGGCCGCTGCTCCTCCTCGTCTTCTTCTTCGCCTTCCTGTTGATCTTGATCTTCTTGTTGTTGTCGTTGTTGTTCTTCGAGGAAGGTCTGAACGACATGTCGTACGAAGGCCTTATAGGGAGGCTTGGAGAGGTCGAGGTGGAGCTCCTCGGACGCCTGCTTACGAATCTTGTACTCGGTGACGTCATCCATGTTGGAGTTTCGGAGAATTTCACGCACTGTTTTCTGGATTCTCTCTTCGATTTCGGCTTCCATTTTTAGGTCTCTTTAATTCTCTCTTCTCAGTCAGTTTCTGACAGACTATGAGACTATCACTTTGGGGGCAACCTTTTTGACTCCTTTTTTTTTTTTTAGCTATTTTTATGCTCTCTTTTCTTCTCTTCTCTTCTGTTCGGTTCGGTCTGTTTTAGCAAATTAATTACCTATGTGCCGCCTCACTCTAAGAGATCCCTCGTGGCAGTTCCTCGTTGGTGCACCACTTTCCTAAAATGTTCTAAATTCGTTTGCCAGATTTATGCGAGATTCACAAAATCCGATACGAATATACAAGTCATTTAAATTAAAAACAAAAAAACAAAAAGATACGAATAGAAATTTCCCTCTTTAACACTCCACTTCAAACAATGTTGATAAAATCAATTATCTATTTTTTTTAATAAAAAAAAACTAAAAAAATTATAAAGATCTGGGGCATAATTAATTTCGAGTTATGAGGCATATTATGACTCATTTATAAAAATAATATTTTGTTAATCAAAAAATTAAAAATCTAAATTATCCATGCGTCTCAAATTACTTCTAATTTTAACAAATTGGCTGAAAAAATTGTTAGGTATACATGTGTATATATATTTTATCCACATTAGGTAAAATTTTATAATCGCGGACCACTTTGTTTTGCTTTTTGCAACATCGGATTCGACCTTGACATCAACGGTAAAAGTATTCATTTCCAACACAGAGTGTAAAGTGCACTAAGTTAGTGCTCGGGTGAAAAATCACACCAATTCCCGATTACTTTGGCAAGATTCGCCCAAACCTAGTCTGGGAAAGTTTACCTTAATATATCATTTTGATGAAGCCATTTTAGAGTGTCAAGATTGTTCTCAAGAAGGAATTATATCAGTTGTCTAATATGGACACTAAAAAGGCCACCTTTTATGGGACGTACTCTGAGTTTAAAGCCGTCATTCGCACTCTTAAAAACTCTAAATCTTGCCAACAGTCTCTTATCTTTTTATTTACGTCACTATGGCCTACTACTAACTAGAGCGTCAGAGAGTGTTTGGCAAGTATCAAGGTATCACACTGGTGCTACCACCCTAGCTCGCATCATCAGACTACTTTGCTTTGCTCTTTGCAACGGCAGGTCCAACCTCAACATAAACCGTAAATGTATTCATTTCTGTCACGGAGTTCAAGGCGCACTAAGTTGGTGCTCCAGCAAAAAACCGCACCAACAATCAATAAAAATAGGGGATGGCTACGGTAGGGGCGTCCCTACGTAGGGTCATGCCTTAATTATCGTTGGATGGGAATCTGTGGGGAATAACGGGAATCTGTGGAGAATCTATTTATATACAGATTCCCATCCAACGGTGAATAGACAGGGTCCTACGTAGGGGCACCCCTACTGTAGATGCGCCCATAATATTTAATTTGGATGAAAATATGTTAACGCAGTAAGGATATTTAATAATGCCTAACTTCTTAGGGCACGTTTGGTTCGCCTATTTGAATGGGTGTATTTGAATGGAAATTGTGGAATGTGTTATAATTAGAATGGGGGAGACATTTGAATAGAAAAAATAGTGGAATGTGTTGTAATTAGAATGGGAGCATTGGAATAGACCATTCAAAAACACCTCCTCCCTTCCATTCTCATTCAAGATACAAAAAAACCATTCCAATGGTTAACTTTTTGGATGGACCATTTGAATGGAAAAACTGAATTGTTGAAACAAACACATATTCTAAAAGATCATTTGAATGGAAAAACTGAATTGTTGAAATAAACACACATTCAAATGAATTTTCCATTCCAATAGAATGTAATGGTTGAAACAAACAGGACCTCAATTTTTCTCATAAGAAAACTCTAGAATTTTAATATGACCTTCAACTCTAGTACCATTTATCTATGATTCTTCTTTGTTGCTTTATCTGGGTTGGTTTATTTTCTTTTCTTTTATTTTTTTTTCTTTCATAATAATTGAGGATGTGATGGTTTCTTTGATAAACAAAAAATTCAAACCAAATATACATATAGAGTCATACTTGATTTTGAGATTTAGCTATGAATAGTTACTAAACTTTTAAACGTTGGATATAAATTAAACGATTATGATTTAGTGACTAATTAGTCAAAAATAATTTGGAGTATTTATAATTTATTTTATCTATTTGTAGTTATTTTTATATATTTAATTGATTCGTTAATCCGATTTCTCCATCTTAACGGTTAAAATTTTTATTGACGCTGTTAACTTTTTATTTTCTTTTTTCTTTTAGAAGGACACTGTTGAACTATTAACTACCTTTATCTAAAGCAAAAAACTCTTAATATGCTTAAAAGATTATGGCATTATTATTTCATTATAATCTGCTTAAAAAAAGCATTCCTTAATCCACTTTAAAAAAAAAAAAAAAAA
>JXTC01000291.1:204373-263744 GCA_002914845.1 Trema orientale
TTTTTTTTTTTTTTAATAAATGAAATTGAGTTTTGATGTGCACTAGGGATCAAGAGACCTTTTTTATCTTGTATAAAGGAAAACCCCAATTGCGTCAAGACCAACAAATACATATCCCTTTCCTAGTTTTGTACTCTTTGGGCCTGTTGTCTACTCACACATAAGATGGATTGGTCGATTTCCATGGTGGATGATAAAATATAACGAAGGTGCATTATAGGCACATGTATATTGATCTATTTCTAACTGGAAATGTAGATTAATTTGTAATCTTCATTTAAGCTCAATGCATTTGTTGGTACTTGGTGCATGTTGAATATTATTAATTACGTAATGGAGCATAAACACTATATAGTTTATATATTCATTACAGAGTATATAATTATCAACAAAGTATACACGTATACATAGTACATAATACAGAGTAAATATATGTAATTATATAATTCATATATATAGTCCAGAATTATTACATGGTCTTTACAAGAAGACTCGCCAATAACGTCTTGAAATGACCAAGATAGTACCGCACAGGTCATGGTCAAGGACAAGATGTTTTCATCCCTAACTCTTCTTTTATTAGAATGGTTGAAAAGTGTCAGAACTAAGAAATACACTGGAATGTGAGTCAGGGCACAAGGAGAGAGAAAGAGAAAGAAAGAGGAAATGAAGATGAGAGACTTGGGATTAAGTCTTAGAAAATAAATCGTTTCTAAAATTGGTTGGTTTTATAGTGGCTGCTTTTCTGGTTCTGCGGAAGATTAATTCTTCCAACCACCCCTCCCATTGATGCTAATAGCTTCGGCAATTTATGCCCCTAATTTCTTTCAATAACACTTTCACTGGCGGAAAAATGAAGCCCTATCATTTGTTGAGTTTCTCATTTCTTTAGCGATAAATTGAACCTTTGTTTCAGACGATAATGTTTTGTGGAAAAATTGAAATTTTGCTTCGGATGACACTCACTACTACTATATGTATTAACTCTATATATATATATAGAAAGGAACTATTTTATGTTTAAACTATTTATTTTCATTATTGTTCTGATCTTATATGACATTTTTTTTTTTTTAATGAACACGTACACTTAATTTCTTTTGGAGTAATGCTAAGGACATTTACACTAAAAACTTATTGTGACATATATTTCAACTATTAAAGCTTTTAGTATCCTCTCATTATGGCGCGTCTACAGTAGGGGCGCCCTTATGTAGGGCCCTGTCTATTCACCGTTGGATGGGAATCTGTATATAAATAGATTCTCCACAGATTCTCATCCAACGATAATTAAAGCATGACCTTACGTAGAGACGCCCCTACCGTAGTCATCCCCTTATTATTATTATTATTTTAAAAAAGGTAAAAGTTAGACACGTTAGGATGCCCCAGGTGTAAAAATCTCTTTTCTAAAATTTTAAAATTTAGTACATCTATTCTTTTAATTAAAAAAATTAAAATACCTTAGTATATTAAGTGAATTTCTTAATTATTGAACTCCGATGATGCGCTACAGCAATCATTTTTTTTTGGGTCCATGTTATTTTATGTTCTCTTAAAAACAACTGATTTATTATTTTAAATTATTGTTGTTGAGAGGTGTTATCCTTTTCGTTTGTTTAAGTATATCCCTTTTTAAAAGAGATAAATACAATACTATCTATAGAGATGTAAAGTTTTGTAATTAGAATCTAGAAATTCTTCTCCGTAAGTTTTCTACTTCCAATTCCTATTAGAAATTCTTTGTTATTCCGTTCGTCAAATAGAACTGAAAAAAGAAAAATAAATAAATAAATAAAGAGAGAGCATACTTTAAGTTTCTGGATAACTTGTTCGTTGTTTTCCCCCTCCTTTAGTGTGTTCTAAGAGTAAATTTGACCAAGAATAATCCCGCAACTACAAATCAATGTAAGAGTAAGCAGTAAGCACTATATTCTGACCATCTAAATATATGTACAATTTAATGCATTGGATATCTGATAAAAAAATTCAATTATTTGTATGTGTGAGAGAGAGAGAGAATATTTGTCCAATTGAACTATCTGGCCCTGTGTTTATAGTTAAATTCAAGGATTATTGGGAACTCAAAGTGAGAACATGGAGATTCTTTGAGAAATTTGAACTCTTAAGCTGAGACTAAGGGGACCTAGGAATGACATCCCTACTGCTGCACCCACAACTCTTGAGCTGAGACTGGAGAGACATTGAAATGGCAGCGGGTGAACATGCCGGGCTCCGGCTCCGGCTCCGGCTCCGGCTCCGGCTCCGCGCACCCTTGGTGGTGTCTTTAAGGGACTCTTAAATTAACGAAGTTCGTAGGAGGATATATGTTGCCATCTTTTTCAATTTATCTGTCATTTAATCGTGTATTACATATATATTGAAAAATCATCCTTCTTTAGAATCGTTTTTGTTTTGATGTTGTTGTTACTTACTTGTTACCATGATGAGAAGTGTCGTGCATGTAAGGTGCCTTTCTCCGAAAATGTCGTCATTTCTAAAGTCGCGTTGTTTCAAAGAAGTCGTATCAGCATATGTCGTTTCTAAGTAATTGTCGCTTAATGAAAAGTGTTGTCGTTTTCATGTATTGTCGTTTAAATGAGTTGCTGTCATTTCAAGTGTCGTTTTTAAATATGTATATATATATATATTTTAATTGTTAGCGCCGTAGTGGCGTTAGTACCTTTTTGCTCGACTCTTCCGCGAAATAGCTAACCTTTTTAACTTTGTCATCAATATATAGATGTTGAAAAGACTCGAATCCAGCTCATGTGAACCCACTACAAGTCTACAATACATCATACATGGTTTGGACAAAGGAATAGCAAATAACATGCTTGAAACATGGGGAGGAAAATGAATCACTACACAACATGAAAGTGTGCCACCTTTAATATTTTCATCCTTTTCCTAGCCGAAAGAGAAAAGTACAACACTTCATCTTTTCTTTCATTAAAAGTACAATAATTCATCTTTTCACTCATTTTGTTTTAGTGGTTAACATATCATTAGATCCATAGAGCTAGACTTGCTAATATAACACCTCCAGCAGAGCTTTGGCCCTAGAAGATTTCCTTCAACCACCATATTTGATGAATATGCAACCAAATATATTCCCAAAAGAACTTAATAACCTCTCCATTCTCCTTGGTCCTTACTTTTTCTTCCTAATTTGACATGACATAGTGCATGCAGTTTAAGTATGGCAAAATATTGAAACATAAGCAGCAAGATTAAGAAGCACAGATACATTCTGACAAATCATTCTACTATGTCATCACCGATCCTATCAGAGATTGATAAAGTACAAAAGCCAAAAATGGTTTCAGCTTTGGTTTTGTTTGTCGGAAAAGGTTAAGTGAAAGTTTTTCATTCTCATCAGAAAGCAACTTTCTTTCCACAGCAACCCCCCGTCCAATTCTCCATATAAACATTATGAATATCAAATCATTCAGACTCAAAAACAAAGAAGGCATTCAAAGTTACTTTCAAGCAGCATACTTCTATACTCAACATCTCTCTGCTAAGTGGGGAAAAACCACCAAAATATTTTCTTATGCTCTTCAATTTCCAATATTAACAATGTCGTTAGCTCGGCTATTTTTGGAAAAAAAAAATAGAAGCATACTATTTGAGTTATGATAGACATCTTATTAAACAATCCAGAGAAAATAACTTGACGGATGTGATACGTTAATGTAGAACTTATTAACTGCCACATCATTTTATAAATCTAGATAGAATTGTCATAAGGTTTAGTATTTTTCTTCATATATTATTGTTTACCTCGACTTTATCTCAGTGCTAGTTTCCAAAGAGGCCTCTCTCTGGCCTCTTCCAAAAGCAACCTCATCCATGCTTTGCCCACTTCTCCTATACCTTCCGCCAGCTGCCAAAAATCCAGGGCAAGGCCTGTAAGCCTTAATTGGCCACCAGCCAAAGCCTGGGATTGTGGCAATACCTCCTTGGATCCTTCCCTCACCATTGCACCCATTTTCCACTACTTCTCTCCCACAAGCCTTACAACCACTGTCCATAAAATATCAGTTCACAAATTATAAGTTCACATATTTCTTCCATGGAAACGCTAAATGTCACCATAAAGAACAACTAACATGAAAGATTTTGAAGTGAAAATCATGGAATTGAAATCTCTGTCCAGCCAATGTATTGGTAACACATATTTGTCCCATGGAAAACCTGGATTCTGACTCGGACGATATTTAGTAAAAAAAAGGCTAACTTTCAAAGTATGAACAATCTTCCATGAAACACTCTCATCTTTGCCATAAAAGTTAACTCATTTCGGAGAAACTTTACTTCTGTTCTATTTGCTTAACTATTTTTTGAAACCAAAGAAAACACAAGTTCAGAGTAAATTTATTGAAACCCAGTTCTCCACTTGAGAATTTTTCTCTCTAATTTTCGTTTTTGGTGGTGGGTTTTCACTAAATTAGGCAAAGAAAATGGAGATACCTCAGGGGAAGCTTGTTGGCTTCTTCAATGGCGGAATCTGATTGAACAGCGAGTGAATCATCGGGTGGAGGAGGAGGAGGGCCTTCTTCCACTACAGAAGCTGAGCAACGAGAAGAAGAAGAAGAAGAAGAAGAGAGAAGGTTGAGATGCTTTAATGGCCGAATCTTAAGAGTTCTTGAGCCATGCAACCGTGTACCGTAAGAGAATTGAAACGCTTGTAGTTGATAAGGTCCTTGAACTGAGACCAATGCCATTTCCATCTCTCTCTCTTCGAGCAATGGGAGAGAGAGAACAGAATATGAGGCCAAGAGTTCTAACTTCAGCTGGAAATTTGAATAATATATTATTATGGCTGGGAAAAACCAAACCCTCTCTTTCTTCATTCGTCCATTATGTCGTTTCTAAAAAACGACACGTCGTTCGACTAGGAGCTTGACTTGACCTCTATGAACTGAATAACAGGATGTCCTGTTCAGAACCCAGTCAGAAGCGGTGCAAGATCGATTTTTGATGGAGACCCAACTGGCGAAGCTGTGCATAGAGGCGGCGTGTGAGAGCAGAGAGAGCGTGGAGCAATGGCGGAAGCAGAAGCGGAGTCTCGAGCGCTTGCCTTCTCAGCTCGCCGACGCCCTCCTTCGCCGCCTTCTCTCTCGCCGTCTCCTTTACCCTTCCTTGCTCGAGTAAGACTCTTNGGGAATTTGATCAGGCCCAGCTCCGATTCTCTCCCAAGAATGGTTCTAGATCGATCTAGAACGCTTAAAGCTATGAAATCTCAAATGGGTCTCTGGTTTTTTGGGCAGAGTTTTCAAAGAAAGCGTGGAAGAGGTTGATCTCAGAGGCCAAAGCTCCGTCGATGCAGAATGGATGGCTTACATTGGAGCTTTTCGTTGCTTGCGTTCCTTGAATGTTGCCGATTGCCATAGGCTCACCAGCTCTGCTCTTTGGCCCATTACAGGTATATCCAGATCTATATACCCGTATCCATATCTATGTCTATACCTGTGTCCGACTCTGTTCTGGGTTTTGCTTAGTTTGATTAATGATGGGTTCTAGATGAAGATTCATTAGAAAACAGAACATGGCAATGACCGTAGCTTTTTTTTTCTTTTAGGGATGACGAGTTTGAAGGAGTTGGACATTTCTAGATGCTCGAAGGTCAATGATGCTACCATTGGTCATGTCGTATCGATTTCGACTTTGGAAAAGTTATTTGTTTCGGAAACTGGTCTCACTACTAATGGAGTTGAGCTTCTCTCTTCACTTAGGAACTTGTCTGTGTTGGACTTGGGTGGTTTGCGTGTCGATGATTTGACTTTGAGTTCACTTCGGGTACTTCATGTTTCTCAAATTTGTCCTTTCGTATATTTGTTGTTTAACTCCATGTTTGATGAAGATCTCATGCTGAGTCTATCCTAAATACCATGTTAATTGTTTACACCAATGGGGTTCTCACTTTTGATTTTATAACACTGGATTCTACTATTTCAAGCTAAAAGTCTTATCACTGGATTTTCTTTGCCTACCAGAATGCAATAATTGAAAATTTGGTTACTTCGTTTCTGGGTTTAGTGTATTTGGTTCATGGTTTTCTTTCTTTGGTTTTAGGTACTTACGAAACTACAGTACCTTGATCTTTGGGGAAGTGAAATATCAGATCAAGGGGCTTGTGTTCTTCAAGGGCTACCTGGGTTGACTTTCTTGAATCTAGCTTGGACTAATGTCAGAAAGTTGCCAAATTTGTCGTCCCTCGAGTGCCTGAACATGAGTAACTGTACAATTGAATCTCTACTTGAAGGAGATGGTGATCAAGCTCGTTTAGATAAACTTGTTATCTCTGGGGCCAAATTTGTAGACGACTCCGAAGCCTTTATGCATATTCAAACATGTTTTCTGTCCTATATTGATCTGGCCAACTCCTCCCTCTGCAGATTCAGCTTCATACATCGTCTGAAAGTGCTACAACATTTGGAACTCAGCTCGACCTTGGTCGGAGATGATGAAGTTGAAGAGATTGCAAGTATAGGAGCAAATTTGAGATATCTTAACCTTAGCAATACCAAAGTCAGCTCCGCTGGAATAGGGATTTTAACTGGACATGTTCCTAACCTCGAAATATTGTCCTTGTCCAACACATCAGTAGATGATGTTGCCATCTCGTACATCAGCCTAATGCCTTCTCTGAAAGATATTGACTTGAGCCATACAAGCACTAAAGGTATGAATTTGTCGATATGAATTTTCAAGTGGATAGTTCATGTCGACAGCAATGTTCTAGTAACAAGACTGCCTTTCATTGAGTTTTCTTCGTGTAGTTTCCTTAAGTAAAGGACCTTAACCAATGAATGCTATGATTTTTATTTTTGCACTTGAATGTAAGGATTCTGAAATTTTACGTACTGTGCAAGATATTGATCCTGAAAATTGACAAACTTAAACAGTTATCTCTTACGACATTTAGTTTGGTGTATGGTACTACACTTGACCTTTGGTGTGTAAACAATTACGTATTTTACTTTCTGGATCCTCAGGTATCATTTACCAGGTTGGCAGCCCTGAGATGGATCCAGTTCCCTCTTTGCTAGCACTGCGAAGTCTCCGGAATTTAAAGAAGTTAAATTTGGAGAAAACCCAAGTTAGTGATGCAGCTCTGTACTCCGTATCGAGCTTGCAGGAGTTAACCCATTTGTCACTCCGAAATTTCTCTCTTACGGACATCTCTCTATCCTATATGTCATCTCTAACAAAACTGACAAATCTAAGCATTCACGATGCTGTGCTAACAAATGGGGGCCTGAACTCTTTTCAATTGCCAGCAGCGCTGAGAATGTTGGACCTGACAGGTTGTTGGCTCTTGACCGAGGATGCTATCGTCTCGTTTTGTAAAACTCATTCTCATGTTGAAGTAATACATGAAGATGTTCATGTATTTCCATCAGACGTACGAAGTTTGGATCGCCCATCTCCTTACCGATCAACTTTGAAGACGTCACAGTTGAGTCAAGAGGACAGTAAGACTCCCATATCACCATGTTTTATTGGTAAGACACTTGTATGATGATGTTTTCTTTTGTCACTTGAAATCTTTCCCATCTAATTCATTTCACAACTTAATGAAATAGATCAAAGGTTGAAGTACAGCAGGGAAGAGCTACTTGGGCTGCAATATTCATCTTTAACCCTTGCACCTCCTCCTCGTGATGGAGCTACTTCGATGACGCCTAACTCGCCATTGAATTAGCTGGAGTTGCTTGTAAAAATTGTTGTTCTATATTTCCACTTTCTGTAATCCAATCGCTAAGACAATCTAATTCTCTTTCGGTACTCTATTTTGTTTAATGATCGGAAGCCTTGAAGTCCAAAGGAAGATGCAAGAGTACGTCCGAATGTGAATGTGGTTGTAGTGCTTAAAACAGCGTTTAAACATTTTTGTTTGTATCTTCTTGAAAGTCTATCGGTTCTTTTTGTTTTACGACACTTGAATATTGCATGTCCAGATGTTTAGAGGCAAAAGACATGATGTTTTTCCTAAGAACATGCCTTAAACATTATTTGACTGGATTATATTGAGTTGTGGTAAGAGTAATAATTATTAGTCTATTGTTTGGCACGTAGTTATCGATTTTAATCAGCACTTGAAATAAACTAACTGGTGTTACCATCTGTAAGCCTAGTTTGGGGGTGGTAAGGCTTGATCGTTCTCCTCGACCTTTGTTGATTATGTGGGTAATCAATTGATTGTTCACCTCGATAAGGTCGAAATATTATGCGAGTAATTCATATTCACGAAGGATCCATGTGTCATATAGTTCACATTAGTGCATAAGACATGAGAGTGGAAAAACACTTAAAATTTTTTAACATTTCTCTTTAGTTCTTTCCAAACAAAATTCAAAAAGAAAAAAGTCTGACGCACCCAAGCGGGTTAAGTTTTCACATGTGATAATGCCTCTTTGAACACTTTCTTACAATAAAAAATTTAAAAATAATCAAATAGGTTCCACCGAGATTTGAACTCGGGTTACTGGATTCAGAGTCCAATGTCCTAACCGCTAGACCATGGAACCACACGTAAGGACCTACTGCAATCATTGAATTTTGTTAGTGTACCGGGTGTTATCTTTGGGACCAAAACACCTTCCTACAAATTTGCGAAATTTTTTTATTATTCTAGGTGATGTTTATGCGCAGGGCTTTGTACAGGAATGCCACATTTTTGGGTCACAGATTACTGTATATCCCTATTTTTTGAAATATGGACAAAGAGTATCCTCTTATTTATTTATTTATTTATTTATATTCTTTTTAAAACCAAATTTGTCCTTGAGATGGCCTCATCCCATTCCCATTGCAGGCAGTGAGCCCAATTCAGGAATCGTCGAGTTAAGGAAGTCGACTATGGACTCGCTATTGGGGCTTCTCCAGGAGGACGATGATCGCTATGGCCTCCTGCTCCGAGCTCCATTTTCTGGCCAATTCGATCACGAACCACGTCCAGAGCGCGGATTTAAATCGAGGAAGACGGCTGAGGCGGTGGAGATCCTGAAGCTATGTCGTCAACGTTCCTGATTGTTACTTTACCAACCCATAGATCTGAGGCACCTAGTGGAGAATCTCAAGAACTCGGGTACCGGATTCTTGACCGGAAAGAAGGTACAATCACCCGGAGAAGAAGCCGATGAGGTCTTCACTGCTTTGTGCCAAGGGAACTCATCGATCCCATCCTTGACTGCTTTGATGTTCAATTGCATTAGTAAAGAAGACATTGATTACTCTCCCTACGAAGAAGGCAAGTGGACGTTTGAAATTTCCCTCTCTTTCTTGATTTTATATTCTTTTATATATATATATATATTCATTTTTAGAGTTTTCGGTGCTTCATATGATTTAATATTGAAGTTCAATGCCTCTGATTGATGTTAATGATAAATTGATTATCGCTTTCTTTATTCTTCTTCTTTTTTTTTTTTTAGACTTCTCATTGGTTTCAGTATTTGGGGACATCTAAGTGCAAAATTTTGCTGATCATTTCAATTTGATGTTCAACATTAGGATTTCAGTAGCGAGGAGCTTGAGTCTAGGATAGAGATGTTAACTGAGTCGTGTCGTGTCGATTGAGGCATATTTAGCTGCGGCACATTTTTGCCTCGTGTCGTGCTCGTCTGGGCACGATTAGTAGTCATGCCGTGCCTATGTCATGCATATTTCCGATTTTGTGCCGTAATCGTGTCGTTGATATGCCATTATCGTGTTTGCCTATTTTCGTGCGTAATTGTTCCTATTTTTCGATATTATGCTATTACTGTGCCTGATCGTACCTGTTTTCCGTTTTCAATATTGAGCTATTTTCCATGCCTAATCATGCATGTCTCGGATATTGTGCTATTTTTTTGTGCCTAATCGTATCCGTTTCCGATATTATGTTATTTTCGTACTAATTGCACCCGTTTTAGATACTATGGCCCCGTTTGTTTCGCCTATTTGAATATGTGTATTTGAATGGAAATTGTGGAATGAGTTATAATTGGAATGGAAGACATTTGAATGGAAAAAATAGTGGAATGGGTTATAATTAGAATGTGAGTATTGGAATGGACCATTCAAAAACACCTCTTCTCCTCCATTCTCATCCAAGACACAAAAATCTATTCAAATAGTTGATGTGACTGATGAACCATTTGAATGGAAAAACTAAATTGTTGAAACAAACACTCATTCTAAAAGACCATTTGAATGGAAAATTTAGAGTTGTTGAAACAAACACCCATTCAAATGGATTTTCCATTCCAATAGAATGGAATGGGCGAACCAAACGGCCCCTATGTTATTTCTATGTCTAATCATGTTTGTTTTTTATTATGTTATATTCTTATGTCTAACCTTATCTATTTTTTATATCATATATAATTTCAAGCCTAATTATTTCCATTTTCAAACTCTTGTTATTTTTGTTCCATAATCATGCTTATTATTTATTTTTTTTTTTTTCATATTTTGTTGTTTTAATAATATTAGACATATTACCTTTTAAGTAATTATGAATTATGAATTGTTAATTATTATGTAATTGAAAGAAATTATTTGAAATTTAGATAAATTTTATATAAAAACAAATCTAAATTGAAATATTAGAGTGTACGTGAGAAATGATAATTAATTTAAATTTCTTTAGTTAAAGCATATTCTAACTAAATTGGCGTTTATTAAAATTATATCAATATGTATAACATAAAAGCTATGATTGACACGTACCTAAGCTGTATTTTTCTTTCTTAACACTTTAAGGATTTTCTATTGGAGGTGAATTTCGCCTTATATTCTTAATATCTTTAAACTCTTTCCCTCGAACTTATTAAATTTTTAAAACTTTTTTGCTTTAAAAAATTAGAAATTAACGTAATATTTATAATATATATTATTTTTTTCCTAGAAAATATTTTAATTTTAATTTTTCTATTTTTTTTACATTTATTGTATTTTTATGCCCAAAAAATTATAATAAATTTTAAATAAGTATATTTTTTTGCAAAATAATTATTTTTCTTAATCGTACATGTTATTCGTGCCCGTGCATATGCTCGTGCCTGTGTCCTGCTGGCCCAAGTATATTTACTTATTATGCCTGGGTCGGTATTAATCGTGCCATACCCGTGCCCGTGCCAGCCCATTAATGCTGGCCCATTTTGACTCTAGGATGCAAAGATTGATATGTCTATGTGGGAAGCATAACTCAGAAACATGAGTCCTGATTTGATGAAATGAGAGGTTGATGCAACTTTTTAATTAATTATCATACACTCCCAATTTATTTACTGGTGCACATAAATTGACACGATAACGAAATGCAACATTTTAGTTAATTATACTATCCAGTTGAGCATATTGGGCATAGAAAGGTAAATAAGCCATATACGGTGGTAAGTTCAGCCATGTACAATGGTAAATTAATTACATATACTGGTAAATATATTATATCCCGGTAAATCAACCATATCAACTGGTAAATGAATTATATACACTAGTAAATAAATTATGGAGGCGGCTATAGTAGGGGCGCCCCTACGTAAGGCTCCTGTTTATACACCGTTTGATGGGAATCTGTGGGGAATCTGTTTATACACAGATTCCCATCAAATGGTGTATAAATAGGGCCTTACGTAGGGACGCCCCTACTGTAGACGCGCCCATAAATTATATACAAATAGTAAATTAATCATATATATCCGTTAAATTAATTATATACATCAGTAAATTAATCATACACACTCGTAAATTAATTAGATATTATGGTAAATCACTATATACATCAGTAAATGAATTATATACATCAGTATGAATGATATACAACCGATAAATGAATTATATTATATGGTATATAAATTATATACACTGATAAATTAATTTTATGCACTGGTAAATGAAATATATATTATGCTAAATTAATTATATACACCAATAAATTAACATTTTTTTTTGAAAGGAACCGATAAATTAATTATGTCCAATGATAAATAAATTATGTATATTGGTAAATTAATTATATACATAAATATGCTTAATTAATTTACATAAATATAATGGTAAACTAAAATTATTAAAACTTAAAAAGGATATGAAATTCAATAAAATGAAAAAGAAATATTTATTTACACATAACTTAAAAAAAGGACATGGGATGTAATTTCCTCGTATTGATTTATACGTACATGCAAGTATTCATTCATAAGAAAAACGGCCAACTGCTTATGATTCCATAGAAAGGTTAGAGAGCCCGTTTCTAAAGGTGAGCATGACAAAAGTAATACCCATCAGTTGGTCAACTTCTTATTTTTCTAGATGGTGTTCTCGAGCATGTAAAAGTCACGTTCGTTAAGCTTAAAAAAAAAACTAATTCAGAATCTTTAACCAAAGTTGGGTTTTAGTGAAAAGAGAAAAACACTGAAACATTGTAAACAACACATGATTGTACAATGCTCATGCAAATAGTACAAATCACTTCAATTTAACAATTTTACTGTTTCCTTTACAATTAATTTACCGGCATTTCTGGAACTAATACTCGATTCCAACCTTTTCCAGAAAACCACACTGGTTCTCTGAAAAAATTCAAGAGTTGCCATATTCCTTGAAGCTCTTAACCTCAGACAAGAACCAATGTGTATACCGAAGCAATAATTCCAAAAAAAAATTGACGAAAATAATAGCTAATATAATAAAATAAAAATAAGCGAGAAGAAAAAAAAAAAGAGAGAAAAAAAATTGGACCTACTGACCATAAAATAAACAAAACTGGGGTCGGGGAAAAGAAAAAATTAAGAACGATCAAATCATTGCGAGTTCAAGAAACTTTGCTCCTGCAAATAAGTAGCACTATTTTGCAACTACTATTAAGTATTATCATTGCTATCAATTATTCTTTTTCTTGATTACCCATGGAGAATCTGTTGCTCCAATTCAACCTCCATAACAGAGCTGTGATGATGCACCATATACCACCGTCCATTGTGGAACTCAAAAACATTAGTCACATTAAAAGGCCCAGTGTCCATGTCAACGTAGGTTTTCATGGTCACCCAAGCCATTTCTGTAAGTACACGAGCTCGAACATCCCGAATCTGAAAGTTGACGCCTTGATCCCAATTAAAGGCAAATTGCCAACTTTGAATCACAGGATTATACCTGAACAGTAAACAGAAATGACTTAATGCCAGTTTAATTATAACAGCCCCTAAATAACAGACTAGACAATGATAGATCTCGTGTATATTTCAAACAACTTAAAAGTTAAAACCAATCAGATCAAGCAGGAAAAAACAAGTAGGATGCTTTCTTAAATATGATTACTCTCATTTTTCGGAGGTTTACGCTCTAGTCACTTGTGTGCAACAACACCGTTTAAGTATTAAACATAAAGACCAGAGCTTGTGGTCATCTGTAGATTAAGTAGGATTCACAGTAAAATGACAAACATTGGAACAGAAGCGTAAGAAAATCCGTCAGACACCATTTATGTTCAATACAAGATCAATAACTCCCAATTAGTCAATTCCTATTGAATTCGAAAGAATTCCTAGACATAAAGACGAGCACATTAAATGAACTTGTGATCAAACCATGTGTTAGAAGTAATGAACCACGTACCTGACATCTTGCATAAATTTATTCCAAAAAGAACAACTTTCTTCCATATTTTATTGTCATACATAAGAAAAGGCTTTCTACATAGATAAGCAATGAAGCGTGTAGGGGAAATAAGAAAACAATACTTTCATCAAATTTATATTCAACATCAGCTAGATTGGAATTTAAACTAGGTAATTAACCAATTTATTTCCATGACATCTAATCTAACCTGCAGAATATGATCTTTAATCTTTGTAAAGAATGAGAAACTTGTTCAAGCAAGCCACCAGAATAGTAAAAATGTGATCGAACTTGGAATGACTGTCTTGAAAAAATAGGGCAAAGCATAAACTAGAACCCAAGAAAGAAATGAGAAGTAAATTTAAACCCAATTGAATGAACTAAAAGAAAAGAGAAATGAAATTTTCTCACTCCATGGAAAATGAAAAGTATCATACCCTGAAAAGAGTTCTCCTGAGGCATGAACGCATTTCACGTAATCTGCATTTAGCCAAAAACGTCTCATTGCTGGAAGAGACCTTTCTCTAATGATGTTAAAGAATTCGCTATTCATATTCACAATTGCTCTTGTAGCAGCATAGTAGGCTTTCCATCCATTCACCGGCATTATGCTATCCTGTTCCAATGTGAAGTCCTAAAAGCAGACAAAAAAATAACTCAACTTTCAACAAAAAAAGAAAATAGAAAATCAAAACCAATGTACGGAGTTAAGAAGGTTTCATGTTTTCTTTTATCCCTTCAAATTTATTAATCCCATCAGTTGCAATAAACATTACAATAACTCATGTTAAGTTCCATTATCACGTGACAGAAAAAATTAACATCGAACGACGATACAAGGGAATCTTCAATTCCAAAGATTCATCCCAAATAGGAATCCTTAGTCTAATCTTATGCAAACACTAAGCTTGCTCGGTAACGTCTCTATTTCTTTGTTTCAGATTTTCAAAAGTAAAATGAAAAGTGGAGATCTTATCAATAAGTAAATTAAGAAATCCGCTATCAGTCTTCACTTTTAAAAAAACAAATTACAAAAGTTTACCAAGCAAGCTCTAAAAAGGTAGTAATTGAAATAAATTGTTCAATTTAATCTGTTCTTCTCTAGTTAGGAACCAAAATAAGGCAATGTAACAGCCTAAAATCATCAGAAATACCGACTTTTCAAGCGATATTTCATATCTCCGTCCATCCACAAATTATAGCCAAAAAAGAAGCATTTCAAAATTCAATTAAACCCAATAAAGGGTCCTAATTTCCCACATTTTCCGAACAACCAAACAGCAAATCCATCAAATTAACAACCAAACAGCAAATCCATCAAATTGGCATTTTTATTCAACTTCAAGTAAATTCAATCCAATTCAACAAAACCCCAGATAGCAAAAATCCGCAAAACACCATAAAAAATTCAACCATCGTTAAAAAAACCACCTTGTGATAAAGAGCTTTCCAGGCATTATCATCGTTGGCAGCCTTCCGCATGAGGGAATTCGTCATGGAGAGACGGCACAGACTAGGGTAGTCCAAGTAGCTGAGCGCGTGCGTCGTAATCTCCGGAACCAACTGCTCCATCATCGACGCGCCGGTCTGCCTCTCTATCAAAACCGCCCCTCCATTCTCCAACATCTCCGTACCGCCACTGCCACCACAACCACCATTCAAATACGGCGCCGTTTCGGACTCAGAACCCCCAAGGGTCCCGTTACTACCAGTACTACAACAACAGGCACAGTTGCAGAGCTTCTTCCTCTTCAACCTATCTTCCCCACCGTCGGATTGGAGGTGACGGCGGCGCGGGAGCGATCGGACGGTGAAGAGCGCGGCGAGGACGAAGCAGAGGGCGGTGAAGAAAACGGCTACAAAGAAAGGCTGAGACGAAGACGAGAGAGCGGAGGAGAAACTAGAGGCAATCTCCATTCATAAGACATGAAAGAAGCTTCACAGAACATGAAACCCTAGAAATCTGCTGCGGACGGTTCCACGATAAGAAGAGGCGGAGAGTCGAGAGTTGATACGGCGTCGCTTTGGGGGGGCCTCGTCTTGCTCCGTTTTGGGCTCTCCGAAGCCCTAACGTTCTTCCACTCGAATTTCCAGAGAAGAAGAGAGAGAAAGAAGAGAGAGAGAGAGAGAGGAGAGACGACGTTTGGCTGTGAGTCGTAAGCCGTTACGGACTGTAGAAAAACTCCAAACAATGCGTACAGTGAGCGAAAACAGTAGTAGTTAATCCGTTTGTAATTTATAACTCTTCTCAAGGGCAACTTTGTGATTTCAGTTTTGAATTCGATATTATTTTTTTCTGTATTTGGTAATTTTTGTAGTCATTAATATTTTGCTTCTTTTAGATATTTGATTTAGTTTTGTAATTACTTTTTTTCCCATTAAATTACAAGAAAACAAAAATTATCGACTGGCTAGTAGGAAATAAATAAAACCAGTCTCTGGTCCCACCCACCACCATCCCAAAAACCTATAAATAAATGAATATTAAAGTTTTCTTTTAATTTTCATTCTCCTTATATTAGATGACTTTCTAAAATGTGACAATAAATCAAATCCAATATTCGTTTTTAAGTAGCAATTTGACATCTCATGTGATGTAAGTCAGGCCTATAGGTTTTACTAGTTGTTGAAATCACGAGCTACTTAGCACGTGTGGCCGAGTTTTCTAGGCCTAGAGAAGTAAGAGATATAGGTTCAATCACCACCTCCACTTTTCTCCCATATTAACCAATAATAGATGAATACCAAAAAAAAAAAAGAAAAATACTAGTGGTACTCCTATTTCCCTTGATAATCTCTTCATCCGTAAGATCAATGAAAATTTCTTCATATATTTGAATCCATATATATGTCTCATCATTATTATCAATCTTATGAATATCATTATCTCTATCTTTCGTCTATATAAAACCTAAGAATTTAATAGCATTTCATAATAAGGGCGCGTCTACAGTAGGGGCGTCCCTACGTAAGGCCCTGTTTATACACCGTTTGATGAGAATCTGTGTATAAACAGATTCCCCACAGATTCCCATCAAACGGTATATAAACAGGGGCCTTACGTAGGGGCGCCCCTACTATAGCCGCCTCCTTATAATAATAATATGCGAACAAATAATAATACAAAGATACTTGGACTTAAGTGAAAAAGTTTAGACAAAATCAGACAAAAATGTGTTGACTAAATGCACACGTTCTAAATGTAATATTCCACTTACATTTTTAACCTACAAATAGACTATGTGATGAGTGACGACACAACTGATCCTCTCTAAACTTAAAAAAATAATAAAAAAATAATTATCACGTAAGAAAGCATCATATCATTTTTACTTTTCATGTTTGTTTTTAAAATAAAATGAAAAAAAATAAATGTTCTCAAAATATTGATTTGAAAAATTACACTATAAATTGATTTTATAAACCAAAAAGCTACTGTTAAGCAAGTTTTTAAACATGCAAAATTTTAATTTATGAAAATGATTCTTCTTCTTCTTTTTTTTTCTTCCTAAAAAAAAAAATAAAAAGATCAGAGATAAAGACGGTCTACCATCTACTCAGATAATCATAATCCACATTATTGGGCATGCTGATAATCATTTGATTTATAGGCATTAGCACTCTAATATTGTGGGATCGACTTGATACATTGCCCTTTTTTATGACTAATTTTCGAAGACTTTTTTCTTTGGAATAAAATTCTATTGAATAAGTCAAGGTTAATATGGAATATTCCTGTTAATTTTTTTACAAAACTAACACACAAGATTTGTACGAGGAGAAAATTATCAATCATATTTGCCCTAAGATAATCTACTTTATTTTCTCTCTTTCTTTTTTTCTTAAGCTAAAAACTATCTTATTGGCATTTCTTATTGGTCAATAATAGATTCCACTACCACGAGACTTTAAAAGAAATTTATGGAGATTTTTTTTTCTCCTGAAGACATGACCTATATGGATAATCCCAATTTACATTTACGGGGGTTGTTGATAGTCACTCAACTTATAGGGATTAACAACCACCGAACAAGTGGTCTAGTGGTCGCGTTGTTATCTTAGAAATTCGAGGTCACGGGTTCAAACTTGGGTGACTCCTTCAGGAGTTTTAAATATGAGGGTACCTACTTGCCAGCCCATTGCCCCATTTTCAGTCTCTAGGATACCATTCCCGCTAATTGTTCGGATAGGGTTTAAGTAACGCACTTTATCGTCTGGTAGAGGCGATTCACCTGTAGGGTCTTGGTGAATATTCTTGAACAAGATTGGAGCTCCTATGATCATGCCCAANCTCATTGACAATTACTTGATTTATAGAAATTAGCACTTCAATGTGGTGGGAGCGACTGGATCGGTTGTCCTTCTTAGTGACTACTTATTAAACACTTTTTTTTTCTTTAGAGCAAAATTATACTTCATAAGTCAAGGTTAATATGGGAATTTTTCTTTGTCATCTTTTACAGAATTGACTTACAAGATTTGTATTTGCATAGGGTGAAAATTTATAAGGCATAGTGACAATTACTTGATCTATAGAGATTAGCACTTCAATATGGTGGGAAAGACTTGCTACATTGCCCTTATTAATGACAACTTTTCAAAGACTTTTGTTTTTGAGGTAATAAATCTATCATTATAAGAAATGTTATCTTTATAATAGATTGAATTGGAAGACAAAATTCCTTCGATAGATAAGCTAATTCTCCAATCCTAAGATTATCCTAGCCAAATCAAATATAATTAGTTGACTACGACACTAGGAAAAAAGAAAAAATACACCCAATAATAATAAACACTGTCAATGTATCTGACTCCAAGAATTAAAAATTTATGGTCAACATTCCCAGTCTGACCCTCTTTACATCTCTAGATGTTGGGCACTCCTTCAAGTGATTCAACTATGATGCCTATAGCAACTTTGTGAAACATAAAGGGTATGAGTACGAAGGTTTTGAGTATGAAAAGCTTGAGCATGAAGAGTTTGTATCTGAGTTCCCCTATAGCTCAGGGATTATAGAGTTTGAGATGACCTACCTGAATGACCATGATCTACATTTATGGGGACATTGACAATTACTCAACCTATAAGAATTTATACTCCAACGTAGTGGAAATGACTGGACGTTTCTCTTTTTGGCAGCTACTTATGTAAGATTTTTTTTCTTTAGAATAAAAGTCTACTATGCCAAGGTTAATTGGGAATATTTCTTTGTGATCTTTTATAAAATTGACCTACAAGATTGGCATAAGGTGAAAATTATTAATCATGTTCAGCTTAAGATAATAACTCCTTTATTTTCTGTTTTTTTTTCCCCCCTCAGCTGAAAGCTATTTTATTGGCCTTTGTTATTGGTTAATATTGGATTATTTTACCAAGAGACTTTAGAGAAATTTATAAGAACATTTGCACATTCAACTATGTAATCAATTTATGAAGGTTCTTTTTCTTTTTTTTTTAGTTTTTATTTTTTTAATCTCACAAAGAGAAAAGCTTAGAATTACAAATGGCCTACCTAGATAACTATGATCCATCTTTACCGGGCTAGCTGACAATCACTTGACCTATAAATGAAATTAGCACTCCAATGTGGGGAACGATTCAATCCATTGCCCTTTTAGGCAACTACTTATCGAAGACTTTTTTCTTTAGAATAAAATTATACCACATACGTAAAAGTTAATATGGGAATATTCTTGTTCAATCTTTTACAAAATTGACCTACAAGATTTGCAGGAGAAAATCATTAATCATATTTGGCTGAAAATGATTTCTTTATAATCTGTTTTTTTCTTAAGCTAAAATGCTATATTATTGCCCTTTCTTATTAGTCAATATTGAATTTTGTTACTAGACTTTAGAGCAATATATAAGGATTGCGATTTTAATTCTGCAAAATTTCAATTTATGCATATTCAATTTTTTTTTTTCATGGAAAGAGAAAAGGTTAAAAGTAAAGATAGTCTTTCCTGATAAAGTAATGTTATGGGCACCACCGCACCATATGGTATCCAACATCATATGACTTGTCAATATGTAGCTCGTTAATTATAATTATACTTCAGGTGGGGTTTGCTTAGAACACAAATTTTTAATTATAATTACATAATAATAGACTGACACATTATGTAACATTGCTCATTCAGATAATCCCCGAATCACATTTATAGCACATGCTGATAATTACTTAATGTAGAAAGGTTTACACTCCAACATGTGAAAATAACTCAAACGTTGCCCTTTTTGGTGATTATACTTATTAAAGACATTTTTTTTTTTTTTTTTGGAGAAAACATCATAAAATAACCTTATACTTTAGCTTTTTTCTTCTTTTTTTTTTCAATAAGCTCCTTGTGATTTAAGAAATATGAAAAAATCCTGTTAAATTTGATTTATTATTAAAAAAATGCTTATAATTTGACAATTTTAAAATTTAATAGTCTTATGTAAAACTAAATTGGCAAAATTAATAAGAAATGATAAAATTACCCTTAGTGGATGGTAGATTTAGGTTGATATAATATTTTTACTTTGTGGTTAGATTCATAAATATTTTTTAGAAACTGTTTTATCACATATAAGATCATTTGAAAATTTGAAATATTATTTGAAAACTTAGCATAAAGAACTCTTAAGTTTATTTTTAATCTAAAATACACCATTTACTGAAGGTAATTTTTGCAATTTTCATTAATTTCTCTAATTTTGATGATACGAGGAGGTCAAATTTCAAAAATAGTCAAATTACAAGTTTTTTTACAATTGAAAAAAATTAAATTTAAAGGGTTTTCTCATATTTCTCAAAACACAGGGAATTTTGTAAAAAATAAAATAAAATAAAATAAAATAAAATACAAGATTATTTTACGATGTTTTCTCTTTTTTTTTTCTTTTAGAATAAAATTCTTTATATATCAAGATTAATATGAGAATATTTCTGTTCGATCCTTTACAAAATTTGACCTACAAAATTTGTATAAGGAGAAATTCATTCATCGTTCAGCTTAAGATAATCTCCTTTATTTTTTTTCCCCTTAAGCTAAAAGCTCTCTTGTTGGTCCTTGTTATTGGTCAATTTTGGATTCCATAATCAAGAGACTTTTAGAGAAATTTCTAAGGACATTTGCTCATTTTCTTTAGGGTTAACTAAAGTTTTTCTACAATTTTGATCCTATTTTTTGACTTGTATAAATTATATTTTCACATTGAAAATATTTGCAAATGCCTACCCTCCATGGACAAATTGACCAAAAAATTATGTATTAAAGACATAATTTGAATTGATGATATCTTATCTTGCGGAAAAACACGTAAAATCTATTGAAATAACTTAAAATAGTTAGCACAAATCAACCAATGAGTACATATAAGGCATACATTTGTAAAAATTTTAAATATGAAAGTATAATTTTGAGCAAACAAAGGATTAAAATTGCAAATAAACCATAATTTGGTGTATTTTTTTAAAAAAATTAATTAACTCTTTTCTTTTATCTTTAGAGCATTTCTAATGATATTTGTGAATGACAAGGCCATTTATCATTAACTATTAATCAAGATCAATTCTATAGTGAGATTCACATAAATCCATGGTGTTTACGTCGCGAGTTGGCACCTATATAACACAACTTATCATAATTGGGAAAAACTTAGGCAAGAAATTCAAATTTCAATTCTTGGCCAGAACGAATATTTGTTAAAGAGGTCCACAATTTATATTTATAGCAAGTTCCTTATAAGAATCATTCGTTTCCATTTTTTAGGCTTAATGTGACATTATTATAGCTTTTACCCCTTAATTTCACTTGCACCCCAAAATGATGTTGTCATCCTTGGAGAACACCGATAGCCAAATTTGCAATCAAACCATAATTTTAGAAACTTTGATGAGTTCTTAAGCTTGCGAAAGGGTTATTTTTAAGTCAGCCTATCACAACACTAAGTTGGTGCAGTAAGCTAGCTCAGTCAATTATTAGTTGACACGTGGACTAAGTGATAAAAGATACGAGTATCATGGAAATTTCGAAGTATAAAATAATATTGTCGAGAATCTTCCCATTGTATAATCCACGTGCCAGTAGTAACATCCAAACAGGTAGGCCAGCCTACTGAATTATTTCTCTGTGCAAAGTTGGTATTGTAACACTATCAAACTAGTCATAGACAACAGACTTTGGCTATAATTTTTATTTTTTTCTATGCAAGAAGTGGTTCAGCCAACATTGTCTCTGACTAGGATTATATTCCTTCGGCAAAATTAAAGATTCATTGCTGTGAAAGGGAGAGGGACTTGTCTGCAATGTTACTCATCTTTATAGAAAGCTACAAACTTGGCTGAACAACAGACATCTGATTAACTATTGCTACAAGATGATGGACTAGCTATAGATCAAGGTAATGAATACTGTCATACTGCTGCTAACAAGGATTAGAACCCAACCTCTACTTGTTCTGCATGCCTTATCAGACTGAGAGGCTTTGAAAAAAGTCAAAATTTGTACTGAAACTATTTTGAGAATCGCAAAACAGACGAAGAAAAGACTAATTGCTAGGACTGCAAGCTCCTTGCTTTCCAGACTTGCTTGAACATCTACTATCTTCTCGATTTCTGATCTGTGTAAAGAAAGGCAAAGAGAAGGAAAAGAGACTTTGGTTCATCAGTAAGGTAACTCGACATAGATGTATATGAAGTAAAATGCTTAATCCAAAAATATAAATTAAGGTGTGCAAAAGAGCACTTATGAATAGTAAACTGCAATGTCAAAAAGGTAAATGATATTGAGAAATTTCTAACCTCAGGAGGTTATTTTCTCTGGCCAATAGATCCAGCTGAGTTGAGACAACAGCTTTCCAAGACTCGAGGTCAGTGATTGCTTTTTCCTGAAAAAGAGAAGAATGCTAAACTATTAGGTGAATATAGTACCATTTAAACAAAACGGATATAGAAAGAAGGAAAGTAAAATATAATGAATCTGCATATGGAAATGCGAAGTACCGTAACCTCCTTCCACCCCAACAGATCTTTAATCTCCCTCTTGCTTTTCTCCAAAAGCAATGATATCCTCGCTAGCTCATTATCAAGTCCTGGCAAGAGATCTTTTTGTCTCCTATTCATTTCTTTGATGTAGTTCTCTAGAACAGACAAGTTCACCTCAAGTGACCTCACCTTCTGCATCAAAATCTTCAGAACAGTGTCACCGGGAATTCTACCGTTTGGCTGCTGTCTAACTTCCATAACAGGATCAGGAACCTTGGTTGTGACTACTGAAGTCTTAGTCTTGGTCACGTGAACTGCTGGTTTTGGTGCATCATCAACATTTTCTTTCCCTGCACCAGCATTTTGATCCCCACTTTGGACTTTGGTGTTTCTTTGGTCAGTTGAAGTAGCATTTGGTGTTGAAGGAGGCATTGCAGTGGAATTAGGCTCTGGCAATTTATTTGTAGCTGCATCCGCAGAAGCCACCAGATCTTCAAGCATCCGCTCGATTGCATCAACACCATATACCTCTATAACACTTAGTGTGCAGTAAAATTCTGATCCATAATGACTCAGTAGATTTAACTTCAAGTACCTTACCCATTTGGGTTCCGGAAGCTTGAAGGTTTGGGTGTGCTTGACATTAGAAGCAACAAAGCGTCCCAATGCAGACCACGTTTCAGTTGGATAGCTTAAACTGCCAGACAGTTCAAATTCCTTGAAATTAGAAGAATAGTGTTCGAAATTTGCAATTTTGACAACATCGACTAGAGTCTGTTCAGAAAGCTCAATTACAACAAACTTTCCCACCACAGAACAAGGATTTCTCAGGTACTTGTCATGGTCCTTTTCCAATATGTTGCTTGGTCCTTTAGCTTCCTTATTATGAGCCACCACTTTTGCACCCTTAGACGCAGAGGCATAATTGTACTCTGCCCCATCAGGTTCACGCCGGTGGGTGATGTTAACAAGCTGAGCAGGAGTGTCTTGACCTTTTTCTTCCGATGTTAGGTTCCGGAACTCATCAAGATTGAGATAAGTGGGATGAAGGGCTTTTCCATTCCGGAGTTCTTCTCCTTCAATCCTCTTCTGTCCTTCTTGTAGTTGGTTTACTTCACACACTAAAGCTCTGTACTCCAAAACGCTCCAAACTACTTCTAATCCATTTGTTTCCCGGAGTGAGTATTTTGAAGTTGAATAACTCTGCTGGTTGCTGGGATTATTATATCTTTTGGATGTATTAAACTCTACAAGCATTCCATTTGTATGTTTGTTGCTTCCATTTGCTACATAGGAATTGGCTTGCCCACAGAGCTGACCATTGCTAAGACTAGTACCAATTGAGCTTCTGTTATCAGAAAGTAGATTCCCTGAAAAACGAAGGCTTATATCAGGGAATCTGTTGATTATACAAGATACTGAGTCTGCAGAACACATAAACCTATCACGTTCTTCAAAGTCTCCACTAAGGAAATATATTTAGTAAATAGCAGAAACGTTCTTAATCATGAGGAAGATGAACGAATGCGCCAATAGGGAGAAATGAACCGCATTATGCTTAGCTACATTCAGACTAACAAACATGCCACAGAAATGCATCTACCAATGATCATTGCATAGTAGTTCTAAAGATGAATATCACTAGAAAGGAAAGGAATTTCAAACACCATTGGTAGTAATAACTGTCTCAATGCAAAATCTCTTCATGCTAGCTACCAAGAACTTTCTGGGAAAGGAAATAAATGACTTTACAGCCAAAATCCTTTTTCTCGTGTTCTCGTGTCATTTTTCAAATCTTCTCCTTACCAACCAAAAGAAGAAACTTCAAAACCGTTTCACTTCTGAGCATGTTTAAGCATACATGGGTAATAGAGAAAAATAGAAATGGCGAACTGATATGAGTGGTTGAACTACTTTGATGTTCGAGGGAAAATGCTAAAAATCATAAGATAGGTAATCTACAGAAAATAATTTGACTGATATGGCGTTTTAGGTTTCAGTTAATGAGTAGAGTAAACACATCAGTTATTTTTTCTACATAATTTATCAAGCAAGTCGACTAATTTATGAAATCTTTTTTTTTCCCCCCTTTTTCCCAATAGTATATAGTCAGTGATGTGCATTGTGCAACTGAAGTAATAACTCTACCAAGTCTTAACTGACTTTTTATTAATTAACTGTCTCAAACCATTATGGGGCTACTATACATGAACCATTTTAATTTTATTCCATTGGAATCTAAGCAGAAAAAATACTAAAAGGGCAAACTTTCTATTTCATAATCCTCCTTCCCTTGCTTGTCTCCGAGAACAAACAGACTACAGATATAAACCGAAAAAAGAGTAAATGGGTTTGTCAAAAATCAAAAACTAAAGATGGGTATAATAACAAAAAAAAATTAAAAGAAAAAAGGAGAAGAATTATTGTAAGTCCTAGAGCCAGTACAGGAACATGAACTTTTACTTCAATTTAACCAACAAAATCCAAGACTGGGAAATGGGTCAGCAAGTAAAAGATAAATAAAACTTCCGAAAAAAAGATAGGGAACCAAAATGAAAACAAATTTACCAGCATTCCCTTGGCTGCTAAGGCCAAGCTTAGAGTAGTACAAAAAAACAAGACACCAAAGGGAGAGGATCAAAGAGAGAGAAAGCTCGTAAAAGCTCTTCCTCTTGTTGTTTTTGTTGTTGTTATTATGGTCGAAGTAGATGGTTTGGCATTTGACATGTAAGGAGCCATTTCGAGGCTTCTTCATCTCTCATCCGTACACAAAGGGAGATGAGACGTAAACTTGAAAAGGGTAAGTTTCGTTTTAGTGGGTCTTTCTTTGCTTGCTGTTTCATTAGAGCTCTAGAGAGAGAGAGAGAGAGAGAGAGAGAGAGAGTTTTGGCCCAGAAAAGTGGAAATGCGAATAAAATGTGCTTTGGTTTTCTTTTTCTATGTCCAATACCACTCCCACTCTTGCGGGAAACTACTTAGTGGTGCTTAAAGGGCGCATAATAACAAGGAGATCAAGCTTAACTCACAAAAGTTTTGATTAGCCAACGTAATTCTACTTGGTTTTTTATTCATAGAAATATATTAAACGACTTTTTGTCTTTTCAACTTTATTGCTTTGTCGGAGTTGAAAAAATATTCAAAGAAGAGGTCAAATTTTCGCTTTTAACGGCTATTATTTCTTTGTTTTTTTTTTTTTCCATGTTTTCTCGTGATTTTTCGTAGCCAATTTTCATTTGAAAAAGAAAAGTAACCGGACAACTGAGATAACGGGAAATCAAATTTTCATCGACTTCCTTATTGTATTGAGTAAAAACTATCTGCCGACTTCATACAACATTGGTCAGGTTTATAACTTACACCTCCTATGATAAACACATTTTCAACAAATTAGACCAAAATTGATTCCATGAAAAATTCTGTGTTCAATGCTAAACGAAGCCTTTGCCGCAGGCACCGAGCCACCAAGCACTGCAATATGTCATTCACAGGGTTCCTTCTATGGACTGCGTCGCAAAGGCATATTCGATTTCACGACTTTCGTCTTCTCTGACAAATGGAAGGCTTCCAGGATTTTCTTCCTCGAAAAGTAAAGTAATGGGTGTTTGTGGAGGGTACTTGTTCAATATGAAGTCAATTTCTTCTCCACTGATTTCCTTTTGATCCAGAAGAACCTGCATTCACAAGTCAAATTAGTAATAGCAGTAGAAGAAAACAGGGAACATCTAAGGTTTGCCACATTATTTTCATTTAGACAAATTATTAAGATATCAATAACAGTTCCAAGACAACTCTCAATGAAACCCGATCAGGTTACCTTTACGGTTTTAAGTAAAGCCGCGTGGTGCTTCTCAAGCAGAGACTGTGTCCTCTCATACATGTCACGTATCAGCTCCTCAGTTCTTTGAGCAATTTCATCATCTAGATTGAAGTTTAGTGGTGGTTCTATTAGGCCATAATCGTCATATAGTGATCCTTCAAAGTCCAGTCTTGGTCCAACAAACTTAATCTTCTTCCTCCAAGGTGGTGGTTCCCCATGTATGCGCATCGGATTCTCCAAATTCCATCTGTAAAAGTAGTACAGTATAATGAGAATAGCATTCACGGCATGCAGGAACCGAAAGAATTCAGATTTTCAGAGGAATGGGGCTGACATGGTTAAAATTTTGCGAGCAAGCCAAGATGCATCTGCAAGGTACTCAACAGATGCCCTTGATGTGTCCCGTCCATAGATTACCTCTTCAGCCGCTCTCCCTCCTAGTAAAACCTGTAGAGAGGAACTCGGTAAAATAATATGATACCTTTGAAAAGGAACTACCGAATTTGAAACTAGCAAACCTGAAGGCGATGCAGCAACTGTGGCCGGCGCTCAAACATATATGATTCGTCATCAAGTCGATGAAATACAACTTGTGATAATGTCTGCAGTGATCACTTCAAAAATTACACAGTAAATAACAAGTGAAAACATAGCTGGGCCGAATAAATTTTAAAATAAAATAAATATACAGTCAAAACAGCCATGCATTAAGCCTATGTAATGTGAAATTATTTAAGCAGACAGATGCCAAGTATGTGGTTAATACAACTAATAATCATCAAGCATCCGGTCATCTCCAGAACTTTAAAAGCAACAAAGGTTTAATCAGAAAGAAAACTGTAGACAAATTAACTTTTCACCGCTAAGGAGAAGAATAAGGACCTGACCACGAGGGACAATTGAAATACGATCACAGCGTTCGACTTCTGCATTCTCATAGCGCCTAAGCAAATGAGAAGTTATTGCAACTCCCACTTCAGTAGAAGCTCGACGACATTGCCCTTGATGACCCAACTCTATTCCAACACGTTTGGGTCCTACCGTAAGTCTGTCAACAGCATCATCCATGTCTGACTGCAGAATTGAAGTATGCCCCTTCCTAACAGCTACAAGTGCAGCCTCTTGGACCAGCTGAGCCAATTTTGCTCCCGTCCATCCTGATAACTTACAATGAATTGGTTGCTCTCATTGAAATGATAAACGACAATAAAACAACAAACAAATAATACCAGGCAAGTTCTTTGCATAGCTGGATAAATCAACAGATTCTGACATTTTCACTTTGCCCGCATGAATTTTCAAAATCTCCAGTCTCCCTTTTGCAGGTGGAGGCCGAATTCTTATCTACAAGACAAAAAACCAAATGATGATCAAGAGCTAACTACCATTGACAGAGCTAGCATAGAACATTCCAGTTGAACAGAAGTTTGTTTCTTTTGAACAGTCAATAATTTATTCACATTTAACCAATAATTGGTTCGAAGTAAAATTCCTCCAGTATGATCAGATTCAGATGTGACGATATGCACGTCATGTTTAAACAGAACATCCCCCAAAATAAACAGAGGTAGCTTAGTCTTTCTTCATTTTTTTTTTCCCATCGACTTTTTGAAGGAGACAGATATGCTAAAAGTCTCCATCTAGTAATAGAAGCAAACCTTGCGATCAAATCGACCTGGTCGGAGAAGAGCAGGGTCTAACAAATCCCTACGATTTGTAGCAGCTAAAAATATAACACCTTTTCCTGTATCAAACCCATCAAGTTCTATTAAGAGCTGGTTCAATGTAGTTTCCCTCTCTTGAGTTGCTGCATTATAAAGATGGTCTGTAGTTTCCTTGAAAATCCCTTGACGCCTGGTCGTAGAAACAAATGTCATTTTTAGACTATGAATGTGCCAGCAAAGTTTAAAATGTCTCTTAAAAGCCAAGCTTTGGCATATATCAAGCAGTTGAGTCAGTGTCGCAGACACATTCTATAGACCACACTCAACTACAATAATCAAATTGTGTGGTACTGCATTATCTTGACGATATTCTTACACAAAAATGGTGGCCATACAAACAACGAATCCATCAATGTTAGTTAGGTTCATTGCTGACACATAAAATTACAAAATTACTAGAACTGCATTCAATATATGATGCCTCATCCAGCTTATTATAACGTAGCATTTACCTCTATGCTGTGTTATTTTCCATTAACATGTCAGCCATCAAATAAGCATACACCATAGAACATAAAACTTAATTTTGTTAAAGTTTCACATGGTAAATGGAAGAAAGAACAGTTATTCAGTGCCAGAGATCAAGCAAACTTATTGACAAGGTTCTGACAACAAATCTTCTGACGGAGGTGTAAATTATAAGAAAATGATTGATAGAAGTTTCGCGTACCTAGTTGCCAATGCATCAATTTCATCAATGAAAATAACTGATGGCTTGTTTACCTGCACCGAAAAAAATTAAAAATTCTGCCTTAAAGTGAGCACGTACATGCAATACACCATAAAAGAACTCTAAAACACTGGTATCCTGAGGGCCTATAATACTCAATCAAAGGGGAAAAGAAGACTTGACAATAGGTTATTCATGCAGAAAGTTGGGAGCGTTGTTCTTTAAAGACCAGATGTTTCCTCATCTGATAATTCACCATCCTTCGCATGCATGTACAGGTACAAAGAGAAAAGAACCTATATGAAGCTCTCATGACTCACCTATCGTCTATTTCACTCTTATCTATCCCCCGCCCCATTACCAGTTTTCTATTATTCCACTTTGGCTTTCTTTTCTTTCAGTGAATTAGTTTTTTCTCCATTCTGCTTTAAGCCTTTAACCAAATGAACAACTTACAATACCAGCTGTAATAGTAATGCCATAATATTTCTGTCTGCAGCAAATTGCACATGTACCATACAAGAGAAAGTGTTCAAACTTTACATCTGAATTGAAGGAGCACAATCACCGCCAACAGCATCCAGGCACAAAGTTAACAGCAAGAAATCACATGAACACTAAATGATGAACAAAAGAATCAGTATAATCACCTTGGCTCTTTTGAATAAGTCCCTAATACGAGCGGAACCCACACCGACTAAAACTTCAACAAATTCTGATCCAGCCATTTGGTAAAAAGGAACACCGGCCTCACCAGCTATTGCCTTAGCAACCAGGGTCTGGAAGCATACAAATGGTCTTAAAATTTGAAAGACATAATGCAACCAGAAACCTCACAGAATTGGACAAAATAACAAACCTTGCCACATCCAGGAGGGCCCTCTAAAAGAACCCCATGTGGAGGTTTTATCCCCATTTTATCAAAGAGGTCTGGGTTCTTCAAGTACCTCACCAACTATAAACAGAATATAAAAGTATCATTACCTGCAGCATCTTTAGTAATAATTGCAGTTACAAATAGATATTGATAGATACAGATACAGTAAGATTGAAAACAAGAATATACAAGGCTTTGGAGTACAACTCAAAAAATACAAGGTAAATCATGAATTGATGTTACAATATGACACTATACACATATTTACAAGCAGCATAATGTTGATCAATTATTTATACAAAGAAAAAAGAGGAAAAACAATAGTCTATCAATTGGAGCAGAGCAATGAAACATTCAAGCATACAGCAACCATTTAAAGCATCTCAAGAATGACTCATCCACCTTAACGGTTAACTGCACTGAAGTTACTGAGCAGCATTATAAAGCTGATGAATTCTAAACACACAGTTATGACTTCAGAGCAATTGCAAATTAAACTATCGTTTTTAGATAGTATACTATCTGAAATTCTCCTATATGATCTAGATAGTATAATGTTCTCATAAACAAAACTTCTTTGTCTTTTTAGAAATGATTCAGAAGTTTCCAAATTTCCTTCACAATAGCATCACAAAAGAAAAAATAGACATGCTATTTATCACAAGTGATTCTATATGAGAGGCTGGAAAGAATACCTCCAGGAGTTCCTCAACCGCTTCATCAATCCCTGCCACATCGCTGAATTTAACTCCAGTTGAACCCTGAAAAAATGTCAATATAGAGCTTTACAAACTTTTCAAGCAATTGAACAGGATTTGGAAGTTGTGCAAACTAGTAAACTAACATCAACACGAGCTTCTGCTTTAGATCGCGAAAAATCAATCCCTTGCCATAAGTCCTGAAATTTCAAGCACATTCATGAGAATTGCATAGGATCAGGATAATCAACAACACATGGAAAATAAGACAATTAACGGTTAAAGAAGAAAAATTTACCCATTTCCTGAAGTTCTTGGGTCTTCTTGAAAGTGTGAAACGGATAAGAAGAACCATAGTCAAAAGAACAAGAGTAATTGGCTTTAACATCTCAATACTAGCAGATACACCACCAAAAGTGTAAAAATCAGAAAATTTAGAGAAGATGCCTCCATCACCAAAAAAATCAACAACATTATCCCAGACTCTTTCCAGAATACCAAAGATGAGCCCAAAGAAAAGTCTGATAAAAGGTCTGACTACAGGCCAAACAACATATACAGTTGTCACATATACGAAACTGGTAACAGCAAACACTGCCGAAGCCAGAAACCCTCCAATAACAGCAGCGGCGGCAGCCATTATAGCGGTTGCCATTCCAAGCTCCACCATGATTCTGCTAGATACTGAAGATGCCACTGGATGAGGGTGCTCTGGTAATTTGCCAACCCAAGACTGCAGCAAAGATCCAAGCAGTAAGGGATACATACGTACTGGGAGGGAAAAAAACGAAAGTATCACCTAACTCTCTAATTGCATGTTCCCAGCATGTATTTAATCTGTGCAGTTCTCCATTACAATGAAGACTCTCAGAATGGAACTTTTTAAATTTCTTGTCTATACTTTAATTTCCACCTCAATTTCAAAGGGAATTTAGCTTCTTAACCTCTATTTCCTCTCCTACTAATGCTGCTTTAAAATTACTAAACATGATTGGAGAATAAATGAAAGAAAGTGGCAAGATCCAAATCTTTGCAACAACATAACATACTAACAGCTCACTGCCTTTTCATACAACCAACTACTACTTGATTCACAAGTCTATATATTTTCTTTATAAGAAACAATAATTTCATCAGAATGAAGAAGATTAGAAAAACTAAGAGGACAAGGTATCCAAACACAAAAAAAAAAAAAAAAAAAAAAAAAAAAAAAGGAAAAATAAACTAACAGAAACAATAACAACCAAAAATTAGTTGGACAAAGAAGCCGTTCAATGAAGTACAATCGAATAGAGCCGAAAATATTTAAATTCTTTTGCTCCCAAAGTCTAGAGTGAAGCTAAAAATTTCAACCTCTCCCATCGAGATCCAAATCCATTTCTTTTCTAGGTAGAGGCCCAAATCCATTTCCTTTTTCTTACAAATTCTGGAAATAGGCTTGGGATCTCTATGGGAGAAGGTGAAATTTCTACCTCTCTCTGGGCTTCACTAGCTAAACAGTTTAAAGACTTTCCTCTCTATTTGATTGCTGTTAGTTGAAAGCCTTCGTTCTGATCCACAAGTCAATATTTAACTAGGAAAGCTCAGTGAAGTTATAAAATTGGTCACCGTAGTCTGCCTCTCTATTTGATAGCGGGGACCAGTATACTCCTCCAAAAGATCCCGAGCTAAATTATCATCCAGCCTCATAGCCCTGGTAATAATAAAAAAAAAAAAGCATATGACTTCAACTTCTCATCAATATCCCAAATTTTCCAAAGGAATCTAATGGTTAGCCAATTTTACCATTTTGTTCTATGCAAGCTCTTGTCCCCTGGAATTTCCTTCAATTCAACTATAAAATCCCTGTACCCATTACCATATGAAACATTGGTAACCTCCTTCCAAGATAACAACTTCACCTTTTCACTCCTCATAGCTTTCTGAAAATCCTCGAAGCTCATTTTCGGCAATGCCTGAAAATTCTTCTCAAACTCCTCTTCCTCAGACAACTTAGTCCCAAAAACTTGCTCGGGCACATAAAGCTTACCCCTATACTCTCTCAAAATATCTTTCAAATAAACAGCCTCATTCTCCGACTCACTCCGAGATCGAACCTCGCCCTTCACATTCTTCGACTTAGTCTTCAAATTCAATACTTTCACTAACAAATCAAAAACACCCACGTCGGGATTCTTGAGCAAATTCTCTTTCTCCTTCAATGTGTAAAACTTATCACCAATTAGGTACCTGGGTTCAACCTGGCTGGGGTTCTCCTTCAAAACCCTAGTCACAAAATCCTCCTCAATTGCTTTCCCAGTGTCACCGGTCTCGGATTTCGATTGGCACACCACGGCCGGCGACCGGCGAAGGAGCAGAGGCTGTGGCCGTGAAGGACCGATTCGAATCAAATGGAAGCCTTTGGAGTGAATTTTGGGTAAAGAACGTAATCCATGGCGGTGGCAGAGGGTTCTGGGAAGGGAAATGTTAGGAGATAAGCGAATATCAACGGAAGCCATTGTTGATTAGAGAATTATTAGGGTTTTGTGAAGGAAAGCAAAGATTGTGGGTGCAATCTCTGCTGGTAATTCATTTTAGGGTTTAAGAGAAATCCTTAGGGTTTATCTCAATCTCAATCTCAAACTCAATCATGGTTGAGAGCTGAGACGCAACGGTCTCTGGTATGTAGCGTCGTGTAGAGACTCTAGAGAGTATAGTTTGAACTCTCGGGTTTGGGTTTCTCAGCAGCATTATCCAAAACCCGATGGCTTTTCAAGCGGGTTTAGTTTACTTTACCGGGTTTTTTCAAAAATTAATAATAATAATAATATATATGGGTCATGTTTTAATGAAAATTTTTGTTTTTCTCCATTGATGGATACTTTCATTTAGACCATTAGATTTAAATCTGATGGTTATAATGATATTAGTAAATTTATTAAAAAATAAAAATCTAATTAAATATTTATGACTTAAAAAATTAATAACCTATATGTGACCTATGAGTTGGAATTTTTTTTTCCAATCCCTTTTTCATTATTTTTTCTTTTTTTTCATTCTATTGTTTATTTTTATTAAAAAATAAATAGAAAACCAACTAACCCTATATATATCTAGATATTTTTTTTTCTAAAGAACTAATTGTATATATATTAAATTTTTCATTAAAAAATGAGTCCTTTTTTATGACTTCAAAACTAATATTATATATTCCCTAAAAAAAAACTAAAGTTATGTATATATTCTAAAAAAAAAGTAACGTTAATATAAAACTATTAAATACTAATTTTTCTATCAAAATTTTTTCTTAAAAAAACCATTCTTTCTTTTTTATAATTTCAAAACTAACGTTATTCCCTTTCATAAAAAAAAAAAAAAAAAACCTAACGTTACATCCCATAAAAAAGCAAGACTAATATTATTTATATTCTCAAAAAAAATTACTTATTCATATTAGTAGCATAATATTTTCAGATTAAATGAAATTTAAAAAATTAAACTTATAAGTTAAAATCAAAAAAAGAAAAGAAATAAATAAAAAATAAAAATAATTGAATAAAATATTAATTGATCATAAATAGATAAAATTACTTGCTATTGTAGGTCATATTCAACTTGATAATCTTACCCATCCATAGAGTAAAAATAAAAATCTCTATTGAAACATCACCGATATATATATATATTTTGGATTATCCTTTTGTTTTCCTTCAACTGAAACATAGACATTGTTTCTTTTTTTTTTTTTTTTCTTGGCAGCAAAATATCTTAAATAGCAAATAGTCTTTGTGTCATATAGCTCATGATATATATATTCTGAAAAAATTTATGAGTTTAGTTTTCAAAAAAATAAAGTATTTTTCATTTTACGAAAGAAAATATATTCAGAACCAAAAACAAAAAGAAAGGCCAAAAAAAAAAAAAAGCCTTATTTCTTTAATGAAGAACAGGTGTACTGTTTTTTATAGTGTAACAAGTTAATGGTTGCGTAAGAGAAGTATTAACAGTTTTCAACCAACATGAAAAAAAAAAATAAATAAATAAAATAACCAACATGAGAAAAGAAAAAAATTACGTACTTTGGGATAAAAATAAAAACCCATATTTTTCTTTAAAAAAATATTTTTATATCAAATCTCGGTATATCCACGTGTATGATCAATATTGGAGTTAATTATTTAATAACAACATTTTTACTTTTAAAATCACATAACATAAATCAAAAAAATAATTTTTTGAATATTTTAAGGCTACTACAATTGGATTTCTAAAATGTTACATATCATTCATTATTGATCTAGATAGTTGGCTTGGACTTCTAAATATTATATAACATAGATTTCAATACCTAGATGGTTGCCCTTGGATTTCTAAAATATTATATAACATAGATTTCAATATCTAGATGGTTGCCTTTCAACTGTTTATGTGAATAAGATGTTTCTGAATATGTGTGGATCTTTTTTTCTTTTTCTTTCTTTTTACCAAAAAGGGCAATGTTTTTTCGTAATTATCCTTTAGAAAAAAGAAGATGAGGAATAATTCTTCTTATCACCATCTTCGTTCTTATTTTAAGACAGAGAGAGTCCACAAAAGAAGTAGAGCATTTCTTAAACCTTTCTATTGTAAGAGCCAGCTAGATTTACCAAAAGAATGTTTAATTTTTGGCTCTCTCCTATCTCTATGGCAATAAAACGGCATCCATTGTGTCAATGTTAGAACAGCAGCCTGTTGTTATGAGAGTTGCTCTCTTGATTGCTGTGCCTCCACAATCACTAATATGACAAAATGGCTCATATTCATAAGCAGAGAAGCTCATGAAAATAAAGTCCTTTGGATTATCAATCTTATACAATGCATATGTTTATCCATTTCCTGAGTTGAATATGTAACTATCTACAAAATACAACAATTAGCAGGGAAGCAAAAGCTCCGAAGGACGGAACAAGGTGAAGATGCCATGAAGAATCTGTGAGTTGACATGGCTGTCCTTGCAGAATATCGTATCACCTTTTTCCTTCTTTGGCAGCCTCGACATACTGCTCAGCGAGTTTCTTCACTTTCTCCCCTTCCTTGATGAGAAAATTTGCGTTCTTGGCTTTACAATGGTATTTCATAACCTTCTCAGTGGCTTTTGCTACAGCCCACCTATATTGTTCAGCTGTTATCACACCGCTTTTACACAATGGTCTTATGTGCTCTTTGATGTAAGCTTCCACCTGCACGGATCGGAATGAACTTAGTCAAGCGAAAAACATTCTTGGGCCAGAATAGAGACAGAGAAAACATAAAGGTCAAAGCAAGGATGACAACAAATAAGAATAAATGATGAAAGTGCTGTTGTTTGACCTTCTTAGATATAGAATTGTCGGACCGCTTGGTAGTATCACCATTGGATTTCTTCTCCTTCTGTCGGACAGTTTCGCCTATTTCAGAACGGTTAGGTGAACTTTCTCCAGCAGAGGAGTTATGACCTACACTCACAGATTTCTCCGTGTAGCTTTCATTTCCTAATTCAGATGCTTTTGTCGCTTGGTTTGGCACACCAGTTTCATGGCTCTTAGAATGTTCATTTTCAGCACCAGCTTGTGCATCACTTAATCCATAAGGCTTTATTAGTGCTGCTTCTGGAAATTTCTTTACCAAGGGTTCTATATCTGGGCCATATAGTTCTTCACATTCTGCAACAGAAAGCTCTTCGCCTTCTTCACCAAATAATGTTTCCCGAGGAATACAAGGATTTTCAGTCCCCTCTTCCATGGTTGAGTCACTAAACTCTGCACTAGAATGCTTCTCAAGCATGCAGGAAGTATCCTTTGGTACTTCAGCATTCCCTGAAGTCTGTGTCTTTTCCAAATCCAGAGCTTTGCTTGATCTTTCAGAGTGAAAAGTGGAGAAGACTACTTTCATTTTTGAAGCATTCTCTTCTGGTTGTACCTTGGAGACTTTTGCAGCACTGACACCAATGTAGTCCTCATCATCCAAATTATACTCGAATTCACCATAAATATCCAGGTCAGGACAATCATCAATTTCAAATACATCTTCCGGCCCTTCTTCTCTGATACTTGTTGAGGGTCCACCTTCTTCGGTCTGAATTTCCATGCTTCGATCTGGGCTATTGGGAGGAGAATCAGAAAGAAGACCAGCATTTTTCAATGCTTCTTCAATTACAGGATTAGTTGAAAGTTCATTTTCAGATTTTCCTGATCTGTCAGCTGGAACTACAGAAGGCAATGAGCTATCAACCTCTGGGGCTACACTGGACTTGTTTTCTGAACGATGCGATATCTCCTGGGAACATAGATTCAGATATACTGGCTTGCTGTTCGACCGGTCAGCAACCTCCTTTTCTATATTAATTGCATCTGCCACAGCTAACTCCGTTTCTGCAGTTCTTCGAATTACTGGCAGATTTGCTTTCCTCAAAAGGTGTTCTGTAAGGCGGTAAAGCTGTGCCTGTACAGCAGATGTTGATAATGAGACCAAGAAACCAATTACCATCCAGTTTTGTAAAGAGGACTGCATCAACCTCTTTTAGTGTAGAAATTAAATTCCATAAGTTAAGCAAAAAGTCCTAAGAAACTGAATTTCAATTAGCCAATGAGAAGATTTTAGGTTATGAAAGAGTTTTCAGACCTTTAGGTTGGTGTAGTTAAGCAAATTATCTTTCAGACGAACAATTAAATTAGACTTACCTTTCGTTTATAATATATAATTTTTAAGAAAATTAAGTAGGGCGTTTTTCTTCTTCTCTTGCGAGAGATATAAATGCAATTTTTTTTCAATGGCAAAAAAGTCAGTTTACTGATGAATCGGTCTAATTTCGAATTAAGTTGAAATCCATCACCATACAACTAATCCAATAATCCAGAATAGAATTGGATCCTTAAAGAATAGTTCTACAGCTGTAATCCTTCCGAGATACAACATGAATTGGATTGCAAAAATCTTCGAAATTCTAATTCATAGGATTTGACGAAAAGCACAAGAGACCTGTGCTGGTAGCAACAACGGAGACATGTTGATCTACCACTAACTTGTAGTTGTGCTGTGGGGGAGTGGCACAAATGATGGTGATTATACATTTGTATCTGAGTGAGAGGTCTTGTTTCTCCGGTAGGAGTAGTAAAAATATGCTCCCAAGGATATGGATGACTAGGCTATTTTCCACCACTTATTCAAATATATGTCTGGCCCATCTATGTCCAAAGTCCCCGAAAAAACTGAAAATAAAAAATAAAGGCTAGCCACACTTTACACGCTCATAAATATTTTCAACCAGACAACAAAGAGTATCCAAATGAGCGCTAGAATCCAAATATAGGACAGACAATCCACTTCTCAAAACAGAATGCATGCACACAAGTTACTCATATAGGGATTTTACTGTGACAATTGAGCACTAGAATCCATACCTGCCTCACTGATATTGGGATTTTATTGTGACGACTGGGTGCCAAAGCCGGTCTCATATCAATTGGTAGTTGAGCCTGCTCAGAGCAACCACAAAATAAAATGTGATCAGTTCCAAAACCTGTTAGCATAACGAAACAGTTTTGAAAATATATATATATATATATATATAAAACTTACTACATACTAGCAAAGGATAACTTCCTTTAAGCACAGCAAGGTCTTCCTGTTTCTCATTTTCTACACCCTCACGCGCACCACTTGTTTTTCGAGCAAGAACCTCTAAGGCCCATTTTCTTTTATCCTTTTTCATACCATCAGATTTAGCAGCAGCTTCCTTGCAGGTATTAGATTTGGAACTGCCTAATGAAGAAACTGATGACCCTTCTGAGTGTCTACTGGGATGTGCTTTAGTAGAAGCAACATTACCCTTTAGGCTTGAAATATCATTTTTTTTCCCGACCTTTGACAGGTCCTTATCAGTTTCTGCAGAACTTGAAGTACCAAGAGATGTCTTTGAACATTTTTCTGGAGTCTGTTGTTTACCTGAATCACTAGAAGTTTTAAGAGCAGATAGAGGCTTGATGTCATCCTTCCGTGGGAATACAGACGTATCTGCTAGATATAGCCGAGAAAGAATTGGATTGGTGGTCTGTCTTTCAGACGTTTGTTCTGCTTCTGTGCTCTCAGAACCCCCCTTTAGAAGGTCAAGCACCGACTTTAAAGTCTGAATCTTTTCAGGCTTTGAAGTCTTCAGGCATCGATGCTTCCAGAATTCAACTTCACAATCACGGTCCCATGCACGTTTTCGCCTTCCATTGGATGTTGCATAAATTTTCTTTGTTAAATTCTCACGCACCTTACTCTTTTGCAACATTGACTTCCTTGCCTTCACTGACAAATGCGATAATGTCGTAACAGATTCAGGTTTAGGTACCGAAACAGCAGCTCTAAAGGCAGCAAGAAGCTTTGGATCAAAAAGGTTTTCACCAATATCTTTTGCAGATTTGTTACGGACTGCTTCTCTTATTTCTTTTCTTAGTTTTTGAACTGCCATGGATGACTCCTTGTCCTCAGCAGATCTCTTCATGATCTTTTTTACTCTCAAACCAGCCATGTTTTCTTGTTCTTTTGATGATTTATTATCGGTATTTGGGCGTCTACGTACCTTGGAAGGTCTACTGTTTGTCCCTTGAACAATACTCATTATGTCAGAAGTCACATTCTCCTTTTCAGGACCATTCACCTTGTCATTACTAGGAACCACTGTCGGCGGACCATTTTTGGAGTCATCTGAAGCAGATACAATGCCCTGGTAATTGGGCAAAATTGGTTGAATCCTTCCCTCAGCTCTTATTTTCTTCAAAAAAGCTTCAATCTCAGTCTCAGTTTCAGCATCCCCATTACCATTCGTATGGATGTGATCACTACATTTAACACAGAAAATGAAATGATCAGAGTCAATATTTTTTCTATACATGAATTGAGGAATATAAAGGCCATGGAACTTCAATTCAAAAGTGTATACAACTTTAATGCAGATGACTCAAACCAACTCCTAAATAGGCTACATCCTCATCCTCTCTCTTTTACCCTTTAAGCAGATGATGTGACAAGACGTGAAGACCTACAGACATAATTTAGAGGCAACCACAATGCTAACCTTGTGTGTGTGCATGCATGTCTTGAGAGAAGAAGATGAATAGGATAGTAAAACCACATTACTTAACATGCATATTTGCTCAGTTTGATCTACAAAACAGAAACTACTAGGACGCAGTAGTATTAGTAGATTTTTTTTTCACAAAAAGTAAAAAAAAAAAAAAAAAAGAAAAACTCCAGGCAAGTCCTTTAGATGATCAAGAGGGCACCGTAGTAAAAAAATGTGAGGAAATATGGTTATCACTGAAAATACTGAAAGCTATAAAACTCATTAGAATTAATGGATATATCTCAATGACAGAAGACCTGCTGTCCGAAAGCTTTCTCTTTACACCAGTAGTTCCAGAAGCATCCTCTTCAGCATCGGCTACGTTTTTGTCAGCTGAAAAACATTTCACCAGTGAGGCAGTGTGAAAAGAAGTGCATATACACGTTTCTAATATGAACAAATAATCAAAAATGAAAAAGTCTAATTGTCCCCAAATGGCCAGAAAATTTTACCAGAAAAAAAAAAATATATATATATATGACTCTACCATTAGATATATGTTCTTCTGAAGGATTCTGTTTTACATCTTCATTCATTTGACCTTCAGTTCCATTATTTCCCATCTCATCAACTAGATGCACATAAATAATAAGAATCACTAAACTTGGTTGCATGAGCATATAGAAAACATAATTTGTAACTTTTGATAGGGGAACTATTGAACTTCAAGGGAAGAGAAAAACAAGGAAGAAAATTATGTGCAAAATTACCAGATAAGAATGAGCCGACTGACAGACCGAGATGAAGACCCATATCAGAATTATAATCAGAGAGATTGTCATCGATGTGTGTTTCCTCAGCTAACTGTCCCAAAGAACTTTTAGTGCCACCAAAACTACCATGCTCATTTCTTGACTTATCAACACCTAGGGATGTATCACATGATAAGAACAGTTCCAGTTCCTGCTCCTTCAAAATTGGTTGACTTGTCGATGTTTTCCTGGATGTTTCTGTCAGCTTCATACTATTGTCTTCAGAAGTCAACATAAAAGTTTGAGTCTTCAGCTCCTTATCAACTTCAATTGTTGGCAGAATGTTCTCCTCTAGTTCTTCAGCTGATTTATTCCCTCCAACCATAGAGACCACTATAGCTGTTTCACCAGCATCAGCAACAGAAATAGAAACCTTTTTAGAGTAAGTGCCCTCCACCTCACACTCTATATTTCCATTGTCAGAAGTAGACTGATGATTAGAACCCTGTTCTAAATTTTCATCCTGTTTTTGTGGTACCTCATCAACAACACACCTAGAAAGAAAAATGTGCATATAATAACGTTAAAATGTGAAAAGAGAAGACCAACAAGAAACTTTTGTCAGTCAGTGCATGCCTCAAAAATCTAAAGTGCATTAATACGGGTATTACAGCTGCACCAAGGCTCTTGAATAGACAAATTAGTACGATACAATTTGATGTAGCACTAGGGAGAAAATAGAAGAAAGTAGAGAAAGAAGAGAAAGGAGAGAATTAGAGAAGAAAGAAGAGAGAATTAGGGAAGAACTGAGAGAATTTTAGGGAGAGAATAAGAATTCTAGAGAGAGAATAACTGATAGTTGTATTTCATAAATCAAAGTCTGAATTACAATGACAATAGAGAGCTTATTTATAGATAAGCTTAGGACACAAACTAGGAAAGTAAACTAGAGCAAGCAATTGACATAAATGGGTAACTAATAACTAGTTAATTAAAATTAAAATAAATCTAATAAAATAAATTAAAATACCCTATTACTAGTTTCTATATTTGCGCCTAGTATAAATCTTTAAAGGCCTTCTAGATGCTTCATCATTTCCCCCCGGCTGAAAAGAACTCGACTCCGGCGAGTAATTCTCCAAGTATTTCTCCAAGAGAACAGGATCAAGGCGACGAAATTCCTCTTCAGTGATCCACGCATCATCAGTAGAAGGACAATCTTTCCAACGACCAAGAAATCGACGAAAACCACCATTAGAAGAAGTAACAAACTCATCTTCCAAGACATCCATAATGGTATCATTCAGAACAACATCAGTAGTAGGAATAGGAGGAACTTTGGTAGAAGGATTCGACACAGACAAAGGTAGCACAGGCGGCTCAAAAGTACCATGATACGGTGATAAATCAGCGATATTGAAAATTGGATTGATAGACAAATTAGGAGGTAAGTCCAGCATGTAAGCATTGGCACCAAGTTTGCGTATAACAGGAAAAGGACCAATAGAACGAGCATGCAACTTCTTCACAGCATGTTGAGGAAAACGCTCAGGTGCAATACGAACCATAACATAGTCACCTTCGTTAAACTCTTGATGTCGACGATGGAGATCCGCTGAAATCTTATATTTTTCATTACTCAAAGCAATTTTTTGTCGAATGTCTTCATGCAAACTACGAATATGATTAGCAAAATCTTGGGCTGAATTGGAAGGCTTATAATCAGCAGGTAAAGGAATCAAATCAATAGGCTGGCGAGGGGAAAATCCAGTAACAATCTCAAAAGGACTCTTTCCAGTCGAACGATTGACAAAATTGTTATAGGCAAATTCAGCAATAGGAAGAAGGAGATCCCAATTCCTAAGTTTATCACCTACCAAACATCGAAGCAAGTCACCTAAACTCCGGTTAACAACTTCAGTCTGACCATCAGTTTGAGGGTGGAATGCTGAAGAGTACTTCAAGGTAGTGCCAAACAATGTCCACAGTGTCTTCCAAAAATAGCTGACAAATTTGACATCCCTATCTGAAACAATAGTAGAAGGTAGGCCATGTAAACGGACGACTTCCCTGAAAAACAACTTAGCCATTTGAGAAGCACCAGTACTCCTAGAACAAGGGATAAAATGAGCTATTTTTGAAAATCTATCCACAACAACCATTATAGAATCATGGCCACGAGCAGTCTTGGGCAACCCTAGGACAAAATCCATGCTAAGGTCTTTCCAAGGTATATGTAGAACAGGTAGAGGAGTATACAAACCAGTGTTGTGTTTCTTAGCTTTACCAAGCTGGCAAGTACGACACTATGAAACAATGCGTGCAACATCTTTTTTCAAAATAGGCCAATAAAAACGATCTTCTACTAGAGCTACAGTCTTATCACGACCCAAATGACCTGCTAAACCTCCTGCATGTAATTCCCATATCAGAAAATCACGGAGGGAAGTACAAGGGACGCACAATTTAACTCCTTTGAAAAGGAATCCATCATGAACGAGAAAATTCGGATGTACTTTTCCAGAATAATCAAGTAGATCTTTGAAAAGAACACCAAAATCTGGACAAGTAGAATATTCATCTTTAAGCCTTTCGAATCCAATCACTCTAGTACTCATCGATTGCAAAATAGTAGCAACACGACTAAGAGCATCGGCGGCTTTATTTTCTATCACAGAACGATGATTAAGAACAAAAGTATAATCTTGTAAAAATTGTACCCATTTAGCATGACGATCACTCAACTTACGCTGAGAATTAATATACTTCAAAGCTTGGTGATCGGAATAAAGAACAAATTCTTTGGGTAGTAAATAATACCTCCAATGTCGAAGAGATTGAACAACAACATAAAATTCCTTGTCATAAGTAGAATAGCGTTGTTTTGCCTCATTTAACTTTTCACTAAAATAAGCAATAGGATGACCATCTTGGCTCAAAACTCCTCCAATACCTACGCTAGAGGCATCACAAGCAACTTCAAAAATGCGGGAAACATCGGGATGGCATAGTACAAGAGCTTCTATCATCTTCTGCTTAATATCAAGGTAAGCCTGATGAGCAGCAGGAGTCCATTTAAATTCACCTTTCTTCAAACATTCAGTAATAGGAGCAGTGATAGTACTGAATCCTTTGACAAATCGGCGATAAAAAGAAGCAAGGCCGTGAAAACTACGGGCAACAGTCAAAGTAGTAGGTTCAGGCCAATCTTTAATAACCTTGACTTTATCAGGATCAGCAGAAATTCCCCGAGCAGAGACAATGTAACCTAAGAAAAGAACTTTAGATTGCAGAAAAGAACACTTCTGAAGATTAGTATACAACTTTTCATCACGAAGTGTCTGAAAAACTTGTGCAAGATGGTCAAAATGTTCAATTTCAAAATGACTGTAGATCAAAATATCATCACAGTAGACGACAAGAAACTTTCCCAAGAAAGGACGCAAAATATGAGTCATTACTCTCATGAATATACTAGGTGCATTGGACATACCAAATGGCATAACGAGCCATTCATATAAACCATCAGGAGTCTTGAAAGCAGTCTTCTATTTATCACCAGGCCGAATACAAATCTGATGATAACCACTGCGCAAATCTATTTTGGAAAACCATTGAGATCCGGCGAGTTCATCATGCATATCATCAAGGCGGGGAATAGGAAACGGTACTTCACAGTAATCTTGTTAATAGCACAACTATCAACGCACATTCTCCAAGATCCATCCTTCTTTGGAGTTAGTAGAAGCGGAACAGCCCAAGGACTAAGGCTATGGTGAACAAAGCCTTCTGCAAGGCGAGCATCAACTTGATGATTTAATTCCTCACGCTCGGGAGGATTCATGCGATAATGAGGAAGATTTGGCAATTGTGAACCAGGTACCAAATCAATGGCATGTTGAATGTCTCGTAGTGGTGGTAATTCATCAGGTAACTCAGTAGGCATAATATCCTTAAATTCATCAAGTAAAGGTGAGAGTAAAGTCATACCAGATGTAGAAGGAAGGTGAAAACCATCCTCGTAGACAAGAACGTAAACTACACCAGTGTCAGCGCATTCACGTTCAAAAGGCTTGTGTGACAAAAGTTGAATGCGATGCTGAGTAGAAGCTTTAGGATTGGACTTGGCAACCAATTTAATACGGGTCGTAGGCTTTGCTGGCGCGAGATTAATACGTTTACCCTCATGTCGGAATGTATAAGTATTAGCTCGACCACAATGTTTGACAGCATGATCATAGAGCCAAAGACGACCAAGGAGGATATGAGCAACATCCATAGGCAACACATTACAGTAAAGATCTTCAGAATAAGGACCCATCTCAAGCGAAACGAGACATCTTTCATTCACAGGTAAGGATGTTTGATCAACCCATGCAACTTTGGAAGGGTGAGGGTGAGGTTCTGGCTTAAGATTGAATCTTGTAACAGCGGCTCGAGAAACCACATTCATAGTACTTCCTCCGTCAATAACTAGTTTACAAGTATCACCATTGAGAGGAACAAAAGTGTGAAAAATTGTTGTACGCTTCCAAGCTTCTTTAGGAGTAGGAGTAGACAAAATACATCTCATAACAGAGACATGTGAAGCATAATAAATTTCATCATCTTCTTCATACTCGAGAGAATAATCTTCATAGCCAGGATCTTCCATTGGAACAATGGTAACAATCTCTTCATCGTTGTTTTCATCATCAATATCCTCATCAAGAAGTTCCAAAGTGAGAGTACGTCTCGGGCAACGAGAGGCGATATGACCTTTCGCATGACAATTATGACACTTAATTTGATTAGCTGAAGAGCGAGAACCAGAAGCATTGTCTTGAGCTTTGGACAAAGGAGTGACAGAACTTGCATTAGGACGAGGAAGAACAGCGGGAGTATCACTAGTTGGTTTAGTGAATTGAGTACGGCGTGTAGGAGATGTTTGAAGATACTTCTCAATTTCAAGAGCTTTGTGATAAGCATCATCAACAGAATCATAAGTCTGTAAAAGAACTCGACGCTTGATATCCATCCTCAAGCCATTGACAAACCGAGAAATAGTGAAAGAGGCAGTTTCATTAATGTCACAACGTGTTGAGAAATCTTCAAATTTGGCAGCATATTCGTTCACAGTTAAAAGACCCTTGACGAAGATTCAAAAATTAATTTTCAAGTCGAGCAACATAAGGTGACGGTAAATATTTCTCCTTCAATTTTGATTTCATCTCTTCCCAAACAGTAAAAGGAGTTTGACCCATACGAGCCATGTTGAGGAAGACATTCTGCCAATAGCGCTTAGCAGTGCCAACTAATTTCATTTTTGCAAAGCGAATTCGTTGCTCATTATTCATGTTGTACCACTCAAAAAATTCTTCAATAGAAGCTAACCAATCAAGAAAAGCACCGGGATCATAGCGACCATCAAAGTCAGGGGCTTCGACTTTAATCTTTTTAGTCAAATCATGAGGATCAACAAAATGAACTCGAGGAGGTTGTCGAACCTGAACAGTCGGGGCGGCTTCAATATCACCGTCTAATGCATCGACAGTGTTAGTGATGCGAACAGCACGTAATGGAGCTTGGACGACTGGTGTTGACAAAATTCCGGTTTGAACATTCTCTGACTGTGATGAAGAGGAGCCAGAAGAATGAGTGACAGGAATGTTGACAGGCTGTTTTCCAATAGATTTATTGGTTTGCTCAATTTTCTCCAATAAACGAGCGTAATTAGTGTCCATATTTGTTTGTACAGTAGAGACAGAATTGGCTAACTGAGTAATCAATTGAGTCAGATTAGCAATTTGCTCATCTGTAGTAGCTTTCTTTGTTGGACTCATGGATGACTCTCTTGCAGTCATAGTGAAACCAAAAATCAGACTGGAGGTGGAAAGTGGCTAAAGCAAAGTGGTTGTATGTGAAAGATAACCAGATAGTACTGTGTCCCTTTTTTTTTTTTTTTTTTGAAAAAAAGAAACAAAAATTCCTAACACAGTAAGGAAAACTTCGTTGATTTGAAGACTTTGAACATAGGAATCAACGAAGAACTGAAACAAATTGTTGAAAGCAGGCCAGAGGAATTCGAACTGAATCTGATACCAAATTGATGTAGCACTAGGGAGAAAATAGAAGAAAGTAGAGAAAGAAGAGAAAGGAGAGAATTAGAGAAGAAAGAAGAGAGAATTAGGGAAGAACTGAGAGAATTTTAGGGAGAGAATAAGAATTCTAGAGAGAGAATAACTGATAGTTGTATTTCATAAATCAAAGTCTGAATTACAATGACAATAGAGAGGCTTATTTATAGATAAGCTTAGGACACAAACTAGAAAAGTAAACTAGAGCAAGCAATTGACATAAACAGGTAACTAATAACTAGTTACTTAAAATCAAAATAAATCTAATAAATAAATTAAAATACTCTATTACTAGTTTCTATATTTGCGCCTAGTATAAATCTTTAAAGGCCTTCTAGATGCTTCATCACAATTAGATGCCTCCTAGTCAAAGAATTTAGAACAAGCATTCTAATAGTTGTTCTGCAACTAATATTATATGATGAAAGCTTATTGGTTATTGCAATTCACAGAAGTAAACATCCCACTTTGACGTACCTTGGGCATAACCAAGTACTCTCAGATGTTCCTTCAGGATCAAATCCCACACAGAAAGCATGATACCTGTCTCGATAGTCAAGCCAAAACCATAGGATGTCATTAGGATTTTTCATTTTTTTTTAATAAATAGTACATGGACAAGAGATAGTGTGTGTGTTTGTGTGTGTATTTTATTTTACAAATAGGTACAACAAAATTTTTAGCAATGTCCTAAAAGGATATCACTTAGTGAAGTACACTAACAATAGCACCAGAATGGAGCTGGATCCACTAAAACGTGTTTGTCTAGAATTTTGTCTAGAATTTTCTTTTTCAATATCACATTAGTTGATTTGATCTTACCATAAATCACATGAATCACAAGCGATCGACGTATCAAGGTTGGAATCTCCCTCAGTGCTTGCTGATCCACTTCGAATTTTGCAACCATCCCCATCCAAGCAGATAACTGCCTAAAAATATAATCAAGTACATAATAACCTGATGTCAGACTAAATAAACTTGAAGACATAGTCAGACTACAGCCTAGCAGGAAAAGAAGCTTCTTCGTGTTTTCTAGAGTCAAACTGACATCTGTACTAAAGTATCCTTTGTAAAACAGAAAAAAGAATCCAACAACATAATGTCTGATACATACTCGTGCCACTGGTAGAGTCGGTAATTCGAAATTAAAAAGCCTATATATTTTAAGAGAAAATAAAAACTAAGTAAAAGATTGCTATTATATGATAATATCTCAACCTAGTAGAGGTTCAGCATATCCCAAAAGGCTTAAAAAGGTTATAAGAAGATAATTACATTTTCGTCAATATAGTATGACGGAAAAGAGAGAGTGTTATTCTTCCCTTCGATGCACCAATCATCATCTCTGCATAGATCACTAGGGAAAATTAGTCTTTTCTAAAACTTGAGTTAAGAAATAATATGTGTAGTTAACAGCTATTTCTGAACAGAATATTAAATGCGTATGTCGAAGTTGAAAGATGAAAATCACTAAAGGATGCCAGAGAAACAATAAAGTAGTGAGATTAAGCAATGCTGAATTTTGCAAATTGCCAGTGGCATGTGTACATAAAAACCAAGAAACAAGTAATAACCACAAGTAAACACATATTAGCGAAGTACCTAGAATATGAGTCCTCGTCAACTTTGCTGCTCCCAATAGTATCATATACCTTCATGTTCAAATCTCATATTCTTAAACCACGACTTCGAGTAGATCACAAATAACATAATTTGAAAGACAAACTGACCAGACAGCGAAAAACAACTTACGGAATAGATAGTGCATATGGTGAAATATTCTATCTATACATCAAAATCAACGACAAGAAGAAAATAATAAAAGACAGTAGAACAACAAAGACAAAGTATTGTTGCGCTCATGTACTCACTGGAACACAAGTAATTAATTGAAACTCGTGTTGGCAAAGAGGGCAAAGGTTTGTGATAGTAGCCCAGTTGTCGATGCATACAAAACAGAACCTGAAAATCCACATCAACAGCTAAGACTGTGAAATCAAATTTTTCATCAAAAGAACACATGGAAATCACTAGAGCTAAAGTTCTAGGCTTTTAGCAGCATCCAAATGCTTACAAACTCAACTCGAGGAGAAAAGGAAAACTGAGAAGTCCACAGTCACTCACACTCTAAAATCAAAATAAAGTGGGTCTTTTTCCCCACCAGGAATTCAACGAAGTAATGAAAAATAAATTACATTAAAATAACCCAGAAATTGATTTAGTATTTTGGATGATTGGGTTGTTAGTCCAGCAAGAAATATTTTCTGGGCTTGCTCGGTTATTTATATGTTATCTATAGAAGTGTAAAAAAGGATGAAAATCTTTTCAAAAATATTCTAAAGGAAATATAAACCATTTTTTTCACTTAAAAAAAAAAAAATTGACTTACCAGTGTTGGCAGCAATCCAGAACCCCCCTATCGATGATAATGTCCATGCATATACCACATCTTTCGCCCCCAAAGTTAGCAGCATCCTACATAGTTCCAAAACCCCAAAAATATATTTGTTTAATGTGAAATTAATTCATAACCAGTACCTCAAACTTGCATAGATATAATTAAATACCCTTTTCTCTTCAAAATATTAAAAACGCAGTACAAATTGAATCTTCTTTGAGCCAAAAAAAAAAAAAAGAAAAAAAGCTAAAAAAATTAATAAATGATAAAATGAAAAGGGGAAGAATTGAAACTTGCATTATTATTGTAATCATCGACATCAACAGCATCTTCCTCTGCCAACCCACTTGAGACTAAATCCACGTCCATAGCTTTGCTTAAATAATAATTGGCTCCTACGAATCAGATTCTAATGGAAGGAAAAAATAAATAAATAATCGAAGAAAAAATAAATAATATTTGGAGATTAATTGGCTGATTCTTGTGAGAAAAATTAAAAACTTTATTAAATAAAAGAAGAAGAAGAAGAAGAAGAAGAAGAGGAAAATGAGTACCTGAAAGTGAGAGTGAGAGTAAGAGGGAGCACATAACATTCGTCTGTGCATGAAGGGAAGGAAGGAGCTGGAGAATTTGAAGAGCAAAGCGAAATGAGGGCAATTTCGTAAGCTGGAGAATTTGAGTTTCGATCAAATATTCAAGCTGCGTGCGTTTCGTTTCTTTTGATTAAGAAACGTTTTAATGTGAAAAATAAAATAGTCGTATCTATACTATACTTTTGTTAGATGGATTGGGTTTTTAGTCTTTCGAGAGAAAAGGACGCGAATATGATTAGTTTGAGCCATTGTGGATAATTTTAAGATCATCTCTATCATAAGTTTTTTAGGACTAAAAATTGGAATTTCCACGAGTTAAAAGATTAAAAGACTATGATTAAACACTCAGCTAACACCACAAAAAAGCTGACATAATCATTGACTGACATGATCGTACCCCACACACTTCTTCGTAAAGCTCACTTGACTTCAGGAGAGGTCAAGTTCCGCAAAGATAAAGATCCACTTGACCTAAGGTTATATACTTCTTGATATGGGGTCAAGTGAATCTTGACCTCATGACAAATTTTTAATAACATAAGGTCAAAAATTATTTACTTAATTGGGGTCATGTTATACTCGACTTTAGGTCAAATAAATCTTGACATGTTGTCTATTTGATAAATTCATTTGGTTGATTTAACTTAATGTTTGTCTTTTTATTTTTTGTCTGGGACTGTATTTTATTTTATATTAAATATGCAGAGTTCCTTATATTCAACTACGAAAACCACAGAAAATCGCCCTTAAACTCAAAAAACCATTCACCAAAGTCCGTATTTAAGCTTTTCAATTGATTCTTCTTATCTAAAGGAACACGGAAAGTCCTAGAATAACAAAAACCAAGTCAATCAAAGGGGTAGAAAGAGTCTACAAAATCTACATCCACGACGTTGGTAGGAAGAATGAGAAAGTCATCATCTATGTCCCCATTACCGAAAAAAAAGAGTCTATCTAAGTCCTCATTTGTATTTTTTTTTTACCTGCTGTTTCAAGTCAAGTAGTTCTTGACCCCAAGTTAAGTATTACTTAACCCACGTGACATAGGGTCAAGGGCTAGTCAAGTAGTTTTTGACCCCACATCTAGCAGTTCATGACTCCAAGTCAAGTAGTAGTAGTACTTGACCTATGGTCAAGTAGTTCTTATCCTGAAGTCATGAACTATTTGACCTGGGACGTCTAGATAACTATTACACTAAGAAGATGAATAGTTCAGCAAAAATACATGAATATTTCAGCACAATATTTTCCAGATCACTGTTATATACCTTTTTCAATGTTGAACGCTCATTATGAAACATTTCATGAAATAAAGTACATATTTACCTTATAAGATCCAAGCTTTCAAATGCCAAAGCTCCCAAACAGGATCTAAGTAACAAGCTTTACTCTTTTTTCAAATTAAAAATACTTTGATCAGAATAGAAAAAAAATAAATAGAGAGGGAGAGAGGAAGAATATGGCTGTGAAAAGATGAGAGAGAGAAACAATCAGAGGAGGGAAAGAACGAAAGTGGAAAAAAAAAAAAAAAAGAGGGAGAAAGTACATTTAATGTATTATATTTTCATACCAACTTCCACTTATCAGCTAGGGGCAATATTGGAAACTTTTTATTTCTCTTTCCATTAACTTAAAAAGTTGGTCCTATTTATGTCCAAAAAATTTGCATGTCCCAAAAATATCTACCATGACCCAAATTAGTCCTATCCGTGTCCTTTTCTCGTCTTTCGACCACTAAACGAGCCACCTATAGGCCCGCGTACGGATTCACTTCAAGCCCATAGAGCTAAGCCTAGTGTTCCCTTTCTAGTTTGGAGGCGAAAACCACAGATGGGGAAATTCACTCTTTTTTTTTATTTATACATTTTTATCTTTTTATAGCTAGATGAGCGAGTATATATATTTTTATACTTAGTGTCTCTATTTATTTCCCAATTTTAGTTTATATACTGAGTATATTAGTTTTTATACTAAATTGTAAATACATTATCTTTTACACTTAATATACTTAATATATATATATAATCATTTAATAGCAGATATTTTACATAAAATGGGTCCAAATTTTGGTTATTTTGCTATAAGACTCTTTGAGATGCCTAAACAAATAAAATGAACTCTTATTGTGCTGCTCCTGAGATACATCAAATTTTCATTTTTAAGTATTGTTGATTTCATCAACAATTAATTTTCTTAAAATTGAAATCGATTTTGTTTAAAGCATTTGTCACTCTTCCATAAACACAGAGTTAAACTCTAAAGCATCCGAAGAAACAAGAAAAAGAAAGCGAAGAAAGAGTGATAAATATGTTAGATTTGTTAGTGTTGCCCATAGTTCTTTGGTGGCGAGAATTATACTTATTAGTCCTTTTCCTTCGCTAATATGACACCAAACAAGTCTATTGTCTCTTTATAAGACTGTCATAGAGTAGTCTTTGTTGTTTTTATTTATTTATTTATTTATTTTACCTAGTTTTAAGTTAAGATGTCGAGTATCCATGCGCTTTGAAGGGTTAACTGATCTTTTGATAGCTGCAGGTTTGGGGGTATTTCTTCAACCCAATCAAAGATCGCCACGTGGTGTGAGTAAGCTATGTATTAAATGACAAGTCCTATAATCCTAAGCCAAACCAAATATCCAAAGCATATTGATTATGACTCGAATAAGCTCATCGAAAACGATAGTGTGCACAGATTCATTAAACCAACACACACCCCTCATGCAAATACAAGCATGACCGCTTGATCAGATCAAATTTGAGAATACATCCGACCACATGAATTAATGCATGTATAAGATCTGATCACTGCATAACAGAAATGCCCATCTGACCACTATGAATATTCTTCAGTGATATCGCTAGCGGTCCCAAGGCGCTCGTAGTTTACATATTTACACATGGATCACTTTTATCCGTAGGGAAGTAGGTGACACATTCCTTTATTTTAAAGAGCACCTGTATCTTAAACCTAGATACAAAAGACCACAAGACTATTATAAATATTACTTCTTTCCCACAAAAGATGTAAGCCGTCACTATTCTCAAAATCATATCTACTATTATCTTTTTCTTGTTCATTTTTTAACATTCTTTTTTGAGTACATAATACTCAATAACTATTACTGACAACGTATCACATTTGTATATTATACGAGATCTTGGTGAAAGTTCATCTATGGTATTATTCAATATTGTATGAAGGACTGCTATATATATCAAATTTGAGTTTTTGGACCTCCAATAGGAACCAATTGGAGGCGCATGGCACATGTTGGTCCTTGGTTGAAAAATATCTACACTAACAGTAGGTATTGTCGTTCATGGACTTTGTTTCACTTGGGATTGTGGCTTCTTCATATCATAAACTAAAATATACTTCCTTGAGTGTGGTAATTGTTGCTAATAGTGATGAACGGATGATTACTTAATGACTTAAGCCCACTATAATTTATGTGCTATTACATTCCTCGTGAGAGAAATATGGCAGCTTACACACTGGCATATGCCACATGCTGTTTGTTTTTTTTCCCCCTCATATATTATTGTAACAGAAGGCATGATTATCAATAAATAATTTCCATATTTTATCCATAAAAAAGAAAAAGAAAAAGAAAGTCAGCGATTGAGTTTGACTTATCATTTTTACTTTTTGAAGGAATTACGATATTTTTTAGTATCTCATTTTTTGAATGCTATGTGTCATACTTTTAGGATAGGCAATAAACTTTATGTGTTAGAATATTTTATACGAACTATTATAATCATTGACAACTTATTAGAATGTATAATATAATTATCTATTAATTAGGGTTTTTAGTCAAATGATCAAATTTTAGATCAAAGTTTGCAAAATGACCGTTTTTCAAATACTTTTAAAAAATAGCCAAATTTTAAAAACTATTTACGAAACGACCGTTTTTCATATTTATTATATCAAAATATATTGATTTATTTTTTGAATTGATTTACTTTTTAAAAAAAAAATTTGATTTACTTTTTTTAAAAAAAATTGATTTACTTTTTCAAAAATTGATTTACTTAATAAAAAATAGATCAACTGAAAAAATGTTCATTTATCAAAATAAAATTATGAAATGATCATTTATTAAATAAGTATAAAAAATAGCCATTTTTTAACTTGATCTGGAAAAAAAAGGTCATTTCTTATAAATATTTTATTAATTATGTATGATATTACTAAGTAGTCATAGTGGGATGGACATTGACTAATTAACTGCCACGAGACCGTGTATTCCCTCCCTTTGCAAACTTTAATCACGTCATTGGGCCAAGGTTCTTCTCTAAAAACACATAATAAGGCCCATAAAGCTCCTTTGTGATATAAAGGGGCATGTCTTGAAACTAGTTGTATATGGTATATGTTGGTTGTGAGAAAATTCTAATTGCTAAGACAATAGGAGAACTCCATCACCTCTTGCACTTATGGATTTCTTGTTGATCTTGAGGTTGATCTTGATGATATTAAGATTGCAACTGCAATTTCCTCGAAAGCTTGAAAGATAACTCTCTAAACACTCCATATGTTGACATGCCTCAACCATCAAATGGATATTAATTATGTTTTGCATGATAGAAGATGAGCCATATTTATTGATAATATTGTGATTTTAATTGATTGATTATGCTCCTTGTTTTATTAAAAATAACAATAAGATGAATGAAATCTCAACTAAATCTCATTTTTTTTACAGATTGAATCTATTCAATGTAGGTGATATATTTATGAAAAAAAATATATAAGTGGTATTTAAAAAAAAAAAAAAATTGAAGTTTAGGTTTTAAATTTCATTCTTAGTCCTTAGACCCCTAAAACTAAAAACGGGGAAATTAATCTTGCAAATTATCTCTGTTCGGCCTTAAATTTACCTAGGGTCGCAAACGACCAATTGTACATGTGGTTTGTGTTGATTTGATATTGTTTATTCACAATGGATTAACAAAACACCCAAACCACTCCTCAGACACTCCTAAACACAATCAAAATAAAATCATTAAAAGTAAATAACTAGGTGCTTGTTTACCGTATTTTAGTTTTTTAATTTATACAGAGAACGGTGGAGATCCTCCAATGTAACATCTTGAGACTATCTCCACCTTTTACTATTTTTTTTTTCAAACCGTTTTGAGAAAATCTCCACTATTCATATAGCATTATAATAATGAAACAAATAAGTTTTGGATTTTTTGATTATTTTAAATAACTAGGTGTTGGTTGGAAAGTCGTTTTAGTGTAAAATAATATTCAATTATACGGTAATAATCTTTTTTGAAATATTGGGATCAACTTATAACATGTGGCAAATAATAGAAAAAGGACATTATTCCTCGTTTTCCCATCTCAAGAAAAGAGTAATTATTCCTCATGTGTAGGATGACACATGATGAGTTAATGAAATGTATTTGTATACAGGAGACAAGAGGAATAAGTAAACAAGTTATAGAGAAAACATTTTTCTAATAATCAAAAGCAATCATACCTTTTTTTTTTTTTTTTCCCAAAGAAAATCATATCGTGTATTCAACACTTCAGCTGTACAGGACTCTTTCCAACTTAAACTACTTTTCCCTTTCCTTAGCTTAAAAAGCTACATTTCTTCTTTCTTTTTTATTTTTTTTAAATAAAAACAAGTTTTATTTACTATTTTTTAGTAAACGACGGTGTTGTGAGAACCTATTTTATTTATTTATTAATTGAATTATTGTTTTGGATGCTAAGAAAGCTTGACTTTCGGCCGTTACATGTCTCATGTCCACTTTTTTTTTTTTTCCTTTAAAAAAGTACTATGCCCTTCCCTAAAAAAATATATATATTTCTTTTACAAAAAGTCAATTAATTCATGTGACGTGAATGAAACAAGAAAATGTAGGGGAAAAAAAAAGAGAAAAAGATGATAATAGTAATTATTATTACTAATAATAATAATGAGGCAATTTGATTTAGAAAATGATGCTGGTTGGAAAGTGATATAATGGACTCAAAGGTGGAAAACAAGTTCTGTAAGTGGAATTGTGAAAATGAACTAACTTTCATTTCACTAACAATAACATTAACCCATTGAAGAGAACACCACTACACATACAGACTCAGGTCAGTTTCATATCCTTTATCCAGCTCTCAGTCAAAGCATATAGTTCATCATAATTTGTTTTAATTTTATTTTTTTTCTTCTTTTGTTGGGATTATGTGCTTTATTCTGTAGAGTCAACCAGATGAGTACTGGGTTTTATCTGTTTCTAATATTTCCTTCAAAAATAAAGAGATATTTTTGGTATAATTTGAGTTCATGAATGTATCTATAGGGTATAAAATCAGGTGGAGAAACCATAAAAGGTTTAAAGATTTATGGGTTGACCTTTTTTTTCCCCCCTTGATCAGAACCTGGTTCTCCTTGAATCTCAATGGTTTAGGCTGCTGAGTCATGTAAAGCTAAAGAGTGGTTCCTGTTGTTTTCATATTTTGGTAATGGAACAGTATAAAGTACCTTTTTTTTTTTTTTTCCAACTCTATTTATGGGATAATGAAGCCATCAAGTCTTATTCGGTTCTACAACATGGGTTTGTTTCTGAATGTTGACTTATGGCCAAAAAATCATTAGCCAAGAAGAGTTTCAGTAACGAAATTACTAATTTGTGTGGATCACATTGTACCAAACATGAAAGGAGGGAAATTTATAAAAAAGAACAGTAGATCAAGTATGGTATATGATATAGCTAGATTTTAAGTACAAAACAGCCTTTATGTATTTTCTTGAATCATTTTAACTAAGAAAACTTTCTCATTTCCATCATATATTTACCTATGTAAATTTCTCAATGGTTTGACTTTGATGGGTTCTTCTCCATTGTTGGTTGACAGATCCAAATCTAACAATCTTGCATCTAAACTCTACATCATGCGCACTTTTTTTAGCTGCTTTTGCGCCAAGAAAGTCTTAGTTCCTAGACTAAAGTCCGGGTACGAGGACCCTACCATTCTTGCCTCAGAAACTGCTTGTAAGGAGAAACTTCCAATCTTCTAAGTATTATTCTTTTCTGTGAAGCTTTCACTCATGAAAGTTAACATTATATGTCTGGAATCTGGTTGCTCTAATCTTATGTTTTCAATATAAATGGTAATAACTGACAATTTGGCATAGGACCCTGGTGCCAATATATATTAGGAACATCATGTTGAGCCACAAATTGTATCTAGTTGAAAGTATCATGCTGGTGGAAGCTATATATATATACTCTTTATTACAATCTGGGATTATAGGTTAATCATAATCTGCAAAATTCAAGTTGAGACACTTTTTAATTGTTTGACAGTTACTGTAAATGAAGTGGAGGCCTTGTATGATCTGTTCAAGAAATTAAGCAGTTCCTTAATTGACGATGGTCTAATACACAAGGTATTTCCTGCCAAGTTTGCAAGTGTAACGATTCATTGTTCGATTTGCACAATGAAACCGTAGATTATTTGGTTGAAACTTCATGTTGGATTTTAGTTCTTTGTTTAGTTCTCAAAAATGTGTTGCGAATTGTCCTTGAATTATGTGACCAGGAAGAGTTCCAACTTGCTTTATTTCAAAACAGCAAAAAGAAGAATCTTTTTTCAGACAGGGTATGTATACTTTCCATTGCTTTGCTTGTTTCTGGTACTTACTCTTTGTTACATTGGATTAAATGTCTAATTGTTGTTTTACATTCTTTATCTTATCTACTAAAAGTCAGTAAGAAATTGAAAATTGATCTTTTAATGGTTTCAAGTTGCTAACAATCTAGTCAAGCCTTCTCTTTATTTACTGTTACGAATTGCCCATATCTGGAAAGTCATAAAGCTTTTCTAGTGATCAAACACTATTTTCATTTGTACAACTTCTAAATCATTGCAAATAAATGTGAATTTTTCAGACAGTAACTGGACAATAGAAGTATCTCATCTTGTACAGAACTTAACATATACATAATTTAAGTTTTACCTTTAGCTATGATCATTCTGATTACCAAGCTACTGACTTTGTATGGCTCAAAGTTTAATTGGCTGATCTTTGCATCTTGACATGGAAACTATACCAGGTGTTCGATTTGTTTGATTACAAGCGTAATGGGGTTATTGAGTTTGGCGAGTTTGTTCGGTCATTAAGCATCTTCCATCCAAATGCTTCTAAAGATGACAAAATATCATGTATGATGAATTATATGACATGAAAGTGGCAGCATATTTCTTTTGATTTCTTTCTTCTTTTCTTGTTCGTATGCGATATGAAACAAAACAGAGAAAGCATGTCTTCTAAACTGCCTTATCAGTTTCATCTATGGGCCACTGAATTGTGAAAATTTTAACTGCAGTTGCATTTAGACTGTATGATCTAAGGCAGACTGGATTTATTGATCGTGAAGAGGTTAGAACCATGCTACTTTCATCTCACTCCGTTGTGAACTTAAAGACAGTTTTCAAATACCATACAGTGTCATCTATGTATTGATTCCATAAAATGTGCCATATAATATCTTGTTAGAGGCTACAATATGTAGATTTTGTTTCCATGTATCATATAGTTCTCAAGTTCTATGCCCTCAATGCTTGAAACAATTTAGTTTCTGAAAATCTATTTCGATTAACCTCTATGGCATGTGTGAATTGTACCTTGATAGGTAAAGGAGATGGTATTGGCTCTTTTCAATGAATCGGACATGAATGTTGCCGATGATGTAATTGAGTCGATTGTGGAGAAGGTATTCACTATTCTACATTCAAGAGTTCTTTGATAAAATTTTTCACTTGTTAGTATGTCTAACTATTCTCTGTTTGTTCTGATTGTACAGACGATGACTGAAGCCGACTTAAAAGGAGATGGGAGAATTGATCAAGATGAATGGAAGGAGTTTGTAGAAAAGCATCCATCTCTCATAAAGAACATGACTCTTCCATATCTAAAGTGAGTACTAATCAGCAAGAACCTTGAAAAGTGACAAGTCTTATTTTTATCATGCTGCAGTATGTATATTACAAACTTCCAACATATTCAATAATCTCACAGTTTTCTGTTTGATTTTCATATTTAGGGACGTAACAATGGCATTTCCAAGCTTTGTGCTGAATACTCAAGTTAAGGACTAGAAGTAATTGTGTTAGAACCACCATGTATAGAAGTCTTTTTTTTTTTTTTTTAATCAGCTGCTGAAAATTAAGATTAAGAGACATTCCTTATGAAGTTTTTGCCTTCTGGCTCCAATATTGGTTGCGACAGAAACGATCGAAAAAGCCAATGGTTCCTGTAAAAGCCTAACATATCGAACTCTACTTCTAGTAGATGAAAAAGTTCTATAGTAATCCAGGCATCAAGAACTACTAACATTTTGTTTGGGTTTTGACAAGTAGATTTTTAGAGCCAAATGTATGTATGTATGTTTATGACTCGATGTAGAAGAATTTAAGGTCATATGTAATCACATTGTACGTACATACATACATGTATATGTATGTATGTGTATACGTATGAGGGCCTCTGATTTCATTTGTTTGGTCTTTGACTCCTTTTGTTCTTGATTCTCTTGTAATAATGGCCGCATGCAAATGGAGAACATGATTTCCTTTTTAAGAGATGAAACAGTGAAGAAAACCCTTAAAATCCTTCATGACTTCCTAAGAAAATGGAAGCTTTTATCTATTTATGTATTTTTTTCAATATATGATTTGTGGTATAAGGTTTGGACAAGTGACAATTGTAAGTGAATTCAATTCGGTCAAGTTGAAAAAGTAGAGAACAGACAAGAGATAGTGCTTTCTAAGCAGGAAAAGGTTATGGACACTGACTAGAAATTTGAGTTTCTCTTTCAAAATCATATATATATATATATATATATTTATATATATACTTTGTTGTTTTTTGTCCATTACACACATATTTCCAAGGAATGATTTAGCTTGTACAATGTGAAGAATAATGCTCTATGGCCGGTCCTTGTGCTAGATTCTTTCTTACCTTTTTTTTTTTTTTTTTGGAGTTTGTTTGTCGCTCTGCGACGCACGTGCTGGCGTGCCGCACAGGCGACGCGAAATTGGTGGTTCTCTTCTGC
>JXTC01000291.1:265445-288916 GCA_002914845.1 Trema orientale
ATGTTATTTTTTCTTCATCTTTTCTTCTTTTCATCTATTTTATTTTTCTCAAAAAAATAAATATAAAATATATATATGTTCCCAATCAAATAGGTATTTTTTTTAACATATCCATAGGTATTTTATTTAGCTGTTGGATTATTATCTAACGGCTACCATAATTTAAGTAGTTGATAAAAATAAATACCTATTATTTAATGTTTTTCTTTCTCTACCTTTTACCATGAAAAGACGTACGTGATGAATTTTAATTGAGTAAAATAATACATAGGTAAAAAAAAAATACCTACTGGATTGGTGCCTATATATAGATATATTACCAATCCAGTAGGTATTATTTTTTTACCTATGTATATATATTCTTTTTTAGCCGTTAGGTCACCGTGGTGATCCAACGGCTATAATTATGTGCATGAAAAGACGTATATAAGTAATATTATTTCTCTCTCTTATTTTTTAATATAAAAAAGTGTGCATGATAAATTTTAATTGGCCAAAATGATACATGTGTATAGGTAAAAAAAAAAATACCTACTAGATTGGTGTCTATATATATATATATTATTAAAAGTTCTGAACACCCACTGAGTCTAATTTCCTATTTCTAAATGCTAAGATAAGTACATATAGACCATAATTCAAAAATTTTTTTTTCGTTGCAGGTTTTTGTTTTTAAATCTCCGTTATTCTCTGTATATGTCTTTCATATATTATGGTGATATCTTCTCTTAATAAAATTGTATACTTTGCCCTAAAAAAATTGCATATTTTTATGATTTTGAAGAATAAAAAATTAATTCCTCATTCCAAGGTTTAAGGGATTTCATTCTCTTATTTTCTTCCTTTTTTTTTTCTTGTGTGTATTAGCATTCTCATCATATTATTATATATAATAGGTGTATTCAATTCTTAAATTGTCTTTTTAGAAATACTAATTAAGGATAAAATTGTAACTAAAATTATGAATGTATTTAGTTTAATTGTTGATGAATTAAGAACTTCCTTTTTTTTTTTTTTCTTTGGAAACATGATGTTGGGAATAAAGAGTGTTAAGCATATGAATCATGAAAAATGGGCGGAGTATAATTATTTTGAGACAAAAGGATTTCTTTAACACTATTTTTCCGGAATAATTTTTTCAGGACTAATAATTGTTAATATTCGTAAATATTATAATGATAACGGCATTACGGTCCTAACATAATAAAATAAATTACTAATCATAAAAAAAATCTTAAAAAGTAGTCCTTAGAAAAGTCACTTTATTATTAAAAAAAAATATTATTTTTGTCCGTTTCATATGAATCCTTTCTCATGCAGTGTTTCATACAGTTACAAAGTTAGTTTTTTTTTTTTTTTTGGCTAAAAACACAGTTACAAAGTTAAAAACGCAAAAAACAAACTCAAAAGTTAGATACGTTTAAAAGAACGGTAATTATCAAAGTCCAAAGTATATGATACGTTTATTCTTATTAAAACTTCTTTTTTTTTTTGGGGGGTGGGGGGTAAAAAAAGAAGGTTTGATACGTTTATTAGCACCATTTCATAAGCACCTTTGTATCAATATAAAACCACAATAAATTAGTATTACACAACTCTTGCTCTCTAAATTCTAATCATAGATACATATATATATATACACACACATATGTGTTATGTTATACAAACTCTTTCTTTGGATAAAACCCATTTTTATTAACATATAACTATAGGAAAGCTTACATATATTATGATGGGTTGCGCTTGTATGAAGCTGCTGAGGCTTAGATATGATGAAGACTTTGGAGTTCTTGCTGCTCAAACTTATTGTAGGCTTTTATTTTCTTTTCCTCTTAATTGCTTGTTCTTGGGTTGGTTTTTACTTGGTTAAAACCTTGAGTTACTATTTTTTGTGTGAATTTGGATAATATTTTTTGCAGTTAACGTAAAAGAGGTTGAGATTTTGTATGAGCTGTTCAAGAAGTTAAGCAGTTCTATAGTTGATGATGGGCTAATAAGCAAAGTAAGTTTAGCAAATATGCATTAATATAATAATGTGTATAAAGGAAAATTTAAACATTATTATAAGGTCTAAAGATTTGATACGTAGAATTTAACAGTGCTATGCGTGCTGCCACACGCCTGTGCTTAGTAATTCTCTAAAACTCATCTATATATGGGTTTTAGACTGAGACACCCATCTTTTTCAACACTTAGATACATTAAGACAGTAGCAATCTTACTATTTTAGTTGAATTATTTGAGTTTTTCAGGAAGAGTTTCAGCTTGGTTTATTTGGTAACAGCAAGAAGCAAAGTCTCTTTGCAGACAGGGTGAGTTCCTAGTCCTACATATGTTTCATAATCATGAATTATGTAGTCTGATTTATTTAAAACCATGACTTACATTAAAATCAGCCATTAAAATGTGTTGGTTCATATGATCTTAATTGATAGATCTTCCAAATGTTTGACTCCAAACAAGATGGCGTAATCGAATTCGGGGAATTCGTTCGATGTATGAGTGTCTTCCATCCAGAAGCACCTCAAGCAGAAAAGGTTGCATGTATGTAACTCTTCTCAATCCGTATTCTTTTGTGTAACCATCTAAATACAAAACCTTTATATAGATTTTCCATGTTTAATGTGACAGATGCATTTCAACTATATGATATATGGCAAACAGGCTTCATTGAGCGTGAGGAGGTAAAAGAAATGGAGTATGAACTTTAATTCAATAGAGGCCTAAAAGGACTTTATCTATAAAATACGCGTATTTGGTAATTGCTCTTTGTAAATTTGACTGTGTGAAAAAGGTCAAAGAGATGATCTTGGCGCTACTTAAAGAGTCAGACTTGACACTTCCTGAGGAGATTATTGAAGCAATCATTATAAAGGTGACATGTTCAACATTGGATTACCAAGTAGACTTTCATGATGGTTGATAATCTTTTGTAGTTAACTGATCTTCTGCTTTGTAACTTCATAGACATTTGAAGAAGCCGATTCAAAAAGAGACGGAAAGATCGATATGGAAGAGTGGAAAGAACTAGTAGCTCAGAATCCATCCTTATTGAAAAACATGACAATTCCATACTTGAAGTAATTCTCAATTCTAATTTTACTATGTATAGATTTTCGATAGTATAGTGTAGTGCTTAGTCCTTAGTGCTTTTCTTCTATTTACTTATTTGATGAATACTTTCGTTTATTGCAGGGACATTTCTACTGCATTTCCCAGTTTTGTGCTCAAACCAGATATAGAAGATATCAGTAACTACTAAAATTTGAAGGGATCACATTGCATTATTGCCAAAACTCAAAATTTATCAGCATATTTCACTATCTCAATCATGTAACCCGTTACATTTTAATCTCATCATATTCTGCAGCAACAAGAAAAGAATTCCAGAACCTTTTAGCTTGCTAAATTACGGTCTTTTAAACTTTTGAAACTTCTCCATTAAGGTCAATTGGGCCTTCTACACTATCATATCCTCTAGGTTCCTGGGATAGCACATTTTCGAATGGCGGCCGTTCCAAACATTGCCCGCGATGATGGCGTTCACCGCATCGGTAGGATGGAACTGGTCCCACCAGATGTAGTTAGAAGCATTGCTACAAGCCATTTCTGGTGATAGACACATAATCCAACCTTTGTACTTGCCCCACCCACAGCAAGCATCAGTAGTGACATTGAAACCTGAAAAAAGAGAACCCATATACAGCATAAGATGGGGAACACCAACAAGAGAATTAAAGAGAACTAACAGAGACAATAATTAACCAAATCTCTCACCATAACTGTCATGGTTCTGCAATATATCCATGGAAGCTTCAAGCACATCACAGAAGATGATACTCGAATTTCGAAGCTTCCGGCCAAGCTCCTCGATTGTGTACCTCATAGCAAAATTGAACTCCACTACCATGTCATTTATCTCTTCGATACACTCCCCATTCTGGCTTCCGTATTGCCACAAGTAGTGAGGAGCACAACCTATAGGTGGCAGCCCCATGATAACCATCTTCCTGGCTTTTAAGTTGTACAAGTTCTGCACCATTACTAAATATGTTAGATGAAGCGAATTCCCTCTAGACAAAATTTGGCTTCTGTCGAAAGCGATGATAAGATATCGAACTTAGGATTAACATAAACGAATCCAACACATGAAAATGTTGCAAATGACCTTGAGTTGCTGCCTGACTGTAGAGGCTAAGAACTGGTTGAAAGTCCATGGTTGATAGAGGGTTTGAACATTAGACACATTACGTAGATAGTAATGTATATAGTCATTGATACCAATTGAAATGTAAAAGACTGAGTTTGAGATCAGATCAGCTGCTGCTTGCTCTCCCATACTTAACATAAACTTCTGAAATGTATCTGTAAACTGCTGAATTTGTTGCGTAAACGAAATGCGCTGACCCTATTGAAGATCATAACATAGAGTACTCAATTTTGGATTAAAAGGGGGGGGAGAAAAAAAAACAATAATTGAGAAAATAGAAAGAAAAAAGACATACCAACTCTGACCCACTTGTGAATATTATTCCAGCTCCAGCAGAAGCATAATTCACTCCATGAATCATATCTTCCACACTTCCAGATTGCCCAAGATAGCTCGGAACGAAAGGGAGCCCGAGTCGAAGCGCTATATACAGAATTCAAAACGAGAGCCAAAGTGAATTTTAGTGACCAACCCAGTTCCATTAAACACATTATGCATCTAAAACTGATAGATTTTTCAAAAAATCCCAACCTTGAAAAAAAAGAAAAAAAAAAAGAAAATCGGAACTTTCATTCAAGAAAGTGCTTTTCCTTCAAGAAAATCAGACCAATCTTCTGACTTTAGCTTAATTTTATTCACTTTTTTCTCTTTCAGCAACAGAGAAAGTGGCGGGGCACAGCAAAGAAACCAAGAACAGAGAAAAACCCAATTTCAGTAAGAACAGAAAGAAGAAGGTTTTCCTTTCTTTTCCTCCATTTTCCCACTAACCAAGCATAAATAATAATAATAATAATAAAAATAAAAGTAAAATTTCAAGAAAAGTCCTAAATCTCACCAAGATAATCGACAGGGATTCTTCCATTAGAGAAGCGGCCGGTGGGGCGGTGGGTGTCGAAATCTCGGCCGTAAGGAGGGCGGTCGGCTCGTGCGAGCGTGCCGAGGAAGTTGTTGGTGCCGCTATCGACGGAGGAGTCGCCTATGACGAACAAGGCCGGGACCAAAGGCGGAGGAGGGAACTGTGGGATTGTTGTACCAATTGAGGGAATTACAGAAACTGAAGAAGGTAAGATTGTGGGGTTAGTGGAGCTACCGAGTCCTTGAGTGTATTCGAGAGCTCTTAGTTGTGGAACAAAAATGGTGGAGATGAGGATGAAGATCAGGGAAACAAGAAGACTAAATTCCATTGTTTCTCAGAGAGAGAGAGAGAGATGATTTTCAGTTTTGGCGGGTAAAGAAGGCAGTTAAGGTCGTTGCCTATGGGTTTAAATATTGGGCTTACATAATTATCGGCCCAAGTTTGGTTCCTGGTCTTGGCCCATATATGTTTTGCCCTTTTAAGAAATTTGCACCTAGTACCCATTTTGGTGCCTTCGATTTCATCGATGATTCTTATTTTATTTTACAAATACCATTTTTAGTATACATTTTCTGTATAAAATACTTGGTATACATGTACATACAAATTTTTACCTATGGTTTTTATTTGTAGTGTAAACTTATATCTATGGTATACATTTTGAAATAGGTACAATTTTTAATCACATTTCATGTACAAAATAGTTTTGATATACATTTCTCCAAAAATAGGTATTTGGGTAATAAAAATAGAAAATGGTTATTCATAAAAAAATATGCTTAAAAATGGGTATTTATGTACTTTTCTCTTTTCTTTTTGAATATCTACAAATGTCCCTTTTTTCACCTTATTTTACGAAATGACCTTTTTTTTTACCTATTCAACAAATGTTCGTTTTTGTTATATTTTTGCAAAATGACCATTAATTAGTAGATCAATTTTTTTATACCAATTTTACTTTTGGTATTAGTATATCGACTTTATATTAGTATATCATTTTTTTTATTAGCATATCAATTTCAATCATTGTGTGTTAGTATCAATTTTATATTTGTTAGCATATCAATTTTACATTAAATTTTTCAGTATAAAATTTTTTTTTCATAACTAATAATTTATTTGTTGTTCAAAGAATGATATGATTTATTTCAGTTTTTCTTTAAATAAATTCAGCCATTTTTTAAATGATGTTTGGAAAAACACCCATTTCTTAAACTTGAACCTAAAATTACCAAATAGTGCCCATTTCTTAAACTTGAACCTAAAGTTTGGTCATTTAACTAAAAAGTCCTTTTTAAAATTATATTTAAAAAAAAAAACTATTTTAGACATTATAATAAATGTCTATTTTTTACACTTTATGTTAATAAATGTCTCTTTTCTTTTTCTTTGTAAATGACCAGATATAATTTATTAAACTCGATATATCCATTTAATGAATCCTATTTATATACTAAATAAAACCAATTTACATATTGGCTATATTGGGAAATGTAAAATGTTTTGTTTTTTACATTCTCTAATTTCACCGTCTGACGTGTAAATTCTATTATAATTTGTTATATTATTAAAATCTAAAAGTAGATAGTGGATCTACATGCCAAGCAATGAAACTGAGAGAATATAAAAAAGAGTGCATTTAGCATTATTCTTTACTAATATCTATGGATATAAAAGAGAATGCATTTAACATTATTCTTTACTAATATATTAGATACTAGTTTTATTATATTAACTATATCAATTTATATACGCATATATCCACTGATATATTTTGATATGTTTGGTCATTTAGCTATAAAGCTAAAAAAGGGAAATATATTATAATGAAGTGTTAAAAAACGATCATGTTGCTGAAAGTCCTTCCTTTAAAAGGAAAAAAAAAAAAAAAGGTGATTGTGTGTTCTTGGTTTTGGTTGAAGCTACATACGAGCCTTGGAAAGAGAAAAAGAGAAAGATCTATTGAATATTGAGGATTAGCTAGAACGAAATGGGTTTCCTTTCTAATAAATAGAAACTGAGAGCAGTGATTAGATTCGTAAGAACTAACCAAACTAAACATAATGATTTTGAAGATATCTTAAACCATATATATGTTTGTATAGAACAGTATTATTTTTCATCAATGATAATGGGCACTACATAAGTAGTACTAAGTATATGTAGGTAAACTTCTATATTATACATTTGTATCCTATTGAATAAACAATATAATGCATGATCATAAGTGGTTGTACGTAATAATGTTTTTTTTTTAAATAAATAAAAGTGGTTGTAATAACAATTTTCAATTACTCACGCTTATTTACAAACATAAACATTTTGTTGTGACATATACTTAAATTAATTGGCTTCCTATGTTGATGTTCCAATCTCATTTTCCCTGTTTGGAAGTTACAAATAAAATCTTTTCACAGCCAAAATAGAAGAGGCACCTTACTCTTAGTGGCACAACAATTTAAATAAAAGTAAAATGTAGCAATTATTGTTATGGCTTCACTACTTAAGTAACACTTTTTAAGATGAAGAAAATGTTAAAAGACACATGTGATATTAAATACCACACAAAGGGATAATTGTAAAAAAATACCTCGAGATTTGGATGTTCTACAATTTAAACTATGAAGTTTAGACTCTGCAAAATAATACTCTGAGATTAAGAATTTCTAAAAATTAATACCCTGAATTGACTCTTTGAATAATTTTAAAATACAATAATATCATCAAAATTAAGAAGAAGAATAAGGATTAATCTAGTTTTAATGGAGGATATTATTATTTTTTTTTTGTTGCTAAAATTAGTCAAAAAGTCTATCCAAGGTATTAATTTTCAGAAATTCTTAATCTCAGGGTATTATTTTACAGAGTCCAAATTTCAGGGTTTAAATTGCAGACCACTCAAATTTGAGGATATTTTTTTGCAATTCACCCACTACACAGACTAATAAAAGAGTAGGTTTCATATATAAGTTTTATGGTGAGTTTCACACTTCTCTTATAATTAGCAAGTAAACTTCTCTTATAATTAGCAAGTAAAAAATATCTCTGAGATAAGTTTCGTAGCCCAACGGTCTTCATAATAAAGGAGATATGTACCAATAAATCAATGCTTATTTGGAGGGATTGTTATAAATAATTGAAGTATGTTATTCTCATAAAATATTCAGCAAGAACTGCTTTGTGCAAAGAGTGAGGTATTGTAACGTAGATACTAAGTAAATACATATAGTCATGGCATGCTTGTTAAGATTTTTTTTGATACAATAGTCATAATGGTTATAAATTAAGGGTTAATACTTAAGAAACAAAGAGAAATAAGGTTCGAATCCTACACCTAATGCTTTTAAAAGAGAATACTTTTATCCACACGAACTATCAGCTCGTGGTGGCATGGTTATTAAGATGAACCCCTTTGCATTAATTTGAAGCTCATTTGGATGAAGGCCGGAAGTGCTCTCCGAGGTAATGGTCAAGGTAGACTTTGGTCTACTAAAGGGCTAAGATTGAGAGTTTGTCTTTCATGGCTTGGTGTCCATTTGGCTAACGACTAACGTAAAGTACGTTTGAAACAGCCCCACCGGCCCACTGAAAACGGTGTTAAATTCCCCTATCTAACGGCTACTACTCCAACTTTAGGAGCGTCAAAAACTGACACATTTTCATTACCCACACTACAAGTTGGTTCTCTCTAATTCTTTTTTATTATCTCATTTATTTATTCGGCTCTCAGGTTCTAATTATTTAGTTTGGTGGCAAGTCTTTTATTTTATTTTATTTTCATGAATCTTTTGGTGGCAAGTCATTACTCCGTTCATGTATTCAAATGGGCAGCAAGCTTGTACACGCGCCAATTTTTCCTTCCTTCCTTGCATTCAATACATATATATATATATATATGAAAGTTAATTTCCATCCTAGGCCGTTCATCATTGTGGGATCCACTTGATTTCTATAATGAGACCCATTGCCAATCAGTCGTTATATTAATGGGATATTTGTGAAGATAATATGATAAACATATTTGAGGGTATTAGGTGAGAGAAATATACGTGTGTAGTCTTAATTTCCTATTAGGATTTTTCTATTAGGGTGAGACGAGTCTTATTATAGAGCGTAATCTAATAAAGAAATATCATTCATCGTATGAGTATATGTTGATATATGATACTAGCACAATCCTAACACAAGTTGTTAGGATAACGAATTACATAAGTAACTATGAAAATACAGTTTTATGGATCTATAAGAAACTTGATCGTTAGAACATGTTCGCTGTCGCTCGGTGACCATACCATGGTACCAAGATGAGAAATATTGTTCGTTTCCAAAACTAAAATTTAATTAGCTATAATAAAATGGATTATCTAACCCAGGATTGAAGCATGGGACGTAGGGTCTGTTGCCACATGTGGAGCCATGATAGTGCTATACAGAACCCATAAGGCATATCATTATTTGTTTTATCATGATCAATTATACTAACTTTTATTTAAAGGGTTTCCGGCCTCGACTTATAAATAATGAAACCCCATGCTAAAAGCTAAGATCCTAGCCCCACATATCCAACCTCTTTTTCAGTTTTTTTTTTTTTCGCTGCATAATTGAGCAATTCGATGATGCTGTTTTATAAAGTTTAATGGCCACGTACCCTAACACGACTTTTGATAATAACTTACAAATTACTATCACAAAGAACTAAAGCCAATCCCATCGCTTAATAATGACCTAGAAACCTTTGCACGTTCAATGTACCCGCTCTAAAGTTCTAATTCTTTTGAGAAGATAAGGAAGGAACCTTCTTCGCAAGTATGGCTATACATAAACTCATAGAAGCAACGCTCACATGGAACAATAATTATTAGAAATTTTGAATATTAATGTTACATTGACTGGCAAATCGCTACCATCTATTTAGGTGGATCTGAATTTAATTTAATCATCTCACTTTAATGGATAATCAAAACATCTTAGATGTATACTAACACAACTAGTGGTACTAGTTCTCTTAAGAATACAATTTTGTAGTGAAATATGAAAGAGTTTTGAAGATGGATTACAATGTATTTGGCACTTAGAAACAATCTTAAGTTTTCTTTACTTACCATTTGGATCCTTATATTAAAACAACACATTTTTGATGTGAAGACTAAATTAATTATTCTAAATTAAGATCACACTAAAAATTTAATATACGTGATAGTAAATTTGTCACCTCAAATAGTGAACTCGTAAGTATAAATTTAATGTTGTGAAACTTTGTGCTTAGATTGAGTGGAACTTATGAATTAATAGCTTCAAATGGTATAATGATGGCAAGAGGAGATTGATTTCTAATTATCAATTAGTAATATTTTTTTTAATTAAAAAAAGAGGCTCCTTCTTTGAGACAGAAGAAAACATTAAAATAAGTTGATTTCCTCAAAGCGAAAACAATGCTGGGTGCTTTTGCAGATATGTAGTGTGGATTTGGGGACCCTATTCGAGTGCAACGGCGTTTACCTTGGCACTTTGAACCCAAAAGCTTTACACCCAAAAATAAAATAAATTTAAAATAAAAAAAAAAATAGCTAAAGGGGTCGTTGCACCTAAACACATGCTTAAGTACTTTTAATTGTTATTTTATATATAATTATAAAGTTAATTTTATTTATTTATCCCAAAAAAATTTAGAAAATAATATATTTGTATAATTAATTACTGTGCTTTGATAATTGACGGTGGTAGCTAGAGGCATTTTTATAGTTTAAATTGATTCGTTTCCATCTTTATTTATCATAGTGCTGACAAGGTTGAATAGAATACACGTGTGGGCGGTGCACATGTGAAAGGTACGGATGTGCTTGTTTATTTGGAAGTATGTATCTAACGTTAATATCATTAATTATACATAATCCTAGTGGCCTAATTATTCCCTCTGTCCATATCATAAACTATCATTAACTTTTTTTTTAATACCCTTTCAAAATAATAAAACAAATTAAGTTAACATAAATACAATATTCAACTTAAAAGTGGATCACTTCTGAAAAACTCTTTTAATGTTCCATTTTTTCATAAATTATTCTCAAAACTATTCATATTGGGTAATACAACATATTTTTTTTTGTGGAAAAATTGTTAATTATAAGTTATAAACTCTATTTCATTTCCATTTTATAACACCATTTTAGCTCCTCTAATTAATTTTTGTTTTCCCAAAAGCAAAGTTTAATCTACCCGTTATTAGAACTTCAATTAACTCTCCTTTTTTTTAAATAAAAAAAAGTTTCTCAAGGAGAATTAAACTGACTTCATTACTCCTCAAAACATAAATACACCGTAGTGATGGCATTTTGGTAAATAGAAGATCCCCTGACCCCGACAAGGCGACAAGGGCCACGCCATAAAGGCCAACAAACGACCGTTTAAATTCGTATAAACGTCGTCGTTTTGCGTTTTCAAACTGAATACATAAGTTATTTTCCGTACTAGTTGTTGGGTCAAAAAGCCTTATATAAAGCCAACGGCTATAATTCTCTCTCTCTCTCTCTCTCTCTCTCTTCTCTTCTTTCTTCTTCTTTCTCTCTCTACTTTCCTTTAATCGAAGACAATTTTCTCGGCGCAGAGAAACTCGGCGAGAAGATTGCGGTGAGTGACCATTGGTGAAGCCATGGCCGTCCAACTTGTGAAAAAATCGGCTCAATTAATCGGCACCTGAATCGCCGTTTTTCCAAACTGGGGCAATGCCATTTAAGCTCATCTCCTTTCTCCATTTTCCTTTGATTCTTTTCGTTGGGTAAGAATCCACTCTCTCCTTTGAAATTTTATCTTTAGACAATCTTTTTGAGAGTTTTTTCTTACTACCCACTTAGATTGTCAATACATTTCGCCTTGTATTCGACTCAAAAGCCCCTAATTTGAGCTTTTGGGCATCTGGGTTTTTCGAGTTCGGTCTTGTTTGGACCCCTAGGATTTCAATTCCTTGGTGGGATTTTGTTTTTGTCGTTGTCTGTATATGATTTGCTCTTTGTTTTGCATTTTTTGGGTTGTTTTAGAATATGGGTCTTGATCGATTTTGATTGAAAGGCCAGAAAAAAGTGGTCTTTTTTTTTGGTTGTTTTTGGTTTTGGGTTTCACATTTGGGGGTGAGACATTTGGAAAATGTCTGTGGATGTTGCTTTGAGTCCGATTCGGAAGGAATCGGCACATTCCACCGGGTATTTTGAAAGCCGAAGGGGGGGACACTGTTCGAGCGAATCGATCTTAATTTATCTCAGTGTGGCGGGCTCCGTGATTCCCATGCGTGTTCTGGAATCGGACTCGATTGCGTCTGTGAAACTTAGGATCCAGACGTGTAAAGGGTTCGTGGTGAAGAAGCAGAAGCTTGTGTTTGGGGGCAGGGAGTTGGCTCGGAATGATTCCCTCGTTAAGGATTATGGTGTTACTGGTGGGAATGTTTTGCATTTGGTTCTAAGGCTTTCTGATCTCCTGCTTATCACAGTTAGAACCATTTGTGGAAGGGAGTTTGAATTCCATATTGATCGATACCGAAATGTAAGGTATCTGAAGCAAAGAATTCTGAAGAAAGGGAAAGATTTTGTTGATATTGACAATCAAGAAATCTTCTTCAATGGTGAAAGGCTCGATGACCAGAGACTCATTGACGATATATGTAAGAACAATGATGCAGCTATTCACTTGGTGGTTCAGAAATCTGCAAAAGTTAGAGCTATACCGGTCGAGAAGGATTTGGAGCTGTCCGTAGTGGCTGAAGTCCCTAATGAAAGAAGGGAGGAGGAAGTGCACGGATCAGGAGAGAACAAATCCGAGGAGCTTCCGCTTGTAACAAGTAAGCCACCTCGCAGAGATAGAGATTTCTGGTTGGAACCCATTTTTGTAAATCCCAAGGTCAAATTGCCAAAATCCATATGGGATATGTTTAACTCCACATTTGATGGTTTGGAGAAAGGCAAAGAACCCACCAGGTCCTCTGAGGGCACTGGAGGAACTTATCTAATGCAAGATGCATTAGGCCAGGAGTATGTTTCTGTGTTTAAGCCTATTGATGAAGAGCCTATGGCTGTGAACAATCCACGAGGATTACCCATTTCATTGAACGGTGAAGGGCTTAAAAGGGGAACAAAGGTTGGAGAAGGAGCACTCAGAGAAGTTGCTGCCTACATATTGGATCATCCAAGAAAGGGACCTCGGACCTTATCAGGTGATCAGGTGATGGGATTTGCTGGTGTGCCTCCCACTATCATGGTTCAGTGCTTGCACAAAGGATTTAACCATCCAGAAGGGTATGCATGTGAACCAAAGATTGGATCATTGCAGATGTTCATGAGGAATCAGGGAAGTTGTGAGGATATTGGTCCTAGAGCCTTCCCGGTTGAGGAAGTGCATAAGATCACTGTGTTTGATATAAGGATGGCAAATGCAGATAGGCACGCGGGCAATATACTGCTTAGTAAAGGGGAAGATGGTCGTCCGTCGCTCATTCCAATTGATCATGGATACTGTCTGCCTGAGAATGTAAGTCTGTTTTGCTTCTTTTCTGTCTTTCATTACTTTACTATCTTATCAATAGCTTAGTTTTTTGTAGCACCGGTCTTACCATGGATTTTTAATTCATTCAATGTGTGTACATCAGTAAACTCCTGAATGGTGTTTGCAAATTTGTCGCTTTGGGTTTAATCTGAACATAACGAAACTGTAACATCCCCAAGGGTTCTAGCTGTGGGTTCAATGTGAATACTCCACACATGTTTGATCTGAACACATATACAGATATACATGTGAATAACATCTTTCTAAAGATATACAGATAACATTAAATCAATTCCGAAAGATAGTTTTGACTGGCGTTGCCAAAAGAATAAATTTGACTGGCATTCCCAAAAGAATAAACTATCGGCACTACATCTGTTTATTGTTTCTGGACTGTTTTGTTTAACCATGAGTTTACTTTCTCTTCTTTCTTTGTAGTTTGAAGATTGCACCTTTGACTGGCTTTACTGGCCACAAGCACACCAGCCTTATTCTCCTGACACCATTGAGTACATAAACTCGTTAGATGCTGAACAAGATATTGTCCTTTTGAAATTTTACGGGTGGGACATTCCTCTTGAGTGTGCCCGGACACTCCGTGTTTCCACTATGCTTCTAAAGAAAGGAGTACAGAGAGGTCTAACTCCTTTTGCCATTGGAAGCATCATGTGTAGAGAAAATGTAAAGAAAGAATCTGTCATTGAGGAGATTGTGAATGAAGCCCAGGATTCATTTCTGCCTGGCATGAGTGAAGCTGAATTTCTTGAAGCTGTCTCCCAGATCATGGATTCCCGGCTTGACAAGCTTGCGAACTAGTTTATACTTCTTACAACAGTATATATATTTATATGCTTTCGTGTACTAATTAAAATGACCAGTTCATTTTTAGATGGACTGCAGGTCGTATGTAATGTGGATCCTTACTTGTTCCACAAAAGCGTCAAGCTTACCTTTCACTTCTGTCAACCGTTACTTGAGACTGTATTCGGATGTTGAACAGATGTGTAATGTAAGTTTACAATAAGATGTATTATGCTCAGATATATGGATTGCAGGGTTTGTAATGCTCTCTGTGGAGCTTAGCTTAATATGTACTGTACATAAAATCTTAGCGCCAAATTCAGATCCAAAGCTCATAAAAGAAGCTTTGTAGATTGGTATTGGAGGACATGGGCAACCGTGGATTGTAGTTAAGGTTTGTCTATCACGAGTTGTAATAGTGTGATCTTTCAATAACAGAATAAAAAGGATCGTGACATTTGAAATTTTAGTTGCACTGCTGCGTGTTGATAAGTTTGATTGCACAATGCATTTGGAGAGCCTACAAATTGCTTAGACAGAGAAAGACTTTCTTAACATAACACTAACATGTTAGACAAAGCATGTTTAAGAGCCTAAGAAGAACCTTGACTTGTGTTTTTCCTTCAATTTTCGCAGATTTTCACTGGAGATTAACGACTTAAAAGTACATGCAGCCCCAGGTATTCTGTAAAGTTTGCAGTTTGGGGATTTTGAACGCCAACTTTGCATCTGAAACTTGGAGGAAAAGGGGTACAACAAAGTAATTAACATGGCCAGAATGGAGAAGAATTCCAATGACCGTTTGTTCTTTTATTTTTATTTTTTAGATTAAAAAAAGTGTGCCAATAACAGTTTACATAATACTGATTAATAGTAGTCACCAAAAAAAGAAAGATAAAGAGAATTATCAGTGGAAAGAAAGAATACTGATCAATAGTAGTCACCAAATTATACTGATTAATAGTAGTCACCAAAAAAAGAAAGATAAAGAGAATTATCAGTGGAAAGAAAGAATACTGATCAATAGTAGTCACCAAACTACAGAATACTAATTCTGATTATTGGGTGATTCACACACACACACACATATATATATAGTACCCGCCTAACCATTAAACCAAAAAAAGAATTTGCTTAGGGCCTATTCTAAGAAAGGCCCCCAAAATATAGAATATTTTAATTATTATTATTTTTTATATTTAATTTTTTCTATCAAATATCATTTTTTATTCTTTGGTCACCCATAAAAGCCCCATCACCTTTCAAATAAAAACAAAAAGCCTCATCACCTTTCAAATAAAAAAAAAAAATCCATCACCTTTTAAATTAAAAAAAAAAAAGAAAAAGTTCTCAATCACACTTTAGTTTTTAACGGATATGTTTCCATATATACACATTTCTTTGTTTTTTTGTTTTTTAATGGACAATACAAATCTCTAGCCATTCAATAACACTTTGCTACTTTAGTTTTGAACGAAAAGTCCAGCTCGTGCAGGTGCAACAAGTGTTGAATATTTTCTTCTCTCTAGCCATTTTACACCCCCTTTCTTCATATCTTATTGTTAGTATTGCCAATTAGCATATGAGAAGAGTAGAAAAAAGTATTAGAGTAGAGATTAGAAGACTTTGATGTGAAGAGAATATCATTACATATTTCTTGGCCATAAAATATCCAGGTTATATCTTTCTTACTCATTTTTTATCTATTTCTTTTTTTTTTTTTTTTGAGTTTTGCATTGCTATTCTATTTTTTTAATTATGTCAATTTTATTTTCATGAAAACCTAAGTTAAGATTTATATGTTTTGGGATTTTTAAAAGTAGATAATTCTTCTAGAAAAGGCTTCTTTAGAACTTGTAAGAGAAATTGAAAACCTGAAACTTGACATTAATGATGTAAGAGGACAAGGGTATGATAACGGTTCTAATATGAAAGGAAAACATCAAGGTATACAAAAATAATTACTGGAGATAAATTCTAGAGTATTATATACACCTTGTAGTTGCCATAATCTGAATTTAATACTTTGTGATGTTGCCACCTCTTGTATTAGCACTGTATCATTTTTTAGAGTTTTACAATGTATATATTCATTATTCTCTTCTTCAACAAAACGATGGAAAATATTCAAAAATCACATATCAAATTTTACTGTCAAAACATTGTCACAAACTCATTGGGAAAGTCGTGTTGAGAATATTAAGGCAATTAGATTTCAAGCTCCAAAAATAAGAGATACTTTGTATAAACTAGAAGAAACTAGTTAGGATCCTAAAATAAAGAGTGAAGCTAAATGTCTCACAAAATATGAATTAAAAAATTTTGAATTTTTATTAGGCATGACTATCTGGTTTGATATCTTGTTCATTGCTAATTCAATGTGTAAAAGCTTGCAAAGTAAAGATATGCATATTGATGTTGCTAGTGATCAATTAAAAGGTCTTCTTTCTTATTTTGAAAATTATAGGAAAAATAGATTTGTGTCTGCAATGATTTCAACTAAAGAGATTACAAATGATATAAATATATAACCCAAATTTCGTGAAAAATGTTGATTCGTAGAAAAAAAAAAACAATTTGATGAAAATATTGATTTTGATAAAATAGAATCTGCTCAAAAATGGTTTCGAATTGAATATTTTATTTACATAGTTGATCAAGTTATTTCTTCACTTAGAATCAGATTTGAGCAGTTTCAAGTATATAAAAATATTTTTGGGTTTTTATTCAATTTTAAGAAACTAAAGTCATTGGATGAAGATGTTTTGAAAACAAATTCTTTGAATCTTGTTCTAAAATATAATGGACTTTCTGACATTGATGGTTTAGATTTGTTTTTAGAATTAAAAGTGCTAAGAGAACTTTTACAAAAAGAGAATAGNAAGAACAATTAAACAGCTTAGTTATGTTATCTATTGAAAAAAATTTGTTGGATAAGCTTGAATATAAAGATTTGATTAATTCTTTTGCATCTAAAAATGCAAGAAAAACTAATTTTCAAATAAATCGTTCTAATTTTCTTTTTCTTTTTTTTTTTGGAAAAAGACCCTATTTTAAAATTTCACATAAGGCCTCGAATTATGTTGAGACGGCACTTATATATATATATATATTTGAATTTCAAAACCTTTGTGAAATCGATTCACATTCAAAAGCAATTAGCTTACTTGATACAGAAGCACTAACTTGTTATGGCATATTCTAATCTTAGCTATGATTACAAACCCATCAGCCTCAATACACTATTGCAAGTGAATATTTTTTTTTCTAGTCACAAATCATTTACCTGAAGAATGATGGTCATTCAGTTATTTGCAAAAAGGGTATTCATTTTTTTTTTCATACCATTTAAGACTTGAGACTTGATTTGTTGACAAACAAAGTCCACAATTTTGTGAGCTTATCTTTTGGTGAAAAGAAATTGCAAATGAGTTAACCAAAACAAATGTGCTTACATGTATCTAAGTCATAGAGATTAGATTTGACAGAGGAAGTACCTCCTTAGTCAAAGATTCCAATAAAATTTTCTGGAACGAGGCTTACAGAAAAATTTCAAGAGAGTTGAAAAGAAAGATAGGCCCTGAAAATGGGGGCACTTAAAGCATAGAAATGAAGGAAGGACCCTTTATAAGAACTTTGATCAAGGTATAGTGGACCCCATTGCAAAAGCTAACCCTTGTAAAAATGTATCTCCAAGACTCCAATGACATCAAAGCACCCAAAATTTACCGAGGTACTCCCATCAAATGTTCAGCAATCTAAGTTTTGACAATAATTTACATCGGCTTAATTCTCGGATCCTTAACCGCTATTAGTCTTTGAAAAATGTAAACTAATCGGACATTAATCTTATTTTATCTTGCCATTCAAGGTTTTGTAGCATGTGAATATGTGATGATGAAAGGTAGTTGAAATAATGGAAAAACAATAACGAGTATCTTTCTATTTTATCGACCACCCCTCTGTAGGCCTTCGTTACTTTCTTTGGCTATTTAAAATTCTTGGAACAGAAAACAATCAAGTAGTCTTTTGATAAAATTAGCATTTTTTTTTTTGGTTACACTACAGTCCTTAAAAAGTAAAGATAGAAACTTTGTTACTGGGNAAAAAAAAAAAATTATTGACAAACACAATAGTTGGACTTCAATATATTTTTTGTGAAACAAAGTTGAACTTCAATATTACATAAACTAGGTAAAATTTATTAATTTTTCCCGACAAGAAATCATAAATTCTTGCTTAGATAGTAGGATCTTTCTAGTTAGCCTTAGCCCCACATTCCTATTTTCTTTTTGTAGGGCCATTCATCCCTTTAATCTCTCTCAAAGTTTTCAACTATGCCCCCTTTAGATACCTTACTTTCCCATGAGACCAAAATCCATAACTCCCAACACAAACCCAAAGAAACATTTAAATAAAAATAAAATAAAATCCAAACTAAAAGTAATAAAATAAAAACTCACTTTGACAAAATTTTCTTTGTCCCCAAATACTTTTTTTTTAAATAATAAAAAAATAAAAATTCATATGAATATATACTAGTAGAATTAAGAAGTCTACCACTACAAGCCAAGGTTGCCCCAAATGTGACTTATTTCTAATATTCATGTCCAAACACAGCCTTAAAATCCAACAAAAAAAGACAGAGACAAGAAGACCACACACAAACACACTCCACAGATCCACCATTTTTGAAGCTCCACTACTTTACTCCTTTTTGGGCCTTAAGCCATGGCTAAACCTCACCCACCTCACCGGCCACCGTCTCGGCACGGCCGTACGAACCTGGCCTCTTGCATTGTGGCCCTAATCTTCCTGATCTTCGTCGTGATCGTCGTCCTCATCGTCTACTTCACAGTCTTCAAGCCCAAAGACCCCAAGATCGCCGTCAACGCCGTCCAGCTCCCTTCCTTCTCCGTCTCTAACGGCACCGTCAACTTCACCTTCTCCCAGTACGTCGCCGTTCGGAACCCCAACAGGGCCTCCTTCACCCACTACGACAGCTCCCTCCAGCTGCTCTACTCCGGTTCCCAGGTCGGGTTCATGTTCATACCCGCCGGTAAGATCGACGCGGGTCGGACCCAGTACATGGCGGCCACCTTCGCCGTCCAGTCCTTCCCCATTTCGGATCCGGCGACGGGTCGCGGAATCGGAGTGGGGATGGTGTCGGAACCCAATTCCGGACCCGGCATGGGGATGGGGATGGGCATGGGAATTGGGCCCCAGTTCGGCGGCGGCGGAGCATTCGGCGGGTACCGGGCCGGACCCACGATGCAGATCGAGTCGAAGATTGAGATGGCGGGTCGGGTCAGGGTGTTGCACTTCTTCACTCACCATGTGGAGGCCCGAGCTGGGTGCAGGGTTTCCATTGCTGTGAGTGATGGTTCTGTTTTGGGGTTTCAATGCTAATGAGTAATAATGCCCATATAATTTTATTTTTAGTTTCTCTTTTTGTAACTTTAGATGTTAGTTTTGGCAGATTTTAAGGCTTGGGTTTTCGATTTTGTTGACCCAATTTAATGAATCAAAAGTGTAAAAATTAGTTAATTCTGCATTTGAATTGAATTCGCAAATCTCAACTCAGATCCCATTATGGCAACTTTTTTTTCCTTCTTTTGGGTATAATATTTTGGATTTATTAGTGCTAAAGCTACGGATTTTATGGAGAAGAAAATGGATTTCAACATTCAACAAAGGAAGGAAAAGGAAAAGGAAAAGGATAGCCATGGCTTAGAATAAGGGTCGGTCCTCTTTTTGTTTTGCTTTTGCTTGTTTGGAATGGTGTGTGTGTGTGTGTGTGTGTGTGTGTGAGAGAGAGAGAGAGAGAGAGAGAGAGAGAGGGATTAATTAGAGTGGAAGTAAAGTGTGAATGTGATCCCACAAATGGGTTTTGTCTTAATTTAAGTGAAGATTAGGCGAAGCTAAGATTATGAAGGAAGAACAGAAAGGGCTATTCCCTATCTTCTGGTTCCGAATGAGTAATTGAGGCTTGTTTAAGTCAAGTCTTNGGCTTTGTTTCTCTGTGATACAGAAGAAAACAAACAGTGAATTTAGTAAGAGCCTAAAGAAGAGGAAGTAGTGACAAAAGAGAGTCGGTGAAAACATGAGCGGTAAATGGTGACTTTTTAAGTAGAAGTACAGACACTGAGACAATGCTTTGGGATTCGAGTCAGCTTTTTGACTTTTCTTCAATTTGGACGCTACTATGATTGTTTCACGCGTTTTTCCCGGAAAAATTCTACCCCACGTAACTCCATAACTGTAACAACGTGTTTTAACGGCCGGAAAATAGTAATTTACTATTATCATATTCTATTTGCTCATGCATAACATATTGATAAAAGTAACTTTTTCACTATTGTTCATTCTCGTAAAATCCCATAGCAATTAGCATTCAATCCTGCGGAAATAAACGGCTGTGATTGAACAGATACATCAGACCAGATCAAAGTTCCAGGTTTATTCACCTCAATGGGTTTCCGTCCAATATCCCACTACAAAATCATGCGTATATATCTATTAAAACTTAAAAAATCAGTAATATTTTAGTACCATAGTATGCTAAGCATTCAGAAATAAAACGCCTAAAAGGAGAGCTGTTTTCAATATAGTACTTTTTTTTTTTTTTGTCCTGATAATAACTTCATATTTTGTTGATACAACATGCGTAGTGTGAAATAAATTTCATTTTTCTCAAAGGTTAATCGTCTTTCCTTTTAACTTCTATAACTATTAGTTGACCATATTACCAAGAAAATAATACTTAATTATACAGTTAAATAGAGTCAAAGTACGACTCTTTCAGGTTCAAGCAGGAGGTTACAGACAAAAACACCAGTGCATGAGCTTTTTAAGCTAAAACGGATAAATATACTAACATCTAGCCATGATTTTACACACTTCTTTTAAGACAAATGAAACTATACATGTTGGACGGCGGTGTGTGACGCAAAAAGCGTTTGCTTTAGATGTATTAGAATTCTGCATGAGAAATGTTGACTAATACTCGATACATGGAAAGTTTAAAACAATAAAATAATCTTCACACAAGAAAACAACACTAGTAGATAATAGACAAACCAAATACGTTTATTTACCAAAATACTATCTGTAGTTGTAGAGCTTGGACTGCAAGTGCAGATCGTCTCTCCACCATTGGTGAATTCCATGAGCTTCTTTCAAATCCCGGGAAGGGGTCAAATTGATGGTCAGGTTCGCCGAAGGAATGAGGTGCATTGGTTCAGACTCCCTGCCTATTGCTTTCAGAAACAAACCCCCAACTGAGTTCTGGGTTGCTAACCTCTCAATGGCTCCTGCTCCTATATCCTCCATCTTCTTCCTGTGTTCAAAATATCCAATATATTCTGAGCATATATGATCGGCCGGATTCACAAATAGGCAAGGAGACCATGCAGAGAGAGCTGCAAATGGGTCATCTGACCGACCCCTCTGCTGGGTAGCCTTCATAGCAATGGTCAGTCCTGCTGTTATCACACTGCTTGCAATTCGAATTCCATGTTTGATTTTCTTGTCCTTGATTGTCTCAACGGGGGCCGAGAAGAACGGTGGATTAAAGAGGAAAGAGTTAAGAAAAACGCCAGTCTTTGCCATATTTTTCCCAGCAAGCATTGCCATGGCTGATCCTAAGGAGTGGCCAGCTAACCAGACATTAGAATCACCCACCGCAGCAACCATGTTGCGTACTGCTTGAATGGCAATCTCAAAGCGAGATGTCCGGTGAAGTCCATGCTGAAGGAAGTGAAGATTCAACTCAATATCCCGTGAAAATGAGCCAGGCTTTGTTAAGGTACCTCGGAATGCAATTACATATCTCGGACTTCCATCTAGTGAGAGGTTACAATGAGCTGCAGGAGGTTTGAATTCATAAATTGCGCCAAATATGGAAGAATCAGCATCATCCACAAGATGACGAAGCAACTTAAAGTGAAAGAACTCCCACCATGGAGGCGCAAGGGCCTGGTGACCTAAGCGTTTTTCTTGGCGATCTCGCTCAAGAACGTAGACACCTTGAACCAAACTGGCAGCAACAGACCTTCGATGTTGCACATTCTCCCTGCAAAGAGTAACAAATTATGTTGCCTCCCTCGTCATCTTGCAAATATCAACGCATAACAAAACAGTTTAAAATGATGTAATCCGAAGCTGCTCGATCCTATCAAACTAATGTTTACATATCCTAGTAAGGAAAATGGATGAAAATAACTAGCAAAAGGATCAGAATTCATTCAATATATGAAAAGTGTCTCTTGTCACAGGTTTGTACATGTAGAGTTGCAATTCAAATGACAAACATAACATGTTATGTGATACAGATGCTAAGACAAGCCCATAACAGCAGATAATGATAAACATTCCCCTATCAAAGGATAACAGAAAGTCATCCGTTATCAACTCAAAATGCAATATCAGTGCTCTAAATTCACATCTGTCCTTGATTTGTTCGAACTTCGATATTTCCATTTGTAGCTGAGTAAATGTTCCACTCTTGGTGGCAGCAGGAAATCCATCACGGTCTAATTTAAAAAGTTTTGATCATAGAGAGAAAGAGGGAAGCCATCTCAATATGCTTAACCTGATTCAGCTACATTGTCATCATACGGTTTCTTGTTAGCCCAAATTTCCCAATCTTATTTATCAGTCAGCGTGCACTAGTTCAACAGTAAATGAACAACAGTACCTCAGAATTCCTAAACACCATTTTGAAAACAGGAACATACGATTCGAAAAACAACCAAAAATCGAAAGACACTCATCATTTTCTTTTCGGAAGGGAAAAAGATCTTACCAATCAATGGAAGTTAGATGCAGTGGTCCTGTAAGATCAAAGCATTCCCTCTCAGAGGCCATTTACATTAAACACAAGACGATTAAGCTAATACTTTTCTGCATTATACAAGTCCAAAAAAGTGATAAGCTTTAAGAAAATCATATAAAAAATCCCAAATGGTAAAACATATTCAATCCAAATCTGAATGAAAACACAAATTTTTTGCGGTTTCCTTGTATTGTCACAACTTCAAAAAATTAATAATAAAACTAAAACGGTCACCCCAA